>VYXB01009324.1:543404-559262 GCA_013397135.1 Pachyramphus minor | reverse complement strand
CGGTGCGGTGCGGTGCGGTGCGGTGCGGTGCGGTGCGGCGGCGGGAGGCAGCCGGCGGCGGGCGGAGCCGGGTGGGAGATAAAGCCGCGGGGACCCCTCCTCCTCCTCCTCTTCCTTCTCCTCCTCCTCCATTCCCCACCCATCGCCCGGGAAACCGCTGGCCCCGGGCGCCGCCGCCCGGCACCGGCCCCGGTCCCTCACCGCATCCCCTCACCACACCCCCTGCTCGTCCCCGTGGAAGTCCACCCCCTGCCTCCCAGGCTTTCCCCTCGTGCGGCCGGCCTGGAGCTGTTAAGCGGGAGATATGGCTCAGCCCAGCACAAGCCTGCAGGACTTCTGACGACCCCAGCCCAGAGCTTCCCCCCCGGGCAGTGGAGATGCTCCTTGGCTCATGCGTTTCACGGGAGCTTTGGTTCACACCTTATCCACCAGGGGAAACACCAGTGTAACCACGGGTCCCGGCTGCGAACCTTACATCTGCTATCAATAACATCCCGGTCACTATTTTAAGCAATTATTTTTTGGTTGGTTTCAGTATTTCTCTTCTTGTAGGAAACATGATGGTGAAACTGGAGACCCATTGGGTTGATAAGAGCTGCAGATTTGTTTTTCCCAGTTAATATCAACAGCACCAAAAAACACGCAAGATAAGTTTACAAATTCTGCAAGCAATCATTTTCACTGAACATTTGTATAATTTACCAAAAGGAATTTGACTTGCTGCTAACCCGAGCCTGTATTTCACACAGAGAAGTAAAATACTTTAAAACCTTGATGACGTGTATTCTTACGCCCTCTTAAATGACCAGTGAGCTGAAACCCAATGGATACGTCCAGATACCACTACAAATACTCTGGATGGATGGATAGATAGATAGATAGATAGATAGATAGATAGATAGATAGATAGATAGATAGATAGATAGATAGATATTAATGCCACAACGAATTTGTTTAACAGCTCACAAAGATGCTTTAGCAGTGCATATGACTGATAATTGTCCACTACAAAAGGACCAGATATAAAAAGTGTTGCTGCCTGATCTTGCAGTCTATTCAGAGAAGGAGGGAAAAAGACATCACAATTCTCTTACAGACTTCCCAAAAAGCACATATTAAAACCAAGCAATTCCATAAGCAGCAGAGTCAACAACATCCGGTCTCCTATGGATTTCTGCCCTGGGGAGGCACACCTATATGGGCTCCCTGATGTCCACCTCAGAACAGGGTGGGCATTTGTAGGGTCTCCCTCCTCTGGCTGGCCACCTATTTTCATGTAATTTGTAGAAAGCCAGTATTTTCAGGGGCTTTGTCTATATCTTCCTGACAAATTGCCTGAATCTGAACAATCAGTTTAAAATTCAATAAGACAGGACTAACAGGCACATAGGCATGGCTACAAAACCACCATCACCAGCCTCCAAGCAGAGCCAGCACAATTGTGTGCATTTTGCTTCAGAAAAAAAATCTCACAAAGGTTCACAGCAACCTCTTTTTGATGGCCAGTTTTCTGAAATTCACACATAGAAAAATAAACCCTCAGGCTGAGCTTTCAAATGTCAAGTATTAGCCCAAAGTGAATTTTTAATGGCAGAGTTAGGAAGGAAGAAAGGATGCTCTAAAAGCAAGACTGAAAGACATACTGCTTAAAACCCCATGTGGTTTTCTAATATAAAAACAAACAAAAAATCCTAGCAACCCACACTGACCATAAACTTGCCACATCTTGAAGTACCTATAAACATGTTTTTAATATATAATTTACCTTGGAGGAAGCAGTTGTGGTGAGCACAGAAACCAAACCATGTCCTCACACATTAGAAGAGGCAGCTAGGAGGCAAAAATCCCCTAGAGATGCCTTGACCCCAAGCCATTGCCCTGGCCACAAGGATAAGATATAAGACTGGTTCAGAAACCTGCAATAGTATTAAGGATGACAGTAACTTCTAAGCACTCTCACTCCTCTTGCAGCTTCAGTGCATCATGCACAAGCCAAGCACCTTGTATGCACAAACTAAGGGCAGCATGAAGTTCAATAAGGCACGAAACTTCCAGCACACCCATCCAAAGCTGGAGTTAGTAGCACTTCCAGAGGATTTAAGACAAAGGAAATGTGATGTATTCCTCTATATACTGTCTGGGATTGTAATGAGTCAGTCCCTCTCTTGACAGCTCTATTGTAGGTGCCTCCTACTTCAAATGAGAAGACATGCTTTAGTTTCAACTTTACTTGTGTTTTACACAAACAGAGCATTTCACTTTATTACTGAAAATAACTGGTAGCAAAATATAGTCACATGAGCAAGTTGATTAAATGAACACTTTATATCAAAGGAAAGGAGCAGTGTGTTCCCTGCATCAGCAAGCTCTCAGTGTCTGCCATCACACACCCTGTGTACTTCATCTCCCCTGAGGAAGACTGGGAGATGTATGGATGTGAGTGAGCTTCTCTAAGTATTTCAGAAGGGGTACTGAAAAAGGATTTTGTTTTTCTCTCCCTAAGTCAACCTAAATATTACCCAGCTTGGAAAACCTGTTGGTTAACAGAATCATCCAAATCTGAAATTCCAGTGATTTTCCCTTTTTGGTCATTTTTGCTAGTCTGAGTGTTTGAAATCCCAACAATCTGTCTGTCAAGCTGGTGTGCAGGTCTCTGGAAAAGAATTTTTAAAACCCATAGTTACTTCTTGGCATTAGGGAACAGCCCTTATTTGCATGATAATATATACTTTTCCCAATCCTTTTTTATCTAAGTTTCCATATAGAAGTATTATTCACTCACCATTTTTTTCTAACAAAACATTTGCTTCCAAAGGCTTAGATCTCAGCCCATGTAAGTATAAGAGCTGGACTTCAATGATCCATGTGGGTCCCTTCCATCTCAGAATACTCTATGATTCTAAATTATTCTAATTACCATTACTTCTTTTGAAAAGTGCCTTTTACATATGAATGTTCTCAAAAACACAAATGTCCTGAAATGACTGTCAGTTCTTCATCAGTAGTTAGCATCCTGAGACTAATTTTTTCCTAATCAAATTTACAACAGCAATTCAATGTAGACCAAACCTGCCCTCTTTAAGAGTTGCACTACAAATCTGTGGTCAGAGTTAAACAATGCAACCATCTTGTTCATGGTAGGTTCTCAACTCCAGTGTTTTCGTGTTCTAATTCCAGTGTTTTCAGGTTACCTTGTATTATGTGTCTCCCTGGAGAGTTACAGTCTTGCTACAGCACTGTTGTTTTACAGCTGGCAACCTCAGCTTGTGCTTTTCACTGACTTGCTCAAATATCATGGTGCTGCATGGATAGCAGTTGTGATCACTTAAGGACAGAGAGTTACTACTCAATTTCCCAGTAAACCTGCAATGATCATTTTGCTTGAACAATTCAGTAGTCCAAGCCTCAGTCTAACAATAAAAAAAAAAAAAGCACTCTTGGGTCAGCCGGGGGTTGTTTGGTTTTACACATCAGGGAAAAAAGCCTGATATGTCAAGATATTAAATTATTTTCATTGATATTAAGGGGAGGAATCAAGAACTTATTAGTAAAAGCAATCATGATTTCACAAAAGCAATCATGATTTCACAGCCCTCAAAGTTGCTCATTACATGGCACTGGGAAACACTAAGAAGATCTCTACATTTCTGGGAACACTTTATTCTTAACAAAAAGGGTTAACAAACTTGACTTGGGATACAGAAGCCAAATGACAACTATAATGAGACCAAGAAGCCAAAAAAAAAAAAAAGAAAAAAAACCTACAATCCCCCATGTTTCTACAGTAATTCTTAGTAACACTTACATTGTGAAAGCACTTGATCACACAAGTCTGACCCTAACTGTGCAAGGTACCATCTGGACATATAATGAATGTTCATCTCTGCTGGCACTCAGAAAGACAAGAAATAGCTAATGGGTGAGATAATAGAGAAGCCAAAGTAGGAAGCAGTGAGATAGCATTACTATTTTTAAAAAGAATGTGCCTAACAAGAACATAAAAAAGAGCTGTATCAGGTCAAAGGAAAGATCCACCTTATTCACGATCCTGTCTCTGACAGCAACTGACAGAACACAGGAAACTCCCCCTCCCAAACTCTCCCATCTTCCAGCATTTGCAGATCATAGACTGCCTGAGACAGACGTGGTTGCTACATATTTAGCAATCCTTAACACATTTGTCTTCTATAAACCTGTCCCGCCCACCCTTGAACCCACATAAGCCCCTGACACCCAAAGCATTCTGTGTTCCACTTCTCAGCCACATGTGATTTGAAGAACCTGCTTTTGTTTGCTTTGAGCCTGGCTCTTGCCGAGTTCAGCTGTTGATGGTTTGTTCCTTGTATCAGGATAAACACTGAAGAATCAATTCCCCACTTCACACCATTCATGATTTTTATTCCTCGTAACATAATAAACACCAGAGAACCAATATGCCAAGTCCCCTACCCTAATCTTTAGTTAGCAGCATTGATAGCAAGTTGTCATTTTCTGGCAGTTGATCAATAGGTAGTTAAAATACTCTGCAAGAGACTTGCTGCTAAAGGATTTAGAAATCCCTTTCTACAGGCTAGGTTCTGCTAGCAACATCAAGTCTATGCAAGAAGCAGTGCAGGGACCCTGCATGCTTTTCCTACCGGAGACTTATTGTAATCCATGCAGAGAGTCCCTCCTTGCACTCCTTGTTAGCAATGAGAAAATGTGATAAAGAACTTTCTATACCATTCCCCTCTTCCTTCTTCTGGCTGCCCGGGAACCCCATGCTTACTGTGGGAGCTTCTCAGCACGAAACCCCAAACTCTTCTGAGCCCCGAGCTGGTTCCACATTATTTATCACGGCAGCACAGCAAGGAACAGGATCGACTGCAAGAACTTAAGAGCAAAAGCAATTTGTCTTCCTCCTTGCAGTGATAGTGGAAAATTCAACTTGAACGTTTCTTTCAAATGAAAAAATAAAAACAAACAATCAGACAAAAAACAGTAGAATGTGTTGCTTTATAATGGTCCATGGAAGCTGCCTTAAAAATATAATTTAAATACCTCAGTTTAAAGCATAAAAGATTGTTTGCCAAGACCAAAGGGTTTTTTTCATCCTAAATCAACAATATTTTCATTTATCTATCTGTTCCTTTTCTCAAGGAAGTCACAAATAAAATTCTCATTATTGGGCCAAATCAGACATGAATTGAGACATAATCAATGACATCTCCTAAAAGACTTGGTGAGAAATTAACAAGGAACCCACTGGTCAGCCAGGGAGAAACACAATCATATCACTATATAGAAGGCCAATAAGTGCCAAAGAAATGCAGCTTTACAAAAAAAATCCTCCCCCCCCAGAGTCTGGCTGAATAAATAGTAATTAATTTTGCAATAATTCTTTCTGAATGTGATTATTGTCCATAGTCACGAAATCCCCTTTGTTTTTAAAAGCTAACAGTCCAGAATAAGATTCTTAGCTGATTTACAAGATAGAAATGGAGTTCAAGATTCTTTCAAAGGTAAGTTCATTGGGAAGAAATAAGTCATAATTCAACACTAATATGTTCACATCAGTGCTATGTCTACTCCTAAAAAGTCTAGATTTTAGCACACAGACACAAAGAGTTTGCAGCTGAGCTCAGCTGTTATCCACTCCCTGCACAGATTTTTCCTTCAGAGCTATTTTCAGGTGCTCTTGAAAATAACAAATGGCCAAATGCTTACTTTGGATATTCAGAAACAGTTTGGAAACCTTTCTCTGCCCCAAAGGTTGATATATGATGTATTAGATCCTTCTATTAGAGGCTTTACAAAAATACAAGACATAAGTGACAGTGCTTCTTATCTCTGAGATCACTCAAGCTTGATTTTGCTCTCTCTGATAACAGTCTCCCAAAGCTCTATTCCAGAGGAGAAAAGCATATTACTCTCTTATTTTAGTATACTATGCAGACAAAGTAATCTCTTTCCCCCATCTCTCACTTTTGAAATAATTTTGCAAAATGCAGGTAAATCAGCTTTTACAAAGACAGGATCACAAAATGAAAAGATGAAAAAATGGCAAAATGTAGAAGAAGGATCTTTACAGTGAGATGCCGTTAAGATGTCAGTGCAGCACTGCATCCCTTTGAAACAAAGCGTCACATCAGGCATATGTGTACCTAACACGCATGATAAGCTCTACTTGATAAGCCTAAATTAGTACTCAAGTGATGCAAGACAACTGGATCTAGATCCACAAAAGTCTCTTTGCCTCAGAAAAGTATATGAGAAAGGTGTGTGTCTCAGGAGATGTTCCTTGCACAATATACCAGTCTTCCATACAGAGTCCCACACTTTTATTTCAAGAGAGGCCCTTCTGCACACATGGCTCTTATTTGCTCAGTACTGTGGGAAGGTGGAAGGGTTTTTATTATTACTTTTATGCGCTTTCTCGGATGTAATTTCTGTCTCTGTTGTTGATATAGATTTCCAGTGCAGTTTTCCACACAAAATAATTGCTTTTGCTTTATATTCATAACAACACCAAACAGCACAGTCACTGCCTTGTTTGTGTTTGCAGTGTGCCTGTAAATTGTAGAAACAGGAGACACATTCTCATGATAACAATATCTTCATCAAATCTGCATATTTATCCACCTCTGTTTAATTAACACTTTAGCTTCCAAAAACGTTAGGAGGCTAAAATTTGGCAGTATTTTTACAGCACCTATATATAATTCACACTGGGTAGCACTTTCATAACTTGCATGTGTCATTTTATTGAAAAAATAGAATTCTATTTCAGCAAGTTCCAGCCAGGTTAAAAAAGAGAAATACTTTACGTCCATCAAAACAGCATCTTTTTATCTAAATATGTATTTAATACAAGAGGATGCTAAGAATTTTGATTAATCAAAACTTCTGTCACATTAAGCATGCAGTAAACAGAAGTTGTTCATACAATTAGCAACATGGAAAAGGTGTGTTAAGTCAATCAAAAAAGAAACACATATACCAACTATATTATTTTGCATTGACTCACAAAGAGCAAAAATATCTTTCTAACACAGAATTTTAATCAGAATGTGGTTTTTGACAGATAAAATTTTTAGGCACTTAGAGAAGGCTCTTGTATACATAAAGTCAAATATTTTTAAGAGCAGAGTATTTGTATCCATGAAATAAAACAAACTGTAAACAATCAACTGGAGTAGTTACATGACATTCTCATAGGAGACATCCTTTTAGCACCTATATAGAGGTGACAAACTCCTCTCACTTATATTAATAAAGATGAAGCAATTCACCCCTGTTAAACGCGGTATCAGCTTCTGGATCCACAAAGAGAGGCAAAGGTTAGAGAGAGACATTGAAATGGAGTGTTTGGGAATTTCTGCCTTAAATATTTATCTGGTTTCATTCATTCCAGGTTTAACAGCAAAATGGAGGCAACACACCAAAACTCAAGACCAGATGTTCCTCAGTATATCCCTGGAATTACTCCCGAAACACTGGTATTTTGTTTATTAGTATCTGCATCTGTAAATGTGTCCAAAACTCATGACTTGGGGCTCCTAAAATTGTGCATGGGATTGTGTGAATACTACAAACTTGGCTTAAAATAATTGTTGCGGAGATTTAATTTTTTGGTGTCTGATTAGTGAGCATTTAGGTTTCAAGGACTTGCACTTCTCTTTCCTCCACAAAGAGAAGGACTAGTCCTTTTCCAACCAACCCAAACTCTGTCTTATCTCATAATAAGAAGGACATGTCACTCAAGAAAGAGTTGATGGGGAGCAGAGAGCCCTTAGGGCCCCTCACAGCAAACCTGCCCTGGAGGGCTGTGATATGGTGAAACCACAGGTGCTGGCAGCACTGACCCAAATGTGTAACAGTGTAAACCAGAAGAGATCTGGACTCAAACCTGACCATAACTAGAGCGTTTATTTGAAATGAAGCCACTCTTTCTTGATTTAATTTTCAAAGTACTGAACATTGCTCCATTTGGCAATGCTACAAGACGTAGTGTAAGTCAAATGTAACAAAACATCTGAATTTCTGTATGCACAAGCAGTTCTGTTCAGGCAAGGGATGAAAAACTCTGGTGACTTTTCTTTTGTCACAGATTTTTTTCAAAGCAATTAAGTTAAACTCTGACAAGAACATTTTCCATTTTATTATTACTCATGTTCTCCCAGTCACAGATATGACATTGCTCTTCCGTTTGGGGCTTTTTTCTTTTTGTTATTTCATACAAGTTTGATTTGAGATTAGGGTGAAAAACTAATTAGGAATGATTGGTCCCCTCTAAGAAAAGACTTATGTATATTATTAGGTCTTCCTGACTCTGTTTGCAGTACATGCTGTCTGCACGCTTTGTGGTTTTCACTGAGAGATACTTGCTGACCTAGGCTCTTGTCAGCACTTATGTTTACAGAGTGTTTAAAGATAATGACTGTACGTGACCCTTGGATTAAATGTTCTGTTTTTAAAAAGTGAAAGAAAAACAGAGAAAAGCAATGTGTTACCATAAGTGAATTTGAAAGAACTGGAAAAACTATTTACTGATCCAGCCAACATTTATATGCCTGATTAATCTCCAGGAATTTGACAGGCTAAACACAAGTTTCTATGTTTGCAGGGCTAGAGCTGGGTTGTCAAGTGCACAGGTAGCACAGGGCACTGCTACAGGGCTTACAAAACACCTGCCTGCATGACAAATCACATGGTGGAAAGCAGAAGGGCAGGGCTGCTTCTCTGCTGCAAGGCAAATTCTGCAGAAGTTGAGGTGCTTGAACAGTTAAATATGGTTGGCAGTTTACAGCCAGAAAGCTGCCCACAGCCTGCTGAGATAGTTCACCTTGCTTGTACCTTGGCTCACAGTGGTCTTTATCCTGGGAGGTAAAGAACACTGAGAGAGTTTTGCCATCTGGAATAATTATTTTGCTAACAGCAGCAGTCTGGCCCTGTGTCAGCCTTCCTAGGGGCTGTGCTCTCACTCATGTTGTAAGACAGAACACCTTTGAAAAGAGACTCTAAGAGCTACAATGCTATGAAAGGCAATAGCAATATTTGGCTTGCAGCCTCTCCTATAATGATTCAACTTTGTTCCCCTTGTACTTCTGACTGGTCCCTACTAAAGCAAGTTACCTGCATGTCAAAGTGACAACCCTGCCTCCAACAGCAAGGCTGGACGGACTGTCTCACTGCACATGCTGCAGAATTCCAGCCTTCTGGCAAGCCTGTCATTTGCAGCAGTAGGTCCAGTCATATGACAGGAAAGGGTTTCCAGTATTTGGCTTTCTCTAGTCAGCAGAAGAACTTGTAAGTAGCCGTCACAGGAAGAAAAATTGGGAACATGTGATCTTGCGACACTGGAAGCATCTGAGCACTGTGGAGAAACACAGAGCTTGGTGAGATAGTTCCTGCCAACCTAGACCGGGGGTGTCCAAACCTTCTGCCTGGGCAGCAGTGCAGAAGTGTATTTTTCTTCTATGCCAACACTTGCTTATATACGTGTGCTCATGACGTTGTCTTGGCAGCCTACCAGGAGGTGTCCCTCCCCTTCAGGGAACAAACAGATTGTGGTATCAGTGCCCATTTGGGCGCTGCCTGGTTTCCTTATTGCTTGCTTTATCATCCTCTGGGTCTTCTGCTGTTTTTCTAAAAATACAAAATGACACCTTATTGCACCACCACATCCTGCTCTGCCTTTGCCTTGGGCAGTGTGAGGCCTCTGTAGTCTGCAGTAGCCTCCGTTATGGACCAGGACCCCTGTGTTCTATGCTGTATATGGAAAACAAAAAGAGCAAACAGGAAGGCCAAAAAGGATATATAATCACTCTGGCAGACTTTTGTGGATTTCTAGTAGACCTTCCTGTATGTTCTGCTATACATAAATATTAGACTTTAACATTCAGTGTTTTTAGCCCAATCAGCCACAGAAAGATGAAAGGGAAGGTGAATCAAAGGGAGTGATCTGAGCTAGGAAGTACGAACTTTAAATTCTCTTGTTCAGAAGGAAACACAAGAGTGCAGGGCCTGACCGGTTCTGGTGATCTCATGATAAAAAAATTAGACTAAGTGCTGGCTTTAGACACAGGGACAACATTAAGTGCAGTTGCTTCTGATATTTGTATTGATGATGTAAAGACTACAAAAGCGAGGCTCTGAGCCAGTGTTGCCTCTGACACTAAATTGACAGTACTACCTGCAGATCCAGAACATGATATTCTGACTTTAGGTAACCTTTAAGCCTGGCAGGTTACTTATTAGTATTTCATAAAACAATGATGTGTCAGGCATTAGATGTCTCTTATTTTAATCTAAAGAGTCATACAACATGCGTGTTTCTTTGATGAAGCACTTGTGTTTTTCTTTCTGACACTTGTATTTCACCCAAGGATTTTTCACCTTTTCTCAGATACCCCTAAATTCATTGGACCATCACCTGAAAAAGTGTCTCCTAGGTTAGGGAGCAACATACATTACGAAAAGTACAGCTAGAAGGAGAAAGGAGCCTGTACCTTAGCATTTGCACAAGCACTGCAAAAACTGGACAGAATGTAATAATTTTAGCTTCAAATGTTCCAATAATTCTCCCTACCAACAAACCATGGATTCTCTCATTGTTCCTGTTCCTTGCAAAGCAAAGGAAAACTGCGAAATCAGATGCCCTCCATCAGGCAGGCCCCCAAACAAAAAGTCATGCCACCACTACCTGAATCCACGCACCACAGGGCAGAAGAAAGTGTGGGGGAATGGTGGCAACACCTCTAGCTGGTACTGTAATCAGAGGCTTCAGCTTCTGAAACTATGTTTTTATTCTGGATCTGGATCGAACTTGCTGCTGTACTCAGCTACATAAGGGAACTTTATTGTCCCTAAATTACATGAAATTAAAGATGGCAGTCACACCCTTCACCTTCAATGAGATTTTAATTCGATCCGTCCCACTAACCAATACATCTGTGCTTATCCATTTTGTCATATAACTAATGTGTTTAATGGAAAAAAACAAAGCCATGTGTTTTACATTAAAACAAAATGATACCTTGGTTACATAGAAATTAATAATTTCAGTGGAATTTTATTTCAGCCCAATATTATCTTGTGGGTCATACATAAAATCACAAGATACTCCTTTTCTTTTTGTTCAAGAATTCTCCTGTACATTAGATGCCCTAATACTAATTCAACCAGTAATTTATTCAGATAGTATTAAATAATTTGATTTGGGATGCTTCTGCTAGTAAGAGTAGCAAGAGTCTTTTCCAAATCTTTCACTTGTATTCTTTTGGAGCAATTTATTGCTACAATCATATAACATACCCACTATATTTATATATATATTTATACAAAGACAGCTGCACAAATTAGGGTAAATTATTACAACTCTAAAAGTCATATGTAGTTCAAAGACTTCTTTGTTACTGAGCATGAAGAAGAATATTAGACACTAAGTACATAAATAGACTCAGCTGACTTAGCGAACATGTGACTTAGCAAACCAGTGCTCAGAAATTTCTTGTAAAGTATAAGGTACAAAGCCAAAAAGGAAGTATAATGCAATATGTTCTTTAAAGTTATAATGGAACATATGAGAAAGAAAGTACAACGCAATATGACTTACTCTGTAACTCGTCTAACCAGAAAAAATAATTATAGTCAGCTCTCCATTAATACTGGGTGGATTATCAAATTTGGAAATAAATTAGGCTAAGGATGCACAACAGCTGCCTTGTTTCCAAACAGGCCAATTAAAGCTGGCAGGGCTTATTAACTCATGCACAGCACCATCCAGGCTTGGCACTGCTGCTTCCAGCCCTGAGCTGATGCTGGGCAGGTGTGTGTAAAAGCACTTGGGCAACCTTTGAAGCACAGCACTGAGACCCTGCAGAAGGCACAGTCCCAGCTGCCATCTCACACTGTCCCTTCTGTCAAATGAGCAAAGGAAGTCATGGGGGGACCAAACCTGACTGGCTGGTTACCAAGGGTTGATCCTGACCATCTTCAAACAGGAACAAGACTGTCCCATATAAAACCCCTAATTCAGGCTTGAAGATGCACCAATTTCTGCAGAAGATTTTACATCACTTTGCCAAAGAGATTTATTTAGCACAAAAATCTCAAACTTACAGATCAATTCAAACTTTCTTCTGCTTTCCTTTAAAATTGCTCATTCTCTCAACTATGAGATTTTTTTACTACATTCAGGCTTTTGCTGCAAGGAAGCATCATCTTATCTTAGAAACAGTACAATTAGTTCGTGTAATTGATTACTTCATACTCAACGCTCAATTATTTACTGATTTTTCTTGATACTATGATTTCTTACTAGTTTTATAAGCAGTTTGTCTAAATTTCATTTTGGCCATTACAGGGTTTTTACCTTAAGTTTTCACATTCCAAGAGGCATTTTTCTTAACATAATTGAGTCATCTGTAGGTTACAGAATACATACACACAAATTAATTGGGCTGCTTACTGGAAGTGTTCTCCAGCTCAGTTCATGTTGCCGTGACAGGTTTTGTGAACATTCAGGTGACTGATTCCGGGCACTGTGTCTGCTGTTTCGCTGTTCTCTTTCTATATGTACAGTGTTCCTAGAATGGCTGTAAGAGTGCTTTTCACTAGCAAGATTTTTCTGTAGTATCTGAGTATTGCATTCAACACCTGGATACAGGACACAGGAGCTGAAGGGTTCAATCCACTGCACTGCTCAGTGCAGCGAGCAGCTCCTGGACCACACAACGAGACAAATGCCATGACTCTTGTCTTCCAGCTGGGCGATGTAAAGCTACTGAGACAGCTCTGAAGCAGCTCCCTTGGGTACCAGTTGCAGCACAGGTACTGCAGAGTGCCATGGATGTGTGTCACCTGGAGTAAGACTGGTCAGGCTGCGTCCAGCACGCTTCCGAGGCCTGGAAGCCCAGCACTGCAGCACTGGTACCATGCACAGAAACCTGTGAAATCCAGAAACAGCATCTTCTTGTGTCAAAGGCTTAGACACTCCCTACCCAAAGGTCTGTCTGTGCACAAGGTACCTAACTTTGTTTTTTAAATACCGCTGCTGTTGTATAAATAAATTGTTGAAATGTTTGGTGGTAGTACTATAGGTGATTCTAACTATTTTAGAAACATTATTTGGAGTTTCCAAAACTGAAGAATAGTTCTTGAGACCTAATAAAGACAGGTGACCAGGAAATTAATTGCAATTTTCAGTAATTCAGTGAAAAGGTAATTTCAATTACTAATAGGCACAATTTTTTTTTTTAATTCTAAACTACCTGGACTGTATTGGGAAAGTTCAATAAATATGTTTTGATTGCTAAAAATAGGCAATCCATCAATTTCATAGATGTGTGAGGAATGATACAACAAAGAGTGACAGCTAGCAAAACCACTCTTCAGTAAGTTACTGAAATGCTTTTTGTTTAATGTAAATAAAACTGGTAGAACCTGTTCTGGAAATAGCTATCCTCAAGTTTGGAATGACAATAGGCTTCCACACTTGAACCTCAGACTAAACAAAGCCATCAAAAGGAAAAAGATTAAACCTTAAAGATTATAGGTCTTGGGACTGAAGATGATGTGAAATAAAACCACAAATCACTCTGACGCTTTCTTGAATGAAATACTTCAATCCAATGAGGAAGAGCTATTGCTAAACTGTTTCAAGACTAAAGGGGGAAAGAAAGGGGCAGAGATGTAACAGAAGTATTTGGGAGATATTAAAAAAATATTAAAAAAGCTGCTTTAACAGATACAGAAGCATGGTCTTCTCATCCTCCATGAATTTCAAATATGTTATCGCTGAAGAAAGGAAAACAAGACTTAACACAGACTGACCAAATCTGCTCAGAACTAGTCATGGATTCTTAAGTCTTATGCCTAACTAGTGCCTTACTTCATAACATGTAGACAAAAAAAAAAATTCTCTGACCTCTTTTCACCATTCTAAAATTCTCTGAAACATTATCATGATAAAACAATATCTATTTTTGTTTTCTCTTTCTGTAAATCCATACTGCCATACTTGGTATTTTTGGCATTAGCTAGAGATTTTTATTATGGTTTAGTGTCTTTATTCAGGCAGGAAAAGGGACTGAACGTGAGAACTGTGTTCTAACTCAAAGGCCTGGAACAGGGAATCCAGTTTAGGACCTGTGGAGCAGTCACACCATTATTGCTTGGCACATTGGGTTAAAGGTCCTATCACAAGCTTCAGAAGCAATATCAATCAATGTCAGACACACAGAAATATCTTAGCCAAAATTACAAGGTTCAATGGTCATTTCTCACACATAATTAAAGCAAACAATCATCCAGCTGATCTGCAAAACTTTCTTAAGGCCACCTGCTTATGTAGAGTCTTTTAATCCACCAAAAAAAATCTTTATTAGCAATCACCTTGTCATATAAAATGTTTGCTATTGTTTAACAATGACTGAAGTGGAAAAATCAACTGGGATGCAAAAAGCAGGCCAATGTTTATGCTTGGAGTTCTTCTACAACTCAACCTGTTTTTTAAAAAAATATTTTTATTCTTTTAAAAGAGGGCAGCAATGTGAGTTATCTGAAGACTGACATCTCTATGAAGATGATAACATCTTCCAGCCAGTATTTTTGTCTACATATTCTGTTTAATTGGCAGGATTCTTCCTAAAATCCATAAAAATGTTTGGGGTTTTTTTTCTGAGATTCTGGTTTTGAGTATCTCCATTTTTGCCTGAAGGCACACTGGAGCAACAAAAACTGACAAGAATGGAGCAACTTACCTGCAAGATCTGGACTTTTAGAGAAGATAAGGCATGTAAAAGCAGTGACCACCCTTCAAAAACATGAATATAATTAAATACAGGTTGAGACTGTGTTTACTTTGAAAACATTAGTTTTCTCCAAATGCTGAAGTTATCCAACACAATTAAGACAGCATTGAGACAGTAATAGAAACACAGCTCAGTACATGAAGGACTAGTAACTTAAAACGCATCCCTTCTAATTCCCTAACTGTAGGGCTACGGCTGAGTGGGATTGGCCCGCCTGGAGCACCCTGAGGTCCCCCAGTTTCAGGTGCAGTTCTCCATGGACAAGAATGAATGCAGATGCCACAAACGATGGTCGGTCACGAGTAACCAGGTCTATCTTAGCCAGCAGCCGTGCTGGCCCCAGAAAGCACGGGAGGTCCCGGTGAGCTCCCCTGCGGCCCCCGGGGCTCCAGCATCCCGGCTGGCCCTGCCAGCATCCCCAGCCGGCCGTGCACCAGAGGAGAGTGCCATGGCCGGAGCGGCACAGCTAAAGGTCTGCCCACAGCTGGGAGCTTCTCAAGCCCCAAGAGCCCACGTGGGAGGGTGTGATCTCCCCCAGGTTTCCATCACACCCACGCCCCCTCACAACCAGGCACACCTCCCTCCGCTGGGAGGACCCACAGCCCCTACTGCATCCCCCTTCCTGCCATCCAGGGGATGGAGCCAGAAAGGGGCTGTGCGGGGCCGCTCCAGCCCTGCTACGCGCGGCTGGGGAGGAGGAGAAGGGGCAACCTCCATCCCCACGGCCCGAGGAGTTAATGGCGTCAGGAATCCACTCCCCGCCGGCCTTCCCCGTGACTCGCTTCCTCCAGCGGACGGGAAATGGGCGGAGTGGGCAGCCCCGGCCCCGCCAGCGGAGGCGTCCTGCCCGAGCCCGCTGCGAGCGCGGCGGACACACGGAGCGAGGGAGGGAGGGACGCCGCCGAGCCCCGCCGCCGGGGCGTGTCAGCGCCGCGCACCCCGCTCCCTGCCAGCGCTCCGCCGCGCCGCAGCGCCAACATGCCCGCCGTCGACAAGCTCCTCCTGGAAGAGGCTTTGCAGGACAGCCCGCAGGTAGCGGCCGCTGCCGGGGGAGGGCTCGGCC
>VYXB01009324.1:470190-543369 GCA_013397135.1 Pachyramphus minor | reverse complement strand
GTCAGGGTGAGTTCGCGTGTCGGAGCCGGAGGGCAGCAGGGGTGCGGTGAGGCAGACACCGTGTGGCGACGGGGGAGGCTCTGGTGTCCCACTGGGCGTCTGTCAGGGGAAAGCCAGGCAGAGTCTGCTCCTGCGAGTCACTGGGGAAAGGGGCTGTCCCCCAGTGCGGGGGCACAGCGCCCTTTCTCCTCGCCGCGCTCGGAGAAACTCCTGTGGCTCTTTGCTCGCACTGTCCTGTCCCGGTGTGCTCGGTGGCTGTCAGGGTTGCCCTGGAGAGGTGAGGTGTGTTGGGGAAGGACAGGTGGGCATGGCTCGGTGCCCTGGCTTCCCCCGCAGGGAAAGGGACACCTGTGCGCGGTGAGTCACCTGTCCCCGGTGGCAGAAGTGGGCTGGAGGAGTGTGACCGCCGGCGCGCCGGCTCCTCCCCGCTGGTGTGAGCGCTCCCAGGGGCCGTGGTTCAGATACGGATAGACGAGATGAGGCAGATCCCAGCGAAGATGACCCCTGAAGGAGTCTGAGAAACGAGGGCAGGCGGTCGCCGCCCTTTCATTCCCAACTACAGGCCGGGGGGGAGGGGGGTGATGTTCCTCCGTCTCCCCAGTGCAGCACCCTGTGACCCACTGCTGGAGCTGTGATGTGACACAGCTGCAGAAATGACCCCTGAGGACTGTGGAAGCCCCACAGCGAAGAACACACCATATAATGTTTCCAGGGGCTGGAAGTGTGTGAGCCCTCGAGAGCTAGGAAAGGAGGATGGAAGGAACGAAGTTTGCATGGAAGAGAGAAATAAAGGGAAGGGGAAAGAGAGGAAACTTCACAGAGAAGTGAGGAAGGTGCACTTGGACAAAGTGGAGGACAAAGTGTGGTGCAGAGATACAAAACTAATGGGTGAAACAGGGAAAGAAGAAGGGAGGGTGGGGTGGATCAGCATGGATCCTGCTCCCAGGTAGCCCTGTGTTGTAATCCTAACTCATCTGCTGATGGATGAAGAGGAGGAATGAATAGGTAAGCCGTGGAGGATGTTGCTGTCACGTGTTACGGAGTCTGTCATGAGATATTTTAAAGGAAAGATTGGATGTGCACCTGTCAGGACTTAATGAGCCTTGGGGCTCATCTTGATCACCTCTTCTTATCTTGTTCTTCTGTAATTTCATGAAATCCCATCCTAGTAAGAAAGATTTTCATTATTTGTTTCGTACAGGATGTGTGTGATCAGCCTTGGGAATTTTAAAAACTAGACTGGAAAAAGTCTTGAGTCACCTGATGTAAGTAACATCAGAGTCAGCCCTGCTTTGAGCAGAGGTTTGGACAAGGTGACCTGCAGAGTTCCTTGCCAGCCTGAACTTTTCTGTGTTCCTCAGTTTACCAAAATATGCCAGATTTATTATAGGCAGTTACTGACATTTTTAGTGTTAACCTCTGCATTGAATCCTGGAGCTGCAGAACTGGACACACAGGATAAGTGAACTCATTTACCTCTTCAGTCAACACTTCCCTCCATGATTAAAAATGTAACACTGACTTCAAGCAGCTGAACAATGCACTGAATTGAATTTGGAGCTCTTCATCTTTCTTCTGACTTGAAATGAAGACTGTTAACATCTCCTTTGCTGTTACTGGAATACCAGGCTATGCATAAACTTCAGTATTTTCAGGATGCTTTGGCTTGATTTGGTCAATACTTTTATTCAAGTTCTACAACTTTTGGAGGGAGGGACATTCTTTAATTTTTATAACAGCCCAATATTGCTAAAATATATTTTTTAATGAAGGAAATAGAAGTGAGTTTTTCCAGTCTTTTATATTTTTATTACTTTTTGTCCTGGGGAAAGCTTTAGATTCACAGCACAACAGGGTCACTGTGCCAGGTGCTACAAAATCAAGGCAAAAAGTCAGTCTCTGTCCCACAGAACATGCAGCATAGCATCTTGTGGAATTGTTTACTTCTTTATAAAGGGACCTGATTCTCCTTTCTCTGTGTAGTCACTTACCACAATGCAAAGGGATGGTGAAGTGAGGATATAACCTCACTTTGTACAAACTCTGAAGTATGTAAATTACGTGCAAGACAGAAGAGAATTAGGCCAAAGTTATTTCTTCATCAGGTTTCTGAAACTTGGTTTCTCTCCTCAACAGTACAGTACTTTTGATTTGTCTCCAGCCAAAGGCTGAAAGAAGCTGTAAGAAGTGTCTTGATTTTGAAGTGTCTGGCTAGAAAATGGAGAGAAATTTACATCAGCAGTAATGCTAAAACCAAGAGAAATATGTAGATGAAAACTGAAAATTTTTTTTCTGTCTTTTCAGAAGCCGAGATAGTATTGCAATTAATGAGGCCTCCTAAATGTTAGCTTAATATTTGGATTACTGGTTTATTTCAGCAGCATTAGCTGCTATTCCAGAATTTGTCAAAATAGCAACAATGAAAATATACACATGCTGGTATTTTGTTGCAGTGATTTAAAATGGTATTCCTAAATGTGAAAGTTTCCAAGAATAACTTCCAAACTGCCTGAATCATTTATTGTTTTTATTATTTTTGAACAATGTGGTAATAACAGAGGCCAAGACTTTCAGAAATTATTTCCCAGAGCTGTTCTACTTCAACCCATATTTAGACATCTGAAAAAATGAACCTGCAAAAATTCAGTAAGATTTACAAATGTAACTGGCATTCCTGTGTTTGAGAGCCTTTTCCAGCATGCAGAAGTGTGTGATTTGTAGCCTACTTCAGGCAATTTCTTTATAACCTTTAGTTTTGGCTTGATAATTGTCTTGATAAACATTCAAGTTTTAAAATTTTTGCTTTCCTCAGATTTATTTTTTAACCATCTTCATACCCTTTGCATTTCATGCGCCATTGTAACACAAAACAAGAACACTGTATAAATACAAGATTGTTTGTTGACGTTATTTTCCTTGTTTTAATACATCATTGAAAAGAAAGCATTTCAAACCAAATATTTTTGAAAATCAATATGTTTTCAGTTACTGAAATAGTACCTTAATGTGGAAAACTGTCAAAATCATGCCGTTATCCTTTCAGGGAAGCTCTGCACAAAGGTCCTTTATATATTTGGGTTCTTGGTATCCATTACATTGACTTGGCCTTCTCTCCATTCTTTGTTTTTTTCATTCTCTTTTTTTGAAAACAGCACTTTGTATTGTGTGTTCCCTTACCTGCTAAGATCTCCAACTAGTTTCCCAAATGCATTGACTGGAGTGTCTCTAAGGTAGGAAGTGTTGTAGCAACTTAGCACGTTAACAGAGTGAAATGCTGAGAGCTCTTAGAGTTACTCGGAGTAAGAAGGTACTCCTGTTCAGGGCTTAGAAGGGAACCCAAACACTGCCTCCCTAGTTCTATACTTTAACTGCTGAGCAACACTAATTTCTGACTTAGATACTTCTCAGCAGAGATGAAATGATATTTAATCATGAGCCGGGATTCTTGAAGGATGCTGATGTTGAGTTTTTCAGGACAAAGTTTGGGCAGAGAGTTTTGCAGAGAAGAATAAATGCCTTGGGGAAATGTATGTGCCTTCTGTGGAGTATCTTAAAACTTTGAAATAATTTTCCCAAATTCAAACCTGGATTTTTCAGATACATTAGAGATTCCCATAATAGGGGGATAAATAAAGCACTTTCTCTGTTACAGAACTGACATAATTATGAAAGTACTGGAGTTTATGCATGCCTCTCATTTAAGCAGATGAAGCTAATTAATGTCATGGAAGTTAGCTGTACAGATGGAAAGACATTTCCAGTTAGCATCAAATAGATTGGATTTATCAAAGTTAAGACTAAGGATGGAGCATGAGTTTGTTAAAGGGACAGCCTTTGCTCTTTAGTTATTGTAATGATCTAGCAGATTCTGGAGCTTGGCATTCTTCTGAAATATCTTTGTTTCCCGTCTCAGGAGCTGTGTCAGCAACATAGTTCTTTGTTCCTGATGATGCCACTACAACAAACCAAGGGAATTCATGTCTTTAAGATAACGCAAGTCATTATGTTCGTCCCCTGTCCCCATTTGCCGACAAGGATGAGTTAGCAGAATGGAGAAAGTACAGGGTATCTCTGAGTGGGTGTATCTTTTGTGCCTGTTGTTGTGTAGAACACTCAGTTGTTTGGTCTGATTACATCAGCTCACTTTGGCAGTGGCCCTGTAAGAGTTGCTCAAGACAGTTGAGAGTGAATAATACTGTGTAAATTATCTCATTGGAAAGGGATGCTTTTAATGCAGTCTGACATTAGAGAAGTAAAGTGAGCAAGCAGTGGTGTTTGACCCAGAATCCTTAGCATGGTTTGAATTACTGTAGTCAGCAGACAGATATTCAGGATTTTTTACATTCCTAATTTTGTTGGGAGGACTGTCTCTTAGCTGGAGCAAGAGACTGGGAGTCAAGATTTGGCCATAGCATTTTATCACATCTCCTCCTTATGTCTCAGTTTACCTATCCATAATACAAGAACTAATTTCTATGTGTTTTGAGATGCTGAATGAAAAGCAAATGTTAAGGCTTATTATTTCTGATGGATTCTTTTTTTTTGCTATGATTTGCTTATGATTCTTTTTAATATTTCCACTCAGGATTAAAACCATTTCCTTTTTTTTTTTCTTTTATTGAAGACTCGGTCTTTGCTCAGTGTCTTTGAAGAAGATGCAGGAACCCTTACTGAATATACAAACCAGTTGCTTCAGGCAATGCAACGAGTCTATGGTGCTCAGGTAATTTCTCATTTGTGTTTCTTTTGTTCAGTGTGGAGTAGAAGATAAATTGCTATTATGATGCTGTTATTTACATGAAAGTTGCAAAGTACCTGTACCACTTGCGGTTTAAGGGGAGTCATGGGTGTTTTTCATCTGGTATCTCAGCCCCTTCCTGCCTTAATGCTCAGAAAAGTCAGATTCATGAAAAAGATCTTGTTTGCTTTGTCTGTCTCCAGGCAATTCTAGAAATTAAAATCGTGGTGTGTCCTTAGCTTAGGGCGCATTGGAAGGCCAGTCTTGACAAAATTGCTTTGCTAAATGTAGACACAATACACAGGTACTCACACTGGCTTTAGGCACCTAACTTAGATAGTGTGACTCGCCTTTTGGAAGGAGCTGTCTGTGTCTGTTGATTACAGAGAGAATGTGCACTTTGGATCATGCTGAAGTCAAGTACCTACAGTAGCTGGTGGGAAAAGTATGGGAGCAGGAGCAGAAAAAATAACATCTTCTAAAGTACTTACGTGACCTAGATGACTAAATCCCTTCGAAAGTAGAACTTGTAAGGTAAATTAAATCATGTGCTTTGGAAAACGTTACTGTAAATCTGAGTGATTTTCAATGAAGCTGATTCCCATGTGCATAAAACTAGATATTTCAAAATACCCTATCTAGGGCTTGAAAGACATACACAGTATGTCATGGAATTTTTGCAAGTGTTTATGTAGGTTAGATACCTGAGATCCCTAGAAACAGCTTTTCTATTCTTAACCATTAAATCAGAGTACAGAGAGAGATGAGGAGAATAGGGGCATTTTGAATTTACTGGAAGAGTGCCTGATTCTAATTCTTCCATTATTAGGAATCAGTTCAGCTATAAAAGTACTTCAAGTGTGTGTCCGTTTGGTGGGACTATGCTTTGAATGACTGATAGTTTGACTTGGAAGAACTATTTTCCCAGGATCTAGCGACCTACATCTGGAAGATCCAGCTTTGGCAAGCTTCAAAGTCTTCATGACCTGGATCTTGTGCAAACGCAGAGCAATCAGAGGCTTACAGCACAGCTTAGGTACATAGAAAACAGTGCAGCACATAGCCAGGGGCTGGAGAGGTGACATGAAATCAGCACTGAAATCAGCAGTGGGCATTTTGGGAGAGTCTTTAAGAGTAGCAAGAGTGTGGGCACATTGGATGGTAGGAATCTGACACCAAAGATCAGGTCGGAATGAAACGGATGAAAGAAGGAAATCAGAAGATAAATTTGATTTTCAAGTGTCCAGCTTGTGGAGTACATGTTCCTTTCCCCTGCTGATGACTTTTTAGGGTGTCATTTTAGCAAGTGATTACTCTGGTTTGTGATTTAATTAAAAATGCTTTATCTGCTTTTGTTTGCCTCTTCCTTTTCCTCTTGGTTTTTAGCCTTCTCTATTTCTTTTGCTCTGTGGTTGTGACATTTCCTCTTTCTTCTCACTGTCACAGCCATCTGTACTTTTACCCATCTGTACTTTGCAATACTACTGAGTCTGCTTCATTTTCCCAGCACTTCTTGGCCACTTCTTTCCTGAACACTGTTTTAGTTTGAGATATTCAGTCACTTGTGAATACTGAAATATGTCTTCAGAGTTTGATGCCATTTTCAGGTGTAGAACTGGAAGGGTAATACTGAATTGCCTACTAAACCTAAATGGACAGTTAAGAAAAAATTATGTATAATGTTTCTTGGCTGGCTAATCACAACTTGAGAGAGAAAGAGTTTTTGTTGCTGTGTTGTTAGCACACACGTTGTCTGGGCCTCAGGAGCAGCATGTGCTACCAACCCTGTAAAAGCTGAGAGTATGGAGAAGCCAGTTTCTGAATTTGCCTTTTTGTTTTCCTGACTTAAATTTTTCTCTTTGCAAGGTTATTGTCATCCCCTGCTCTGATTTCTGTATCTGTAAAATAGGAGTTACGGTTACTGACCTACTTTAAAGCAATGACCATAAAAATGACTGGAATCACAGTCATGGCAGTCAGACAAAGTTGTACTAGTCCTCAGTTTTGGAAATTCAGGCTTTATGCCCCCTCAAAACACTTATGACTGTTTTAGAATGTTAATTTCTAAATAAACAAGGACAGTTCTGAACTTCAACATTTCCCAGATGTCTTAACCATGTTTTCAAGATTTTTTTTGAGTAGTTTACTAGGAGTTTGGTGTTTCTTGTGATGAAAACTCAAATTTTCCTGTAATTCAAGCCACTGTAGCTTGTGATCAAATAACAATAGTTAATGGTTCTGAATGGATTCAGTGCAAAGTCTCAGGGGAGTAGCAATTAGTACCAGCTGCATGCTGTTAATTATCCTTGTGGATATATGCATATAGTTGTCTCAAAACACTGCTTTGGGTGCAGAGCAGCAGTGAACTTGTAAATTGACAGATCAAGAGTGAATTTGAAAGGAGCGTGAAAGAGAAATATTTGCCCAGAGTTTTTAGAAACCCTTAGGAAAATGGGAATCTTTTTAAACATCCCTTCAGACTTACATGTATTCAAGCAGGACTTAAAGAGTGGAAGGAGGGATCTACAGCATCTTATCACAGGCTGTAGCAGTGGATATGCTGCTCCAGCACCTGGAGCTGTTGGACATGGAAGGGCTGGTAACACACTCTAGGCTGCAGTTGGATGATGTATTGCCAGCAGGGTGCCTTTGGGTGCAAGGCCCTCAGAATGTCACGAGCCTCTGGATGCTCTGCAGGATGAGGACAGTGCTCTCACCTCTTTGTGCACCCACATCAGGTGTGATGGAGTGGTGACTCTCTCCTGCACATGGAGATCTTTAGTGAAAGAGAGGCTGCAATGCTGTGAGGCAGATGCAGTGTATGATGCCATGATTGAGGAGAAGTCACCGGAACCAAAAGCAGTGCTGGAGAAGTGAGGTTTTGTTGATCTGGCAAACCCATGTGTGTAAATAGAGTTAAGCATTTTTATGTTCATCAAATAAACCACATCCTTGTGAGTATATATTATACTTCCTTCTGTAGTTCTCCCATCTGTGTTGTGGTACCCTGAAGTAGTTATCATGATATAGGTCTTGTAGAGGAAATCTTGCTTACAGAGTTTATTCCTGTAGTTCTTCCTCCTTGCAAGCAAACCCACATGCTGCATCTGGCATTACTGCTGTCAGAGTTCTGTGTTTGTCATTCTGGACATTTTATTACCTGGCCAATATATAATGCAGCAAGTAAAGACTGTTAGAAAATTCAGTTTACTCAAGTTACAATGCTGAGGCTCTTGCAATGGTGTACAAGCGAAGTGTGCACAGTTTACCTTCCTGACTTACCACTGTCATAGTAAGTGGTTTTCAGAGCTTAACTATTATTTCCCATTCTCCATCATGCTGTAGAAATGGCTGAGCTGGGATCTTCACTTGAAACAAAATGCCATTTAGGAAAGTTATGAGACTGTTGTGTCTCTACTAACTATTAGAAGGGATAAATAATTAAGCAGGTTAAAGGAAAGTAAGATGCAGTATTTTGTCACTGTAAATAGGTTTCATGTCGTGAGTCTGGACGGATCTGTCTAGATATGAGGGGCAGTGATGGCAGAAAAGGAGTAAAAAGAAACACATGCTGTCTTTATAGGTATATCTGGAGAGGGAACAGAATGGAAATTGTAAAGTGTAATTCTGTTCGGCATCTGTGTCTCTGTGAGCAGTTGTCTTGTGATTCCAGAGTCACACAGGTAAAGCTACAACATCATCTGGGGCTCACTGCCTTTTTATGTCCAGACTCTTAAGGAAACTCTCGACAATTATGGAATAGTCTTGGTTTACAGGTGCCACATTACATGGGTATCAGGACAGCTTGAATCTGTCCAGGGCTGTTTTAGGTAGTGCTTCGTAACGGTGTTACTTCTCGCCACAAATTCAGGACACCTCATGTCTGCATTTTTCTACAGTGCTGCTTATTATGTTTTCCTGTGCATTGCCTTCACTAGGCTGTGGCTCAGTAAATAGGTGTCAAGTTCTCTAGGGTATGCATGAATTTTCCTATTTATTTTGTTGTGGAGCTAACCCCAACTGTTCGGAGTTCTTAAATTAGTTCTTGCATAGATAGCAAGTAAGCATTGATACAGTTTTTCTTTTAATTGCTTTCTTTTAATGTGTAAGTGAACTATTGTGTTACCTTCTCAAATGATAAGACCTTTTTCCCAAAACCTTTTAAAGAATAAAATTTAAGTTAGCGTTTTGTAAACTTTCAGTTCCACACAGAGGAGCTTCAATAGATATTAGAAAGGATAAACATTTGCAATAAATTACAGTTGTCAGCACTGACTTCTGTGAAATTCTGTATCTATTATTATTCCATATTCATTGTAAGTTTACATCATATATCTCTTACCTTCCTGAGACGCATTCACCATGTGTTGCTAACAGAGATAATCTGCACGTTACCACGTGAGCACTAATGTGTTAACAAAGGCATGGGAGTTGGTTTTAATATTGCCTACAAAGTTGGAGTTGTCACCGTGCCTGGAAGCAAGTTGACATTGCACTAAGCAGGATCTGGAGTTTTGAGGAAGCATAAACGTACGATATAATGTACCTTGCTATAGTAATTGTTTTGAAATAAACTGAAGAGATTATTTCCATACTGAACTAGCTTGTAGCTACTATATTGTAGCTGCTTTTGCTGTTTTACAGTGGAGCTTTGCCTAGTGTCTTCTGTTTCTTGAAGCTATGAAGTGATCTTCAGCTGAGCTGTACCTTTTTATGAGGACAGAATGCCATGCTGTGAATCAGCAGCAGGGCAAGCCATATGTTAGCCAGATCTTGTAAAGTGCCGCGCAGCTTGAACACCCTGGTGAGGCTTAGCTTCTCGCAGCCCTGGATTCATGTTTCCAAGCCATTTAATATGCAAACCTAAGCCTGTAGGACTGTGCCATTTACTAGATTGCTGGAGAATTCTATTTTGTAGGAAGATGATAAGCACATATAAATGGAGCTGCATTAAACAGTTGCATCAAGACGCAGTTCTTTTTGTGCTGTGCCTGGTTTGAAGGTAAATATGCTGCCTAGTTCTCAAAGGATGGGAAGGCTGCAACTGCCTCATGGACCTTCTCCTTAACCTGTTTTTTTTCCTCATTTATGGGGCATTAAGCTTTCCCAGATGTAAGCTAAATTTTATTATGTGTCATTCTGCACGTACAGAGTGCAGACCTTTACCAGTATCTTCTTGTTTACATGAAGTAAACAGTGCTCTGTGTTGGTTACTCGTAGGGTTTTAAAAATGCCAACTTTAGCAGGCATAGGAAAGTTACTTTGCAGAAAGCTTCCTTATGTTGGGATTGGAATTGGACATGCTGGAGTAGTTCTGTGTCTGTAGAAATTAACTTATAGCTCAACTTAATCCTTTACATGCATTCAGATTTGTAGTCTGTTAGACAGCTGTCTATGGAAATATCTTCAGACTTCAGCAGATTATTCCTCAGAGCTGATTTTGGAAAAATACAAAAAAGGTACTCTAAAAATGGATGGACTGCCTCACTGGTAAATGGTTAATGGTGTGGATATTTATTGCAAAGAGGTTATAGAAAAAGCCTACTCTCTTCTGATGATATGGACAGCTTCATGAATAAAGGTAGTGAAAATAGTGATAGTGAAGATGGTAAACACAGAAAAATCACATGCCTTTTCTCTGGCACTAGATCAGAAAATAAGTTGGACTTTTTTTTTATTTTGCTGACTTATTTGAAGGTAGGGTGAGGTACAGAAATAAGTTGAGAATTGAACTGGTTTTTTAATCAGTGGTTTTTCATTTTTGGTAGATTAATGTAGTTTGAAGACACCACTTCCATTACCTTACACATGTGAATTGGACTTAGTGAACTCTATAAAAATCTATTCCTAGGGCTGTCATGCCAGCCAAGGTTAAAGAAAAAAAAAGTCAGCACATCTGTAGTCACTGCTGATTGCTTTATGCTTATTTACATACAGTCTTTTCTTTCTTCCTTCCTTCCTTCCTTCCTTCTGGTACACTTTTTTTACATTAGTGCTGCGGTGATGTTTTCCGTGTTAAGTAAAACCTTTTAGTGCAGATGAGTGTATTTGCAAGGCCCGGTACTGGTTAAGTTTGCCTTCATTTAGAATTCTTCAATTTCTGTTCAGGATTTTATTGAGTTTCTGCCTGATATATCATTTCATGAATAGCTCTCCACTCCATAAATGTATGACGAATTCTGAAATGTTATGGTGATGTTGAGTCAGGATTGTATCATAGTTTTTGTTTTGCTGTGGTATACTGCATTTCAGTCACTTGAGGATAAAGGAAATGAATGCTGCTGTATTCCGTGGGAAAATGTCTTGCACATAAAAACCTGTTAAAATGATTTGCCTGGATTTAGTGGATCTGTCAACTGAAGTAATGCAAATTCTTCTAAGACTTCTAAGTCTTGAGACTGACTGGTAGCAGAGGTGGGGGGAGGGGAAAAGGCTCATTAGGAAGAAATGGGAGGAGGATTAAATCAAACTTTCCCAGATTAGTGTGCTTAGCAGTGCAGTATTACCACTAGGTCAGCAGAGCACTTCGCCTGCTTCCTGTTGCTTATGCAATGGACTGAGTTTCAACTTGATAGCTTGATTTGATTTGTTTACAGCTTTTGGGTGTGTGCCTGTGCTTGGTTTTGTTTGGATTTTTTCATTTGTTTGTTTGTTTTTCCGAAGTGATACAATGAATGATTTTGTACCTCTAATGGGAACTAAGTCTGGCAGGTGTTGGGAGAGAGGATGAAGGACCCAGGATTAACTCTTGCACATGGGTAGGGATTGAGTAACAAGTTGTGGTGTTCTGACACAAAGAACTGAGACTATAAATGAGAAATGTGACCTGCTGGCAGCAGTGGGTTATGAGTGATGCATGGAACTGTTATCCCAAAATCTGCCTAAAATCCAAAAATAAGTTTTGTGTCAGGCACATCTATCAGTTTGTTCTGTATCTGGAGTAGCATGCTACAAATGTCTTCTTGGGGTCTATAGTTAACTGCTGTTACCTGATCATATACTTGGGGAAGGTGTTGTTAATTTACACCCCTTTGAGACCCTCAGGATTTATGTCACATACTAGAGACCACTCCTGGGGAGTAGTGATCACTGGAAGTTGCTTATTCCACACAGCTCTTTGCATTGCCATCTTCAAACTGTCCCACACAGATAAGTAATAATGCTCTTTGATACTCTTTGAATATAATATGAGGAAAATATTATATGAGAAAAAATATTATATGAGGAAATTGAGGGTTGAGTCTTTAAAAACCAAACTGGTAGAAGCTTTGAGGATGGCTGACAAAAAAGGATGCCTTTGGTGTCAGGCCATTATTCTGAAGCTTCTTTTAGTGTTAGCAAGTTTAAACCAGAAAAATATGTTTTCCAACTTCAGAGCAGATCACACAATTGCAGACTTTGCAGGAATAAGTAAATTGAAACAAAAAAGGGGTGGGGGAAAGAGGCATGTTTCTATTACTCAGTTTATTTCAAAAGATTTCTCTCACCCTGACCCAGCTGTACATCTTACAGATGGCATCACAGTTGCTGTGTGAGGACTTAGTCTTCTTGCAGTTCTTACTCAGCTCTCTCTTTGAGGTTGTGTTTATGAAAAAGATCCCGTGTCTGAGAACCTCTTCTTCTTTTTGTAATCTTAAATTCCACCCACGTGCATACAAACAAAAACCAAACCCCTTTTAATGTCATGTGTATACATGCAAGGAGTCCCATCCTTCCTGTCATCAACTCAATGCTTTGCTCGCTCCACTTCGAAGGTGGTCAAATCTCTCAGGTGTTATTGTAGCTTGGGGGCAGATAGTTGTGGCTCATTCCTATCCTTGCCTGAGCCCTTAACAGGGTTTGTTTTTTATTATAAAGCACAACCTTGGAAGGCCTCTAATGGCCCAACTCCACCCACCTGTGAGTGTTATCACCACAGTGCTTTGAGATCAGAATCATCTCATTCAGTTTTTCCTGCCATGCCTTCACGTACAGCTGCTGTTATCTGGGCTGTGGCTGGCTGTGTTTCTTCTGAGCACTTGGGCACTTCACACTGACTAAATGTTTGGGCCTTGATGCCCATATTAACCCTCCTTCCTGACGTGCCAAGGTGGTGTGGAAGCACCAGGCTGCAATATAGTATGTCAGAGGTGACATCAGGTCAAAGTAAAGGGTGTTTCAGGATCTCTGGCCCAGATGGCTTACTGTGCTGTGCTCTGCTTGTTCAGGAGGACAAGAGACAATAAGAGAGCACACAAACTCTGTCCTAGTTTTAATGATTTTCTCCATCAGCCCCAGTATAAAGGTTCTATTACAGCAGTTTGGAGGTTGCCTCTAGTTTTATAAATTCTCTATGGCCTTATGTGCTTGGAGACAGGAATAGTTTGTGTTAAGGTTAAAATTAAATTAAAAGTGATTATTTTTCTGCATTACAAAGGAAGAGAAAGATCTGACAGGGATTAAGGAAGATCCCAGTTACCCCTTCCCCTTTTTCTTTTATTCTAGTTTTAAGTCATTGTTAGCAAATCAGGGACACAGCAGCTGATGTACTAGTGTTAGGAATACATTGACTGAAGATTGACATATCCAAATGCTTGTCTGGTTTTTCCAGCTGTCAAGCAAAATTATATGCCTTCCCTACAAGTCTTGCCATGAGTAAGCACATCTTGAGGATGTGTGCACTTCCATTGGGTGGTGTAGCCCTGAGAATAGACATGAGCTGTTTTGTGCTCCTATATCCACTTAAAGCACTGTAATTACATTGGCACATTCCCTGAGCAAGAATGCATTATGAAGGCCCATCTGCTGGTCCTCTTTATTGCTGTAGATTTTGGGGAAAGGTGATTAACCAATATGAAACATTCTTACGCTGGTATGGCAGCTTCTGTGTTTGAGATTGTTCTAGCTTTGTTATATTTTTGGAGTGGGGGGGATACCCAAACCCAAAACTAACACCCAAATCTTACCTCTATTCAGAGTAATTAAACTGTGTGTCGATTAGGTCTGAAGTATATCTGTTATTGCTGCTTCTCTATGCAGGTATTTTGGGACTAGTTGTTTACACACAGTTGAACTTTTGTGTGGGTAGGTTCAGATTCAGCGAACAAACTGGTAACAAAGTTGTAATAACAACAGAGCGAAGGACCTTTCATTATTTCTATTAACATGTCACTTTTTTTTTTTCATAGAATGAAATGTGTCTTGCCACCCAGCAGCTTTCGAAGCAGCTCCTTGCCTATGAAAAGCAGGTATGTCCAGCATATGACTTTGATTTCTTTTCTGCCTCAGCACTTGTGAAGAAGTCTCTGTAAATAATGTGTGTTCCAGAAGTGCTCAGGGCGTTTGCTTTACTTGGTTTCATGTGAAGGCTGTTGTGAAATTCCCCAGGATGTTCAAGGGAGTTAGGTCAATTTTGAGAATCCTTATTAACATGTCACTAACAAAAAAACCCAAAACCAAAACAAAACAAAAAAAAGGAAAAAAACCCAACAAACAAAACCACACACACAAAAAAAAACCCAAAACAAACAAACAAACAAAAAACCCAAACAAACAAACAAAAAAACACCCAAAAAAGGTGCAAAATGTCAGTTAATAAACTTACCAAGATACAAACCAGTTTGCTCCTGTTACATGACTATGAGTTTAAAATGAGTATAATAAGAAATAAGTGTTGTCCAAAATCCATTAATTTAAAACAAGAAGAGCAGGGTAAAAGGATGTGGATTAATAAGCCTCTGTTTTTCCATTTAGTTTTATCATTTATTGCATTTTGCAGGAGTATTCACTAGCTTTGTAGTAAAATACGTGTTGTATTTCATATTCACCTTTATTGATTCACAGACCAACATGTGTTTCTATTTCCAGCATTTTGCCTTAGGTAAAGGAGATGAAGAAGTGATATCTACCCTTCATTATTTTTCAAAAGTTGTGGACGAGGTAATTTGAGTTGCTAATATTCTATTGTTACAATATAGAATATTAGGGGTTTTTCTTTGGGTCTGTCCTTTTGATTCTGAGCCTTTCCACTGAAGGCTAGATTGTGCCTGGGTTTTAGAGAGTCATTCAATTCAGGATAAAGAAGTATAATACCATCCTTCTGTAATGGTAAGAGCCGTTTCTGTGGCTTCACTCCACATGCTGTCCTCAGAGCAAAGCTGAACTTCCTTGGAGAACTTAGAAAGAGCCTGAAACAGAATGTGTCATCTAGGCTCCGGCAATTTCTTACCTAATTCCATTTAAAAATGACATTTACTTTTCTAAGCTTTGAACACTGTAGTTTGAGCCAAAACATGGCAGGTATGGGTGCAGGGCAGCTGTGAATTAGTAAAGTTGCAGTTTAGTTGCTGTGAGGTCATGCAGAATCCAGAGATGTCTGGGGAAGAGTTTAGTGCTGTGTGGTGAAAACAAGTTGGGCACCGCAGCTGTGTGCACTGAACATTTCTCTTCCCAGTAGGTTTCTGCTAAGTACTGTGAGTCTTTCTAAATGCTTCTGTTGACCTGTCCATATAACATTTCAAGATAATCGTAGTATCGAGGCCCTTCTTGCCTAAGTATCATTTGTCACATCGCCCTTTCTGCTGTGAGCAGGGCTGTGCCATCAGAGAAGTGTTGTTCTTGTTAGTCTACTTTCAACTTTCATTAAGAAGGCAAAAGTCTGTATTGAGGTCTGTTGTTTGGGACAGAAGATTGGGTTGTGGGGCAAAAAGTAAGTTAAAAATTTTAGAGCCCATGGATAACTCTAATGATACAGTGAGAGGAATTCCAAAGGGTTAACTTTTTCTTTCGGCTTCTTTCACTGCACTGTGTGCTCTCAGGGGATACTTCAAAGGAGCATTTGTTGTCCCCTGTTGTGATTGTGTCCCAGGTAACCCTCATGAATGGAAAGAGAGTCTAGTCATCATGGTGGGAATGTAACTCCATGGTGTAGAGACTAACAAAAACAGGTTAATAAAGGCTAAATACAGTTTAAATCCTGCTTTGTTAAGCATTAGTATTAGGGCAGTCAAGTGAACTGCCCTAATACATTATGTGGGAACTGAAAAGTTTTTGGATCCATGAAAAATACCAGGAAGGAATTAAACATTTAGGAAAAAATCCCCATCTGTATTGCATATCTTGAGAAATGTATTTTAAGCATCGAAATACTTTTTTTTTTGTTTGTTTCCCCTGTCTGCTGGGCATAAATGGCAGGCTGGGAAGTGCTGGGCTTTTTTTATTTATTTACACTGTGTCTTAGAACATTCCTCTGTTCTCTGTTTCAGCTCAATATTCTCCATTCTGAACTGGCAAAACAGCTTGCAGATACAATGGTTCTCCCAATAATACAATTTCGGGAAAAAGACCTCACAGGTAAACTTCATTCTAAATTTTGATTTTTTTTCTCACGTGTTCCTTCTTGCTTATTTCATCATAAACTGTGACATAATGCCATGTAATAATTTGTTCTTTGATGATTAACAGAAAAGTTTTTGTGTCACATTTTTTTTCTGCTGCAGAATTTCATTGGCAGGTGGATGCTTTTACTCAGGCAAAAACAGTTCTGGTTCACCATGTAACATTTTGTGCACCATATGGTCGAAGTTTGAAAATACACAGCTTTGTTCTTTGCTGGATCACTCTGCTTTTACACTAGGCAATTCTCCTGAAGTCACTGATGTTATAATTGTCTAAAGAAGGGCAGTTTAGCAGCGAATTTGGCTTGCAAATGGTATTTATCCCACTTCAGAAATTTGGGGCTGTTAGACAAGCACAAGCAAGAATGTTTTTTTAACTTCAGGGAATAGTATATTCCCTCCCTTCTAAGGAAACAGTCCTCTTTAAATCCTTGCTATGCAAGGGTAGTTCCAAGTAACCTGATTACACAAATTTGGAAGTTCATTACTTAAACAGCATGGCAGTAATGCAAACATCTGGTGTAATTTCAAAAGAAGCAAGCTCATATTCAAGGTCAAGGACACTCTTACCTACTCATGCAAAAGAAACATGAGTTTTTACTGCAGCATTTTCTTTCTTTCTTTTCTTTTTTTAAAAGCCCACTGCTTATTTCACTAATCTCAGTCCCATTTATATACTTTTTATAGACATCATTTTGATGGGAGACAAAGCAACTAAAGCAAAACGATGACTTTAAATTCTTTATAGTAACACATTTGAAATTGTGAAGACATCCAGGTGTCTATGTTAATGACTATCTTGTTTATCATATAATGTCAAGTATAAAGCAGGATTTGGATGGTATGATATTGGTTCTATAAAAAGTTTTCCACCTCTTTAGTGAGGCTTCACTGATACAGTAATTCTGTTTCCATGTTTATGGATTCTTCCCTCTTGTTCATAAAAAAATACATGAAAATGCATATGAAGCCTGCAACCAAAACCTCACTGCTTCTTGACAAAAAAAGAAAGTTTCTTCAGCTTCCCTGGAAGTCAATTTTTTTTTTTTCTATCCATCACAACCTCTTTTTTTCTGACACAGTCTGCGGAACAGCATTTTTAGTAGAGGCCTGGCCCTATTGAAATTTCCTTGAGGGATCAAACTAGGAAGCAAGGAAGATTAACTGTTTTATTGTTTTTACTTTTACCCTTGTTACATCTTTGTATTGAATACTGTAGAAACCTCTAGGTACAAGTTAGTTACACTTGAAAAGAATTTCTGTCTTTCTGTATCAGAGTCATGATGAAGTGTTCTGGGGGAGAAAAAATGGTGTGAAGCTGATTAATGAATGACTGGGGACTTAAAAATAATCAGAGACCATGATGACATCCTACAATTTCCCTTTGGTACTTTCACAGCTGCATAATGTCTGTTCTTGTGAATGTGCTTTTTTTGTAGCTTTTTGAGAGAGTTTTGTCAATTGAAGCATTCATTGGTGTAGGCTCTAAGAGTAGCTTGTGCCCAGCACTTGTGAAGTTTAGTTTGTCTTCTTTCTACCTGTATCAGAAACTCATGGCCAGTGTTTGTTACATAAGTACCACAGCCAGCTGTCAGGTGTGTTAGATGCATATCTCTTTTCATGGAGAAACTTAGCAAAAAATCTTCCACATTGAGGAAGGCTTATGTACAGGAGAGGGGCTTTAGTTCATACATCTCTGGGTCTTAGATTTCCTGGTATCACATAACCATTGTCAGGAAGTTGTTCAGAGCTGCTGATCTTTTATGATAGTGGTCAGACTTCTGTCATAACAAACATACTGAAATGATGCTTCTGTGGTTAAATGACACTGGCAGATAAGGCACCCTTCCCTCTTGTTCATCTTGGTCAATAAGTAAACTCCCTTCACCCTTAATTTGCCATCTGCCTATTCATTTCTCCAGCAGCTGATCTGGTTTAGCCTCTTCAAGGCAGGCACATCTCTGCTGTGAAAGGGCTGGAGTGACTTGGTCAATAAATGTGCCATAAATGGTCTCAGTTGAACAAAGTGTTTACAGCTGTTTTTACTTTGAATATTTGATTTCTCTTTTCCAGAAGTGAGCACACTGAAGGACCTTTTTGGCCTTGCTAGCAATGGTATGTGTCCCTGTTTTGTTTGTTTTTGTTTGTGTGCACCTCTTATATCACAGAAGACATTTTTAATCTATGCACACACACATCATATTTCTAAAAACAATAATATTCCTTGTCTACAGAACATGATGTGTCCATGGCAAAGTATAGCAGGCTACCGAAAAGGAAAGAAAATGAAAAGGTAACAAACGTTAAAAGAAAATGTTTTCATCAGCCATTCTGTCTGCATCGTTGTTCACTTACGAACTTCGGGGAGTTCATCGCTTGAATTCACACCAGCTTGAGAGCACTTGTGATTTTGTTTCCAAGCAGACACAAAGCTTTTAGACATTAACTCAGCAAAGTCACACCTGTTTGCTCCAAGTTAGGCAGTGATCAAATATTGCTGAACTAGAGCCCTTTAGGTCCATGGGAGCTTTTGAGACAATCCAAATGGGTATAAATAGATTTGTGTAGGCCTACTGTTGTACAGCTGAGGTGATGATGCAGCATCACTGAATACAATTCATTGTGAACTGTCATGAAGCCTTGTGTCTGCTGTTTCTAAAGCATTCAATTTTTTCACATCTACCTTCCTTAAATTTCCCTGTTATGGACTGTATTCCACTTAACATAACTCTGTTGGTGGGATTGTTCTTCATTTCTTCTTCTTTGCCCACTGGACCACAATTGCAAAATACATCCCTTTATGCCAAAAAGCATGTGACTGGTCCTATCCTAAAAGTGACTCAGTTCTACAGGATGGTCCTTGTAAGGAAATGCATTACAGAACAAAATGTGACATAGCATATGGTGAATTATTCACCTCTGATTTCTGCACTTGCAGATTTGTGTTGTGATCTCAGCTGCAAATAAATTTCTTGCAGAGAGATCAGATCCGTATTTTTACTTGTGGTTGTTATGTAGTCTGTAGTCGTGGGGGCTCCCCAAAAGCAAGTATCCCCAAGTATCTTGACAGAGAAGGGTTTGAAGTACTTGCTTTGGGGTTTGGATTTGCTTTTTTTGTTTCTCATCCTCCCTTTCAACCTGGAGAAGTTCTGTAATAAGAGTTACTTAAAGGTAACTTATAAATAATCAGTAAATATATCCATATACACAGTAACACTTTGTCAACCTCTTAATTTTTATTCAGCTTAAGGCAGAAGTGGCAAAAGAAGTAGCAAACGCAAGAAGAAAGCAGCACCTGTCATCCCTGCAATATTACTGTGCCCTGAATGCTCTGCAGTACAGGAAGAGAGTGGCAATGATGGAACCTATGCTAGGATATACACGAGGACAGGTATGGGCAGTAAAGCATCCATATCACTGAGACGTATTCCTGGGAAAAGCAGAACATCGTAACTCAGTTGTGAGAACTGACAAACAATAATGGGGTGTATGTTGGGGGGAGTGGAGGAAAACAGCCTGTGTTCAGGTTGCCTAGATTCTAACAACTGATTTTGTTTGTGGTAGATAGATGAATGTTTAGATATTCAGGAAAGACACCAATGAAAAAAAAACCCTGTACACTTATATGCAAAATCAACCTGGGGTTAGTTTTTTCACAGCTAAGCTATCAGTGCAGTAGCATTTACTTCCACTGTTTACTCTGCACAAACTCTCCTATGTAGCAGTTCCCTTCCTGGCACATAATGTTCAGCATACTGATGAGGAGTGTACACGATAGGGAACAGAGCATGCTCTGGAGAACTGGAAGGACAGAACAGTAGAGAGGATTGAGCAGAAGGCTGGCAAAACATTTTTCTAATTTTTATCCTACCAGTAATTTGGTAGAGCTTTTCTCAAGCCTGTAAAATGTAGTAATACTGATAATCTGACTCTCCAGGATGTCAGGAGGACCGGTATTTTCACAGCACTTGATTCTCATTATCACCCATTTTAAGGGTCTTTTGTGCTTTGACATTGATTAAAGAAAGCATTGGGAAAATGAGAAACAGGCTATGAAACAGGAAAAATGGATGCAGTGCTCTGTTTGGGACTGTAATGTGGATCATCATCCTCTCCATTGTCCTGTCCTTTGCGCATCATGTGCCCCATAGAAAATGAGAATTCAGTCACTTTCCCCACCGTGGGAGTTCACGCTGCCTCTCTGATGCAACCATCCTAAGTGAAGGAACTGCACTGGTTTCCTTTACTGGAAGTCAAACAGAACTTACTTTCCCTGTACTTTGTGTGGCAGAACTGCTGTATCTCAGTGCTTTATATAGGAAAGTCTCAGGTTGTCATGGGAGTGACTGAGTAACCAGAAGACAGTTGTTATTGGTTATTAGCTTAAATAGCTTAATATTGTGAAATGCCCTTCATCCCAAGCATATATTTTTTTTCTATTAATTACTCAAGACATGTCTTCTATTTCACGTTTCCAACAAATGAGCAGTCTGTAAGGAATTTTTGGAAGAAGTAGTGGCTAATACAGGGTTCATTTGACTAAAAACTGACATCAATGTGTGAGCATGTCGGTCTGTTATCAGTGGGATTTAGAGCTCTACCCTCCTGAACTGGGCTTCAGAAATAAAATAGGTGAGTTGTTCTTCAGGAGGGCATGACTTCTCTCCTTTGCCTGTAAAGGAAGCCTGTGGTCAATAACACAGTTGCAGAAATCCCAGTTACAGGTAAGAAGAAGGTTAGGGAAAGGGGGTAAATCACCAGTAAAAGTGGATGAAATAGGAAATAAATTGCTTAACATCCAGGAATTTGCTTTTCCATCTTTTTTCAGGGTAGTTCACTGATTTTATTTTTTTTTAATATATTTTTTAAACCTAATTCATTGCACACACATGCCAGCTATGTTCATGATTCACTTGGTTGCCAGTAGGCCCTAATGATGACTGTGTGCCCTGTAGCAGGTAATCCAAGGTCAAGTCTACTCTGAGTGCTTTGCTGCTCTTGCGTGCTTGCTGAGCCATACCAGCTAAGAGAATTAATCTTCTGTCACAAAATGTGCACCTTGACCACAGTAGCTTTTTTTAGCTCCTTTAGTAGAACAAAACCCATGGTAAATCTGTAGCTGATATGACCAGTTACCTTGGAGGCTTCTGGTAGCACAGCTACACTTCATCGCTTTCCTGACTGACATTGCTGTAGCACTTAAAAGATTTTCATGTTGGATTTGGTAGTCCAGGTTGGACCACTAAAACTTAATGGATGCTTTGTGTCCCATTTCCTTTGATATGGTGGCATTGCACACAGCAGCTCATAACACCATGAGACCCAATTCCCTTATTTCAGTCATTTAGAAAGTTCATTGGAAACATACCTGTCAGCAGCCAACAGCTTATCCGTGTGTGAAAGGGTGGAAAGCTGCAAAAGTGGGAAGTACAAAAGAAAGGCAACGCAGCTGTTTGACCATGTGTTTGATTGCCTGCCAAAAGTATCTGTCATCCTGGGATTGCTGTGAACACTCCCCACAATCTGTTACTTGTCTGACAAAGCCAAGAGATCTTTCAGTGTCTTTTTTTTTGGTATTTTTTTCAGATCAACTTCTTTAAGAAAGGAGCAGAGATGTTTTCCAAAAGGATGGACAGCTTTTTGTCATCTGTTTCAGATATGGTTCAAAGGTAATCTGGTACTTTTGTTTCCTTTTGTCTTCCACTGGATTCTCTAACCTCCAGCGCACTTTCTTTCTTATGAGAAAGCCTCTTTCTTTCTTATGAGATTCCTTCCATGCTTGCATTGCATTTTTGGGCATATTTTGTTACAGCAATGGGTAGAAAGGAGATACATTTGTACCTGGAAAGGAAAATGCTGTCAGTACACTGCAGAGAGTATTGTTACAGTACAGCCACGAACTATATAAAGTGTTCACATGCTTTCTTACATCCCTGTGTCTCTTCATAAATAAAAAAGTATGGAATTTGAGCTATAAATGAGTTAACAGAGTTAATATAATAGACCTAAAGTGCTTTCTGAATTAGAGGTATTTATACTTACTGGATCCTCTTATAATAGTACCGTAACAGTAATCCATCAGCCTCTCGAAGGATTTAGGGCCTGGAGTGTGTTCTGTAGCTACACAAGGCAAACCAAACTCCTCACCCTAGGAAACATATTCATTGCATCCAGTGTAGGCTGTATTAGTTCACTGGTGCAGTCTGAGTCCAACTTGGTTTGGCCAAGTCCTATTTTCAATAAACTGCCCTGCTTTTGTTCTCCTAATTTTGTGATCTTTTTTCTTACACCTCCCCTCCACTTCTACTTGCAGTGAAGATTGACATTTTCTTTATAACTAATACCCTGTAAATGTAAACTTTACATTTAAAATGTAATCATAATAGAGAGAACATTAATCATAGAATGTTAAGGGTTTGGAGTGGACCTTAAAAGAGCACCTAGTCCCAACTGAGTCCTTGACTTCATTGCTTCATATGTTTCATATCAAACTGTAGCTAAATCATCAGTTTTTCTGACTCTGGTGGCATTTTAAATAATGCATACTTGTTTATTTGAGAATTGTGTTATAAATAACTGTTCTGTGTAGTAGATTCTTTCACTAAATGATCTTTACTTTCTGTTCTTTTATATATCTTGTTTATGTATCTTTGCACACTCATTTCTGAAATAAATCCCTCTACGGTCTACGTAGCATTTTTGCAGACTGCATTTTAAACTCTATTGAAATAGTACCCTTTGTTTAGTAAATCTAGAGCATCTTCCTTGTGTCTCACAGGCACAGTGAGAATACTGCCATAGGATTCCTCACTATAGAATAAGCCCTTGTTTTCCAAACAATCCATTTTTTCAATGGATTTCAGTTCTGGATAATGTACAGTAGTAAATGCAGCACAGCAAAAATAGTCTGCTCAGTTTGCTGAGTCTGTTTTTTGTGTTTTAAGTCTGTCACACAGTAAGGTACAACTTGAAGGTACAACTCAAATGTAATTAGTGCAGGAGTGTGACATCTTCGGAAAAACCGAAAGAGAATCTTGTAAAATTCTGAGTGGCACTGTGCAGCATAGCAATCACTGACACAGGATGTGGTTCCATGACTTCAGATTACACAGCCACTGAAAACTGTGCTGCACACTCCTCTCCTCCTTTAGTGCTGGGGATCACAAGGCCTCAGTGAGTCAGATCTGCTCACTAATAAAGTTGAAAGCTTTCCATTTGTTAGATTTGTTCTCTTGGAGCAAGAAGCTGATGCAACCCCTTGTGCAGCTACAGAATTTCAGTGGTAGTGTGGTCTTGCATCTATTTAAGCTCTATTTAAAGCACATCTATTGTGAAACTGAGTCTTCATATTTAAAAGCGTTTTCATTTATACAGTGAATATTGCTAACAATGTGAAAACACAGGAGAGAGATCACTAACGTATTTTCAGTAACCAGTTGGCCTAACTGCAACAGATGGATATAACTTCTGAATTGTCAGCTTTTCTCTCCTTTCTGCCTTGGAGATGGGAGAAGCACATCTTAGGAACAAGAATCTGGTCTCAGGAGCCATGAATTTGCTGGGGAAGTTCTGTCAAAAGCATTTTGTGGTGCAAGAAGAATAACTGATCAAAAGATTCATTGAAGTAGAGCTTAGGTAAAAACTGACAGCATAGTTCCATTTAAAAATGGAACTCAAATAATTCTTATTCTGACATTCAGTGATAGTGTTTAAAGGCACTGGCTTGCAAAATATGGTCTAATTTATTTCAGATCTGCTGTTATTACTCAGCCTTTATAACTCACCCTCTCATGTGACTCGGCTAGTTGGCAAGATGCACTCAGTCTCATTTTGGAAGTGATGTGGGAGTTTAGGAAGTATCAGCTTTCTAAAGATGTGGAAAAGCCTCAAATAAGCTAACAGGAAACAGGCTAACACAGTGATACTAGTTGGCTCTTCATCTGGCCAGTCAGACGCTGCTTAGTGCTGACCTAAATGCAGCACAGTGTCTCTAGATTCCTTCAACAATTACAGGATATCACCAACTCCTACAGAAGACTGGGGAGGAGAGCAGGGGAAGAGTCGTACCTCCTTGGCTTGCCCTTTTCCAGTCTTCTTGTCACTGTCAGAGATAGTGGACTTGCGTGGATCTCTGGTCTTGCTGTGTACACCTTGTGTTTTGTGCCCATGTTCTTCAACAGGTTTAGACTTGGGCAGAAAATAGGGAGCAAATTACTTACAGCATAGCTGCAGGTGTTAATGACTTTCTAAGGTAAGCAATGGCAAGTGTCATTATGGTCTCACCCATGAGTTTTCCTAATATGTATGCTAGCCTTGGATACAGTTAATAACTCCTCAAGTTTGGAAAAGTTAAGAAAGAAATAAAATATTTGCTAGTATTGTTTTTCTGACAAAGAAAAGCTGCTGCAGCATGAACCTCGATAGGTCATGAGAGTCCACTCTCCTGCTGAGAGCAGAGTCAGAGCAGAGTAATCAGTAGGGTGTCCAGTCAGGTTTTGAGCATCCATCTCTGACTCTCTCTCACACGTGGCACACACAGTATCTGGTGACAGCTTGTGTCCATTGCCTCTCCTCCTGTCACTGCACATCTTCAAGAAGGGTCACTCCACGGCCGCACACCCTCCCATCAGGCAGTTAAAGTGGCTGTAAGACCTCCCCCTTAGTCTCATGTCATGAGACTGAGAGACAATTCTCACAGCTGCTTCTCATGCCATGTGTTTTGGTCCCTTAGCCATCTTGGTGACTCTTCACTTGACTTTGTTTCTGTCTTTCCTGTGCTGGGGCACCAGAACTAAAAGTGTCTTGGTTAGAGTCTCACAAGTGCTGAACAGATGGGAGTAATTATTTCGTCTGACCTGCTGGCTCTACTTTGTCTTTGCACTACTCTCCAAGATAATATCAACTGGTATTTTTGTTCATTTTGTCTTCCAGGTGTTAGCTGTAACCTGGTATAAAATGACTAATGATGGCTTTGGGTTTCTTCATGTGTTGTTGTTTGGTTTTTTTTCAGCATACAGGGAGAGCTGGATACAGAAGCTGAAAAAATGAGGGTATCCCAACAGGACTTAATTGCACTTAATGAATCTGTTTACACCCCAGATTCTGATGTAACTTCACCTGCTATCAATAGAAATCTCATCCAGAAGGCTGGCTACCTTAATCTTAGAAAGTAAGAACCTTGTTGCTATGTGCTCATTAGTTTAGTTACTGACCAGATGCTACATTTTCTTTTTTAAGGTCATACAGACTTCTCAGGCCATGATTTTTGAGGCTCCTGAATCACAGTGGCAGCTCTACTCTTCAGCCCCTGAGTATCTCTGTCATCTCTGGAAATGCGTTTTAGAATCTTAAACCAAATTAAAGGCATTTGAGATTATTTTCCTTAAAACAGAAGTTTACCTCTGGTTGAATTCGCCTACAGGAATAATTTCCTGTATTAAAGTGGCTAAAAATTAGAAACTGATGGAGCTGGATTCAGATTGTTCTCAGATCTTAGGGCTAAAGAAAACATAGTGTATACAAAAATAAACAGCTAGTTTATGTAATTAATACATGTTTTCATAAATGACCTCTCTTAGATAAACAAAAGCTTTATGAACAATGCAAGTGCATAACTTGGAATGTTACCACGTGGAGTTACCTCTGCAGATTTTCCAAATAAAATCTTCCATCAACTTCTGCAGGAGTTACGTTTATTGGTGGCATATAGTAACCCTATTTATGTGATTGATTAAATATCAGTTTATTTCTGCTTGACTAGTAATTTTTTCTTCATGAGTGGACATTTTTAATTTCTTGTAGTATTCTAAGAACTGGATTACAGTATATTAGGACTCCATACCTAGGGAGGAGATGGTCTCTGAGACACTATTTGCAGAAGATTCTTTTTTAAATTATGATTCTCTGTGCTGAAATTGCTCATACTGCTCTTCACCTTGAAAATATCCTTTTTTTTCAATCCAGCTTTACAGAATTACAGAATCATTTAGGTTGGAAAAGACCTCTGAAATCATTGAGTCCAACCTTTGGCCAATCACCACCTTGTCAACTAAATAGCTTAATAGTATTTTATGTCAGTTTCTCAATACTCTTTTATTCCTTAACGAGAAGATACTGTTTTTAACTTGGATGTTTGTAATCAATTTAATTCTTCAGCTTTCGTTAAGGATTAGTCTTTGCTAGGAACAGGTGCTGCTTTTTCTTCTTAGCAGAGATCCATCATTAAAAAAATGCCAGGATAAAGTTCTGATTAGCATCAAGATACGTTTGCAGTTTCATACATGTTTGGAGTTACTTCTACATAGTAATGAGTCTTTATCACTGCATCTTCTCTTCAGTAAAACAGGTCTGGTGACTACAACCTGGGAAAGATTGTATTTCTTCACTCAAGGTGGCAACTTGATGTGTCAGCCCAGGGGAGCAGTAGCTGGAGGATTGATTCAGGACTTGGACAACTGCTCTGTTATGGCTGTAGACTGTGAAGACAGAAGATACTGCTTTCAGATCACTACTCCTACAGGAAAAGCGTATGAGACAGGTTTTATTTGAGGACAGCCAGTCACACCTACCCCTTCAATGCCAGGTTTATGTAAAACATGCTTGGTGTAGTAGTAAGCTTTTCTGGGTTTCCAGAAGGGTGTTTCCAAATTAAAAGCATGTTCCTTCCAATCCTCACCCACGGCTGCCTGAACAGCACATGTATTGTCTTCTAGTTGCAGCTTATTCGTGATTTTTGTTCCTTTGATGGAAATAGACATAAAGCCTTGGAGTCCACTCTTAGCACTTACACACTATGCTTATATTCCAGGGGCATAACCCTTCAAGCAGAAAGCAAGAAAGAATATGAGGAGGTAAAAATATTTCCTTAATGTTGTTATTCTTGTATACAAGTGAGCTTGAAGAGTTCAGTTTCATTTTTCCCTTCCAGTGGATATGTGCTATCAACAACATCTCCAGACAGATCTATCTCACTGACAATCCCGAGGTAGGAGCTTGTTTCCATCCTTCAGTCCGTTCCTTCCAACTCGCCTTCCCATTGTTCTTTACGTGGTAATGTAAAGTACGTGTGTAAAAGAGCTGTTCCGCCTTGTTTTGATAGGCAGCTGCAATCAAGCTGAATCAGACAGCCCTGCAAGCAGTGACTCCCATTACCAGCCTGGGGAAAAAACATGAAGTTCACCACCCCAGGTAATGTTCTCCCTTGCACGTGTGCGATTTTAACAAGCCTGGGCCCGAGTGGTCTTAAGGCATCAGGTTTGTAACTGACACCTGTAGACACAAGTCCAGGTCTCTGCTGGTAGCACAGCTGTGAATATGGACATGTGTGGCAACCTATTGCTGAAAGTGAGCCCACACTCAGTGTTGATCTGCATTCAGGTTTAATATATCAGCACTTAATTTTTTCCTAAATAATATTATGTCTAAAAACCCCAACCAACCAACCAGAGATTAATTAATTTTTAGAGTCCTCAGTAACAAATCAATAGGAAAATATCTTATTTATGTGTTTTTATAGTGGTTCAGTCCTGCCTTGGATTTTTGAATAATCTTGTCTCCCTTCCAGAGCAAAGGCTGGGTGTCACTGATTGAAACATATTTTCTTTTCCATTTTCACTTTAGCCAGAATGTAAAGAATATGGAAAATGATAAAATAATTCCCAGTGAATCAGGTGACATTCAGGACTCCACACAACTCATTGCTCCTGGAACACCAATTCAATTTGATATCGTATTGCCTGCCATGGAATTCCTGGACCAGAACAGAGGTGGCAGGTATGGCCAAGACAGTGATTAATCACTTTAACATTTTAGGGGAGAAGATGAGGTATTGCAGCATGTGTTTGTGGTGACCAGAATCTGTAATTAAAGTTTTAATTCTTATTTCATAGGCGTGCAAACCCATTTGGGGAATCTGAAGACAGCAGCAAAGAAGATGAGGAAGGTCAGTACTGTTTTTTCCCAGATAAAATTAGTCAGAATTTTAGACTGTCAGCTACCCAGTGTCTTGTAAGGAAAGCACCTGACACCATGGAGTAGCAGTAACAGATCCATAGTACAGCTAAGGTAGTTACCTTTCAGAAGCCACTCTTTTAAACAGTGCTACCTGGGAAAACAACTGCCTTTTTTTGGTCCAAGCTGCATTCCAGATCATGTTTATTTAAAGTATTTAAAGGCAAAAAGATTTTGTTTGCTTTTCTTTTGTCTTCCATTCTTTTTTTTCTTTTTTTTTTTAAAGTTGCTCTTCACTTCTTTAGAAAAGGAGTTGATGGTACTCTGTTATAACTCTGTTCAAGTTTGAGGCTGCTTTGTAGCCATTCCTTACCGATGTGCACATTGAGATCCACAGTGTAAATCTCCCAGAGGCCCAGCATAAAGCTCCTCCCAGTGACATGCCAGTGAAAGACAACAGTTCTGACCTTCCCTTAGCACATGTAGGGCTTGGCCCTGGCTGTTCTCATCTTTGTACCAGTCACAAGCGCTGTCTGGAACCCACAGCCCTGTCAGAAAACTACTCAAGAAGAACCAAAGCAGAACCTACTGATGTGAGCCCTCCCCCTGCACAAGCTGTCCCACTGTGAGCTGGGTGGGTTGCAAGGTGCAGACAGAGCTGTGTGGGCTTTTAGCAGTCGTGCTCAGCAGGACCTGCCTTCCCTTGCTCACCACCAGCTGTAGAGGGAGCCTGAGCAAACGATGGCTTTGCTGCATAATGGCTGCTCACTTGTAAGTCAGTCTTATGGTGATCAAATCAAGGAGCAAGAAAGGCTTTAATGAAAACCTCATTGGACCCAGCTGCATGGAAGGTCACAAGGATAGATGAAAGTGAAGAATGTACAAGGCTTAAAGTTTAAGAGTTAATTTGATGGAAGCTAAGGCTTGTGCACAGTCATAAATTAGTCACTGTTTATTTGCACAGTTTTTGTGCACCTGACAGCAAAATAGGCAAGGGAATTTTACTAGGTAATCAAATAAATAAAAAAGGACCAGTTACACTTTTAAGGCTCCCAAGCAACTGCAGTCATTTCCTTCCCCACCTCCACAGTGCTGCCTGTTCACGTGCTGTTTAAAACTGGGTCAGGGCACTGTGTGGCTCATGGCAGGAAGCCACCACTTGCAACAGTCACCAACCACAGGCGTTCTGTTGAATCTCCAAAGTGAATAAAATAATTCCATAACTTGAGTTACTGGAAAATTCAAGTAGCACAGTGAAGGAAGTCATGCCTTTTGTCTTCCAGATTCGCTCCTGCAGCAGATGTTTGTAGTTCGCTTTTTAGGATCTATGGCTGTTCAGTCAGATGACACGTGTGAGGTGATTTATGAAGCTATGAGACAAGTGTTGGCTGCTCGTGCCATCCACAACATATTCCGTATGACTGAATCCCATCTCATGGTCACCAGCAAGAACCTGAGGTCTTTTTTTTCCTTTAACTTGCCAACATTGTGTTTTCTTCATGCAACTTGTAATTAATAAAGTATTTTTGGTTTTGTTTTTCCAAGAAATACACTGTTTGAGGAAGCAAGATCCCCAGAGTCACTTTATTTAGAGAAAAATGTATCTTTTCTTATGCTGTAGGATCTAGAAATCATCCTCCTGACTAAGTTGTAAGAATTCTAGGGGATACCATGGGGCTGTAAGGCCCCACAAAGTTACACTCCCTTTAGCTGGGGTGTGTTTATGTCCCTCTGCATTATGTGCTAGCCCATGCACTCAGGATCCTTTCTCAGTGATTCAGAAAGGTACTCTGACTTGTGCATGTCAGCCAGCTGAGAGTCAGGGTCTAGAGTTGAACCTTGCCAATCACAGATAAATCATCTGATTCTGTTTCTTCACCTGTAAAACTGCTGTAGTAATTGCCCTTCCATCATAAAGGCCCTTAAAATTATGAAGAATCACTCTAAAATATTTTTTTTTCCCCTGCATGTAATTGTAGGTTAATAGATCCTCAAACTCAAGTTACACGAACAAGTGTAAGTAAATTTTCTTTCTGAATCCAGTTTTCTACTGACTACTCAGTCACATGCACTTGACCAAGCAGGCTGTATGCTGGTTAAAACAAATAAATTATTTTACTTTTCCAGTTTGAACTCACCACTGTGACACAGTTTGCTGCCCACCAGGAGAACAGGCGACTGATTGGCTTTGTGGTCCACCTCACTGAGACTCTGGGAGAAGAATCCATGAGTGCATATGTTTTTGAGAGCAACACAGAAGGGGAAAAGGTTTGCATAACATTTAATAAAATACTTTATTTAGAAAACAGGTCTTTGGCTTCTTGGCTTACACATCTGGGAAACAGTGCTACAGAAGCAAGAGCAGCTCAATTTCTTGCCAAGAAAACGTGCTAACATGCAAGCCTTTGATGGCTTTTGTCTAAAAAGGACCAAATTTATTGATAATGCAGCAGCATGTACAACAAGGAAGAAAGGATGGGATTGCTAATACCTTTAAGAGAGAGGGGAAATTGTCTAGCACCAGCACTAACAAAAAGGAATGCCAGCTATGTTGAGACACGTACATCTGTTGAAACTTTCAAAGAAAGACAAGGCAGCCATGCTGTGCTAACACCACGGGGGTGTTTGCTGCATGCCATAACAATGGGGTGGAGAATTTTTGTCTTAAAAAACAGAAACAGCCTTACATGCACTCACCCAGGTTTGGAAATAAAGTTTGGTGAATAAAACTAATTGAGTGGAGTACAAAGATTCACCAGCCTCAGTGAGCTTTGAAGCTGAACCCAAGATAGTCTTAAATCCAGGCCTAAAAGCAGAGGTGAATACCAATTTGCCATGCTAACTACAGAAAAATAAAACTAAGTCCTAATTAAGGAATAAAAAAAAAACCAAAATTAAACTGAATGTTATATATATTTCTTCTTTTTAGATTTGCTATGCCATTAGCTTGGGAAAAGAAATCATTGAGGCACAGAAGGTAAATTTGTTTCATTCCCCATGTCTGTGGTGATACTTCATGGTCTGCTTTGTGGGTGCCTCTGGCGTGCATAAGAAAAAAGAACTGCTACTTCTCCTAGTGTGACATTTGCACAGACACTTGCAGATGTTATTTGACACAGCAAAAATAAACTCGGGTTTGATTTGTCAGTGGCACAACTTGAGAGAAAATGTCCTACCCCAAATCAAATTCAGTTATATATACAAATCCAGTTGTTCATGTTTGAAAGGGAGGTGTGAGCACTTTTCGAAAAAAACAGACCAACTCTTTGTGATGAAGTGTAAAATCACACACATTGCTGTTTCACTTTTAGAAACTCATATTCTTTCCTCCCTTAGGGATGAAAAGTTGAAGTTTTTTTCCACTTAGAATGAATGGCAAAGTTACCCTGTCCCTTGTAGATATATTTTATCTATATACATGTGACATTAATACATTCATATTTGCTGTGTGTGTTTTTGCTGCTAAAATTTCACAGCAAAGATGGGGGAATGAGCTTGTAGTCACAGGCAGTAAGCATAGGTATAACAAATAAATTATTTATACACTTTTTTTTCTCCTTGCTTTTCAGTAACTAAAGAGCAGCAAAATAAAGGCTCAAAATTAATTTTTTTTTCTTATATACTCAAACTTAAGCAAAAGGTGTTATTTATGTTTTAAAGCTTTAGAGTAAAGGTTGCCAAAAAAAAAAGGGGGGGAAGAAAAATTTGCAAAACCTTAGCAAGAAGTACTGGAAGTACTGGCAAACCTGTATGCTCCTCAAATGCTGCTGCAGCCTGCTGACCTCTCTTCTTTTTCTTCAGGACCCAGAAGCATTAGCTCAGCTAATGAAATCTGTGCCATTAACAAATGATGGAAAGTTCATGCTTCTGAATGATCTGTCAGAAGAGGATGGCACCATGCACGAAGGAGGGGAGGAATCAGAGGCATAAAAAGCTCCTGTCACTTCCTGCAGCCTGTGTGGGAGCAGCAAAAGCAGGGAGTCATTTTGCAAGAATCTCTGGTTTTCAGTCACCCAAAGCCGGCTTCTCTTTTCCTGCTGGAGAGCACACAGCATCTTTTCAGAGGAGTTCCCTCTGGATTTCCAGTGGAACGACAGCAGGACTTGGCCTTCCAGGCATTTTGCATTTGTGAATGTGTAGGGTGTAGCTGTGTCTGGGAAGCTGACAATCTTCAGGAACGCTTCGGCACAAGCCCCTTGCTGCTGGTAGGAGAGCGCAGCCATCAGCCACCCAGGGGTAATGGCATTTCTTCACACACACACACAGCAGCCCCCAATTCCACTGAAATTCGTGTGAGCTGTCAGCTCCTTAACAAATAGCAGGCCTCAACTTTCCTACCATAGTCAATTTTCATAGTTTGCATGATTATGTGCATCTGAATGAAGGTTAAAAATGCACTATCTACTTTATTTCAGATGAAGTTATTTTTAGTCTAGTTGAAGTGTAACAAGATTTTGTGTTAGCCTATTTACAAACAATTTGTTAAACACTAAATTTTTCCTGTTAATATAATCTATTTTTATATTGCATCTAGAATAAGCTTACAAAACAAATCTAAGTGCCTACCCTTACCTTCGTGGGGACCACACTCACATTCTGTAATTAAGTAATGGACATAAAGTACCTCCTTGATTTATTATTCTAAATACCACTGACATGCAAACCTCAGAAGTAGTCAACAAATGCAGCATGTTAGTTGTGTGCAGTTTTTCTGTGGTTAGGTTTTCTTAAACATTAAGTTGCCAGAGATGGTAATAGCAGGGCAAATACATACTTTTATAGTAGGAGTTCTTTGTATTTTTAACATTGTGGTGACATGCAGCAGCTGAGTCTACCAGCAGTCTTTGGTTTTAAGAAACTGAGCAATAAAATGTTAGGTTAAGCCTACAATGCATTGACAAGTCTCTTAGTACCTTCCTGAGATTAGATACTAGAGACATTTGGCTAATAAGTTTACATTTTTTTCCCTCCTGAAAACATGAGCAACTGTACTTTGCAAGAACAAACAAAAATAAACAAAATAAACAGCTTTTAGTGGGGGAGAGGGGTGTAATCTGTAGCATAGTTTGTATTAATCAAGATGAGGTATCTAGAAAAAATGGCTGAAATTCCTCAAACTTAATTTAACTCTTCGCAGTCACTTACTAGGAGAGTACATTTTCTGTAAGCAGAATCTGTGCAACAATATCCAAAAGATCCCAGTTTGGAAGTGTTTGACCTGGAATAATTTAATTTAACTGGTTACTGAATGTTTAAAAGAAGCGTGGTAGAATTACCCGTTAGTAACTGACACAAAAGTTTCTTCATAAATAAAAGTTGAAGCTGTCTTATTAAAAACATTAATACCTGTTGACCTGGCATTACTCAAGACACTAAGAATGAGGTTCTCAAAATTGCATTTATTAACACAGTTTTATGTACATAATGTTCTCTACTCACAAACCAAGGAGACTTAAGTAACAAAATACCCTTTTGTACAATGAGTTAGGAAACATTGAGTAAGTATTACATTTGGTCCTTTGTACCTGAGAAGCTGAAAACACCTGTTGGTGGATATCTGATGAAGCTCAAATTTACTTCTGGTTACAGACTGCATTAGGACCTCCAGACTCTACCCTTCAGCACCAGCAGTTTGACCAGCATGGTGCTGCTGGGCCATCACTGGTCACCAGTCACTGCAAAGGCCTTGATCTCGGGGCTGGAAGGGAGCTGGGTGTCCATGCTCTGCTCCCCCCAGCCACCATCCTGCGAGGGGGACGGGTAAGGCAGCTCGGGGCTCCTGGCACAAAGGGCACAGCACCATGGCAGAAGGAGAGTGCAAGACCTCTGGCAGAGCAGCTGCTGCCACTTCCACATGCAGCAACCTGGTCACAAGACTGAACACACCAGGGCAGTGGTGGCAGCTGTCTGTTGGAGCCTGGCCTTCAGCCTGTTCCACCCATCCTGAAGGGGGAAAAAACCTAGACATGTTTTATGTACCTGCAACACCTCATCATCCTCACATCAGCCCTGGGAGTTTCAAGTGAGCATGTTTGGTTTAGTTTGGGGAATATTTTGTTTTAGCTCCATCGTCTCATCTCCACATGACTGGTTAAGGGTCCATTTTGTTCCTGTAACTGGAACAGGAGGGCAAAAGCAATGAGAGGAGTAGTAGCACCACAGCATGAATTTTGCACCTCTTCCATGTCCTTGTGGGGCAAATAAAGGACGTAATGCGATTCAGTGTCATGTGACACAGTGGGGGGTGTGACATTCAAACCCGGGGCCCACCTTGAATTTCACATGAGGAAAGTCAGTCTACATGTATATGCTGCTACATGACAAAGAGAAAGAAGGAAATACAAACTACAGTCCTGTATTAGCAAGAATAGCTCTATTATCACTGTACATATTTGTGTATATATTTTTGCCACATAGAGTATACATTCAGGCCTCCCAGATTGAACAAGATTCAACAAAAATAGGCTGTCTTTCCTCCAGAATTTCCATCACCAGAACCAAATTAATTTGTTGACCACCATTCATTAACACAATGCTCAGTTCACCTTACATTCCACTTTCTGACCTTTCCAAGATAGCGTTTGTGTAAAAAAAAAACACCAAAAAAACCACCAAAAACAAACAAACAAACAAACAAAAAAAAAAAAAGGAGAATGGAGAATACAAGTGCAGATTACTGTGTCTCCTGTCTTGACTGTACACAGCTACCTAGCGAGGCTATCCTGGGGGAAATGAACACCACCTGTATGTGATTCTGCTGCTGCTGTGGAAGAAGGAAAGGTTGTGTTTGGCCATTCCACTCCAAGAACTTCAGATGAGAGGAATATGGAAGTATGTGTGCAGCTATTGCAGCAGGATGGAAATGAGGAGCGAGAAGGCTGGTCTCGGCAGTGCTATTGAGTGTTCAGTGTGGGCAGAGTTTGGTCAAAAAAGAAAATGTACACAAATTAAAAAAAAACAACACACCCTGTATCAAAGTAAAAAAAGCAAAAATATAAATCAAGTAATGCAGCATTCTTTAGGGCAGTTGTAATGAATTAAAAATAAAAATTTTAATGAGCCCAGCTGATTTTAACAGTCCATGAAGCTTCTCTGTCATGTTTTCAGAACCAACAAATGGAACTTTCATATCAGTCTGGTCTTTCCAGTTGTAACAAAACATTCATCCTTGCTGTCTGAATGTTGAAGTGACTGGCAGGCAAGGGTGAATCAGAAGTACATCAAGAATTGTCTTAACCAGTGACCCAAGACTGGGTGGAACAATTTGAGCCATTAAAACAAGTATTAAAGCAAGTATGGTCTAAAAAGACAGTTAATTGTGCCAAACAAACCCCAAAGGTAATTCTCAGTTGGACTGTCTAGAGTAGGTTATTCTACTTAGTAAGACCTAGAATTGTTTTATGTTCTGGGAGATTAAAACACACGTGTATATTTTAATGTTTTCTTTTAAGCTAAGTCTAGCTACTTAAGTTAGGAATCTGAGTAACTCTTGCACAATCTAGAACCTCTACTTGCAGGCATGAACAAATGTTTATATAGAGTTCTCACAGTGTTCAGCAGCTTCTGAGCCTGCAGTGCAATTATTGTTAATAAAGAGGCATGTAAGACTGTAGGAACAACACAGTACAACAGACCTACAAAGGCTGGAAATACAGAATTGAGGCTGAAACTTGCAATTAGGCACAACATATTCAGGAACTGTAAGATCACTTAATAGTTACAGACACCCATCACAGTGTCTGGTCATAAAAGGAAGCGCTGATTGTGGTGCTGTCTTGGCCCTGGATTTCCTTACTTCTGTGGATGCAAATCAGACCTTCGGTATGAAATGAGAAGTGATTTGTCACGTTAACTTTTCTGGTCTTCCCACTCTTTGATAAGGGGGTAAAAACAGCAGGGAAAAATAAATGCCTGACAGGATCTCAAGTTCCCACAGTACAAATACTACCTATAGTAATAATAAGGGGGTTTGGAATAAAACAGCAATAAGGACTTCCATTTTGTGTAATAGATTTAACAGACATTCACAGAATACACTATTAAATCTACAGTGTAATCCGTGACTGTATTAAATGCAGCAGGACTGCACAATAACATGTTTGAATTATTTTTTGGACAACAGATATACACAATATCTTGATTCAATTTTTTTTTCTGATTGAAGAGATGCACTGAGTTCAAATCTCGGACAAAACAGCCTGTGAGTTGGTTTCTTCTTGTTTTGTGGGTTTTGTTTTTTGTATTTTTTTTTAATGCTATGTTAGAGATGCAAGAATGCATCTAGAAATTAATAAGGGATTTTTTTTATCTGCACATTTTAAAATAACTACCTCCAAGGGCAACATTTTATATAATTATTTTCAATCTACACAAAGTGCTGTAAATAATGTGAACTCCTGAAAAATAGGAGTTTCTACAAGGAATATAGACAAACACAGACCTAGCCTCACTGGGTGCTAGTATACTACTGTACATTTTCTCTTGGGGTTAACAAAGCAAGTAAATCAGCTCTAGAGCTTTTACCCCTACAGAGTGTTACTGATGATGACAAGAACACAAGTTACTTGAGTAAGTAATCACCACTCGTACCAGCCATGTCATTTCACAACAGGCTCTGCAGGCGTAGAGTTGGAAAGATCTCCGTTGCTTGCTTTACCAGATTCTTCTACAAAAATAAAAAAGACATGGATCATGTTTAACATTTTATTCAAAGCAATAAAAAGTGAAACTTTAGCATATATATATTATGCTGATGTCATAACAACCCCTGATGCAGTATTCCACGATCAGCATATGCAAAGTGACCTTTCAGCACAAAGGGTCCTGGCCCTATGAAGAAATCTGTATTTGGGATGAAAGGTTCTTCAGTCAGCAGTACTTGCCTAAAAGTTACACGTACTTCCTCACACATTTTGCAGAGTCCAAGTCCAAATGTCACAGTAGAAGGCAAAGATATTACAGTGTTCAAAACTTTCCACCTTGGTATGCATTTCCGGCTTTTTTCACCAGAAAACACATTTCTTGGGGGACTGAACAGGTATCACAACAGTGAATATTCATCCTAAAATATAATTAAGTAACTGATGTTCTACAGAATGCTCTCCTACAGACACCAGGGTAGCATGTCTATTCTTACCACAATGCTTGAGAGTTGTTTGACTTTTTTTTTTTTTGAGTTGAATGATTATTTGAGCAACTTCACTGAATATGATTGAATATAAATTCTTGCTAAAAAATTTCTTTCTTTCTAAACTGTTTTCCTAGTGCAGAAGAGAACTGGTCCTTTTCTCCAGTGACTGTAATTACACAGGTCACTTATGCTTTTGTCAAAACTACAGTGGAAAATTATCTACCAATTCAATTTTTAATACACTGCTATAAGTTTCTAAGTAACTTGTAATTGAATTGCATTTCTACATCTTCATCCTTAGGAGCACTGATTTCTTTGGAAAGAATTTTCCCATACCCAAGACAATCTTGCAGGATTCATGAGGAGGATATATAAGCAAGAATAATAAATGCAAAAGATCCACGGTACCTAGTCAAGAGACCATAACACAAATTGGGATCTTAACCTTTGAATATATAATTCAATGGGAGACAAAACATATCAAACATATGAATACATATAGTAACTGCATCAACTGCCTATGTAAGTTAAAAAACAGCTGGTAAACCACAGGTGAAAAATACCACTTTATGTCACACCAGCTAAGGTTGGACAGTAAAAGCTGTCACTGTCAACATTTGTAATTGAGGGGGTAAGTACGATGCTGAAGTTCTTGAATTTCATATTACTGCAAGGATATTCTCCCTCTCCCAGACTTTTTGGGGTTTGTTGTGTTTTTTGTGGTGTTGCTTTTTTTCCACACCCCAGAAGCCCAGTTTGAAATTCACCTGTTCCAAAGAAGGCCTTCATGAATGGTTCTTGACTTCTCTATCATCCTTGACTCCACAAATCCCCTTCTGAAATACTGAATCAACCCACCAGCAAGAAAGCAGCTATGGAAAATAGAAAAAAAAGCACCCTCCCTACTAAGTCCCACACTCTCATGAGCCAAAATGTTTTATGTGTAACATCCACTCACCTTCTTTTTCTTTCTTTTCCTGGCTTTCTTCTGCTGCAGTTTTATCTGCTCTGAAAAAAATTCTTGCACTACTTAGTGAGAAATAAAGGAGTTCAAATTCCTAAGGGAAAAGATAAAGAAGAGGAACATCAGCGTATCACAAGACTGAATTTGCAGACAGATACCAACGGGATTTTTCAGCAGCATTTTAGGTAACTAGATTTCAGTATCTAAATCTCTTAAATGCTACTGGGGTGGAGGGAGGGGGGGCAGAATCTTTCTCCATTCATACCTTATTCACATACATTTTACAAAGCAAATGTCAGCCCTTCCTTGAAAGGGTAACTTAAGCAAAGCAGCATCACTGCAATAAATCTGTCACTTATCTACTGAGGCTGAAAATGAGATTTGTGGCAGCAGTGAGAACGGGCAGCAACTTGCCCGTGGAAAATCATGCAAGTCAATAATTTAAACGACCACAACCTCGATCAGTTTTTGAACGAGTTTCAGTGATGAGTTTTCTTAAGATAGAGGACCAAACACAGTGCACACTCCTGGGAATCATAAGAACATATAGGGCTTTATCTATTTCAACAACAGACAGACTGTAACCACGGGCTGCATAAATAGCCAACTACAGATTTGTCCCATAGCCTTCTCAAATCAAAAGAGAGAGAAAGCGCCACACCACAGATAAAACCTGAGCTGCAATGCTTCAAAATTCAAACAGATCTTTCCTCCAGTTGACAGGTAATGCATCACTCAACTTAGCAGCTCAAAATTAACACACAGGCAACTCTGAGGGTTCACAGTGTTATGTAAAATCTTTTTATACAAAATTTAACCAAAACGTTAAATTCTCTCCTATTTAAGCATTTAGAATTTAGCTGCATTAGACTTCATGGGGCAAAGAATTCCAATCAACCAGGTCTTCCCACTCCACTCAAATATCACAAACACTGATGACATCCCCTTTGGATCACACACCTCAACTGTTTATATTCACTTTGCACTGCTGCTGTAGACAATGCTTTGGTTTTTGTTCTCTCTGAGCTCCATCAGGAAACAGATACCTGATTTGTGATGAGTAAGTGCTGAAGTCAATAAAGAACAGAACAGAGAACTAAGCCAGTGCTGTACCTGTAAACAAACTTCCAGTCGCTTGTGGGTAAGGTTCATAGTTTGTAGTAGTTTTTCATCTTGATTAGTGGACTGCACATTCTGTTGCTTAGCTACTGCTCTTATTTCCTTCACATACTTCTCTCTAACAGACTGGAACCAGTGCAGAGAATCAAACTCCTGGTATTGATCCAAAAGCTTCAGAATGTAAGCCACACCTAGTCATTAACAAACCATGTACCAAAGTCAACATGCAATTTGCAAAACATTTTGTGAACGTCTTTTATGGATCAGCCCAAGCTGATAATTCCCCCACAAATATAATTGAAATTGCAACTAATTTACAACTAAATTTATCAGATCACGGGGGGCGGGGGTGGGGGGGGGAGAGGAGCGCGAGCGTCTCCCGGGCAGCGGCACGCGCGGCTCCGCAGGTGCGGAGCGTCCGTGAGTGTGAGGGGGGGGCGGCGGTGNGGTGTGTGTGAAATCACAATAAGGAACAAGCTTCAATTTTCTAACACCTCACAACTCCAAATACTAGCATTCCTTCTCATCCAGCTGAGATCCACAAGTTTTGACAGAAATTTGGAATCACCAATATATGACAAAACAGTCTGCTCTCATACACAGCTATTCCATGATCAGGAGATTCTGAACACAACCATAACCCTCAAATCCACTGAAGCTGGAGCCAAGACAAATAAAATTTAAATTATGAAATTTTTAATTATGGGAAGAGACAAAGTATAAACAAATCTTTTCTTGCAAATATCCATTATGTTGGCTTACCCAAAGGCTACTAAGTGTGTTGCAACTTACCCATGGCAAACCCATCATCAGTAAAAGCTGCTCCACTTTTGTTCTTCTTATTCAATTTCTCCTTGCAACTGATTGAATGCTCTACAAAATTGACAGTCTGAAAGAGTGAAAAGCTGTCTTGGAATCATAGAGAGAGACTCACAAATTTCACAAGGCATTCACATACATGCTGCTATCTATGAATATAACTGCATGCCCAAAGCTGTGCTAATTGTGTAGCCCATCCCGAGGCATTTTTGTACAAAAACTTGTCCTGTTTCTTTTTTTTTTTTTTTTTTACTAGCACCTTTTCAGTGCTAGCACGAGCTAGCATGTGAATTGAGGTAAATAAAGAAAAACATGGCTTTGGACAACTATCAACAAAACCATGCTCAAAACAGTAACTCTAATCAGAGAAGAAAGTAGAATATGATAGCCAACAGTCTAATACAAAATATTTATACACAAACCTGATCTGATACATTTCTTTAAAGCAAGTCCTGGTACCACGAAAATACTTACCAGTGGGGGGACAATTATGTAGAAGTTCCGCAAATGCATGTTCTTTGGACTGCGGAATTCTGGAGCAAATACATCCACAAGCATTTTGAAGTACTCTGTTCCTTCTGCAAAGTTACGTGTGAGGTCACTGAGCACAGAGTCCAACTGCCTGCAGAGAGTAAGCAATGTGTTACCTGGTTTCTGCTAGTAGTTTCTCTGCTCGCTCACTTCTTAGGATAACAACCCTCTCTTCACCCTTTGCTACACTTACAATTGGAAAAGAGTACCTTTCCTCCACAACCAATTTGAATCATGTTTCTTGATTCAATTTTCTCAAGAAAGCTCTATGAATAGAGTATTTGTATCTTTTCTACCTGAGGCCCCAAACATTCTAAAAGCAGAAGTCAGACACATGGTGAGGAAAGCTTGGTAGCCTTTAATAGCAAGGATTTCATCGGGACACCAGGCTCTAACAGCCTGTCAGTTCCAGTGCCACTTCACATTTTCAAAACAACTGCTTCTGCTTTCTCCGCTTCAAAGCAAATATTTTTGCATAAAGGCAGTTGAACTTTTAACACACACATACATGAATGAAACTAATACCTGCATTTATAAATATTAAATTAAAATTCTCTCATCCCAACCCTGCCCCAGACCTCAAAGGCATGTTAGTGTACCTTGCTGCTTTTTGTGTTTCTTCTGAGAGTCCTTCTTCTTTCACCAGCTCTTCAAAGTTTACAATATCTTCCAGATCAGGAACAAACCTGAAAATTTACTGTTGGTTAGGATTATGCTCAACTGTCTATGTTCACTGAAGTATCTACCCCTAATTTATAATTTAGTTAATTTAATCTCCTTGGCTTGAACTACTTACTTCAAATTGTATCGTATCTGCCATGCCATTTTCATGCAGGCGCTATTAACCTCGCTTCTAAACACATACACACCATTATCTGTACTTTTGCTTTTACTGGGCTACCATCTGCTCTCGCTATCTTTTGATGTCCTTAGTAACTAAATTTACTATTATTTGCAAGAAAACTATTTCTTACTATGCAAAAGCCACTATATTTTGATAATCTGCTACAAACACAGACAATATCTATACAGAAAAAAGCAAAGACATAGTTTTTCCAAGTTCCTCAAGGCTTGTATTATTTTTCCTTAATACGCCCTTGAAGTGATGAACATCAGAAATTACTGACTTAAAGATTAATGTCTTATGTGTACATTCTATTAACTTTTTTCCAGGGTTTTTCCACAGAATTTGTTTTATTTTTAGTGGTTTATGGCAATGATTGTACAGTTCTGAATTCCAGCACTGTCTGATAATTCCCCTTGAATGACAGCATTATAAATAGAACTTTTAAAAATTTATTGGGGGTGGATAAGAATCTAGGGAATACCAACAAGAACAGAGAGAAAAAGAATGATGAGGAGTAAACAGAAAAATGAAATATTTGTGGAAGTACCTAATTGCACTACTACAGCAGTGAAGTCCACCAGATCTTATCATTCGTACATAACCCATAGCGTTGCCTTTAAAAACAAGAAAGAACAAAGAAGCAATTTGAAATTACTTAAATACACACACACACACTCTTCACAGCTCCTATAAGCTCTGAAATCCAAATTAATATAATACTTCAGCTGGGTATATGGCCAGTATTTTAAGTACATGAACTTAACAGTATTATTTTTTTACTAGCAAATACACTCCATATGGATAAAAGTCAGTTCCATTAATATAAAGAAAAGAGCTGGAAACAGAAGAGGAGTCTTCGCAAGATGTAAGTATATTTTGGACTGAGACATGCAAATGCCATGACTGTGTAATTACATGAGAGCATTTATGAAGCAAGGGCTACAAATGAACCACTTTCCATCTGATTGAAATTAAATCTAGGTTTAGCCTGAGCTAAAAGTTCAATTACTAGGATATGAAGATCCCTTCCACTTAATAACATTTATAACATCTTAGATAGCATTTCATACCAATTTGACTTATGAGTTGCCTGAACTGGTCAAGATAGCTCTGGCCATCTGGGGTTATTCCAAGTTTTCTGATGCCACGGTTGAATTTATCTGCTCTTTCAAAGGGATACTAGAAAGATATTTCAGAATAATTTGTAAGAATAATTACTTATCATTAGGAAAAAAATTAATCATCATATCAATGCAATTTCTATTTGCAATGTAGTCATACTTCACATCTACAGCTTCATGTTTTTTATAAATTATACACCTGTTTGTCTGTATTAAGGGACAAAAGTCATTTGGCTAAGTCACTTCTGCAAGTTGACAAGTGAAATAGAAGTGTTACTTAGAACAAGAAAGTATTCCTAAAAGAAATAACCAAATGATGAACAAAGAAGCCAGGAGTCCATTTTACTAAATACATTGACTCCACATTTTTAAGAAATCAGTTTTCTAGCAGGGAAAATCAGACCCTCATCCCCAAATCCTGACATACTGGAATGAGTACTACATGTTCACATCATTTTAGATTCGATTTGAATAAGCTTATTATTCAGAACTGACAACTGTTAAGCATGTTTTGGACCAGAAATTTAGAACCTCCAATAGACTACTACCCCATCAAACCATCTTTTTCAGGTCACTGGGAGAATGACTTTAGCCAGCCTCATGTTTACAGAGCAGACAGCATGAAATAAAGCCATCTTGAATACAGACATTCCTAACACTGCATTTTGCTTGGACAAAAGATGTCACTTTGTATGGAGATAAACAAATAATAGGACTGTTATGGTTTGGTGTACCTTCAGTCACAGGAAAGTAGCACTTCTTTAAGCCAAGATACTCTCAAGCCTTCAAATACTACTATACCTTGTGATCATTTTGATCCTTGACTTCCCTGAAGAATCTGATGTCTTTGATAAGTCTGGATTTGATATGCTCATCATACATGAACTGGCTAAAAATATAAAATTTTTTCCTCAAAAATTGGTAGGTGAAGTTTACCTAGAGGACAAAAAGAAAAAAAAAACAGTCAAATCAAGAAAGTTAGCAAAGTAACAAACACATTTAACAGCCTTTCTTCAGAAGATGCCTGAGTAACTTGTACTACGAGTTCTCAGTGTATTTTTTTAATTTCACTGGTTTAAAAGAATAAAGAAAACCATTCTTCTGGAAGGTCTGCTACCTTTCAGGAAAGGCAGAGAGATCAAGGATCAAGCTCACTGTTTCAGTCGATGACATACCCTACACAGCCATTAGTTTGTCAGGAATATCCTGTAACTGTCCCTTTGAAGTAATAGAAACCTTTCAAGTTGAAATGGGTGGACATGCTCAACTTCTTCAGCCAAGTCACAGAATCTGCATAACCTCCTGACACACCTTTTCCACTTCCTCAAAGTTTTCTAGAACACTTTCCCATAAGGCAGAAGTACATTTCTACCCTACATATCTGAATACTTCTCTATCTGCATAAGTAAGTTTACTCACAATCAGAAGTGAATAAATCTACATCACCAGGAAATGTGAGTAACAGCAGTTATTTGAGAAACTGAAGTGCCCAGCCTCAGAAGAATAGCGCAAAAAACCATTAAAACCTTATTTTTCTAATAATTTTCACTTTGAAAGTAGTAACTTGAGAGTGGGTTCACTATTTCAGCAAGTTTGTGGTTTTTTTTAATTTTGGGGTTTTTTGGAGAGGTGTGTTTTTTGTTGGTGGTGGTTTTGTTTGTTTGGGGTTTTTTTGTCGTTGTTGGTTGGTTGGTTATTTTTGGGGTGGTTGGGGGGATTTTTGGTTTTTTTGGGGTTTTGGGGGCTTTTTTGATAGGGCCAGAAGAATAGAAAAAAAGAAAACAGCAAAGAGGTAGAAGTTAAGCAGCAGACTGGAAAGCACCAACCTGAAGTACCTTTGGTACTGTATGGAGATTATTGCATTATTAAAACTGAACAAACTACTAGGAGATGCAGGATTTTGGAGGTTTTTGTGAACAGTTAAAAAAAATAATCCAACAACAGCACAAAAATACTCACTGTTGTGTTCATAATTCCTGTTCCATGAGTTCGAATTGAATTAGCAATGTGCCGGATATTGATGGTGTTCAAGTGTTTGTTATTACTTGTCCTTTCAATGAAGATCTGGGAGCCACAGAGGGAAAAAGAAAGTTAATTACTCAAAACTGGTGATAAATTGGTGATAAAAAAACTCACAACTGGTGATAAAACTTCTGCAATAAATTATCAATCAAAATAGCACATATTCTGTTTCTGAAAGCAGCTAATAACTGGTGACTGGGGAGAGAACCAAAGAAATGCAGCATCCATAAACTTTATCTGATAGGTTCTTCCAGTTTTTACAGGGTTGTGACTCAACAATTCCAAGGCAGATGTTCCACTCAGACTCCTGTATTTATTGAGACTATATTCTACATTAAGTGGTCTAAGCTCTTTTGGCACCTGTTTCTACTTTTGGCCCCACTATTTACCACTGCAATAAGTTCCATTACTTGAAGTATGTGCTATGAGAAAAAGGACTTCCTTTTCTTTAAGGAAGCTGCTCATTTTTGTAGTGGGCTCCTCATTCTCACATTTTGAGAAACCCCACATGTTTGTTCCCTGTAGATGTTCTCCATGTCATTCACTGCTTCATCTCTCCAGTAACACATTTTCAGATACCCGTTTTACAAGTTCAAAAATCACATACTTAGTATGTCCTCACAGGGCAGCCAATTATCCTTGCTGCCTTCTAGATTCACTGGAAAATTGACATGGAGTGATCCTACTGGCACACCATATCCAAAATATGCTTACACAACATTCTCCAAGATCAAGCTACAGCATCCCCAAAGACATTTTTCTAGAGCAGCAGTAGCCATTTTACAGCTTGTCACTATGTATATTCAGCCTAGGTTTTCCTTACATGTATACTACTCTACATTTCTCAATCCCTTCAAATTGGAGTAAAATGCCAGGAAAAGTATGGGATATAGCTTACCTGATTATTCAGATTGTAGAGGTAGCGGGATACAAAAACATGAATATTTCTCATGATTTCCAAAACATCCAGACCCTGAAACAGTATTATTTATTGAGAATTACTATGATAAAACTCCTCAAGACCATGTCGAATCACTAAGGTGGAGAAATACTATTTTCTATAGTTACTTGAAGGTGTTTTAGAAAGCAGCAAAACGTTTTCCTTTGCAAAATGAAGAATCTCCTAATTTTTGTCAAGTGTCTGTAAGATAATGCTTAGAGGAGATAAAGCAACTCAGCCCACATTTTAACATTTACATTCCTGCCTGGTTTTTTCAGCTTCTCCTGAAAGTAAGGAATCCTTCCAGTCTATTCCACGAGGCCCAATTAAAAAAAAAATTTTGCTGTTCTCAGATTCCAAAAACGGAATCTTGCCCTAGAGATTTCTACAGACATACAGATGTCTACAGAGTCATAAGCAACTAGCTACTTTTTTATATGGTTTTGCCCAACCTGTCTAGGAGACTGAAGTTTTTCTATTTACAATATAAATTTTGCTTGAAGTTGTTTTGCTTGAAAGAGTTCCTTCATTATCAATGTGCATGGAGAGAATGCTATTTAATTTATATACCCTATTTCCAGTTGTGCCATGGATTTTATCAGGATTTTGCTGGGGCTGGAGTGTTATGGAATGTTGTCTTTGTTTTGAAGTAAAACTTGTATCAGAATGAATGTTATGAAACCAATATTATGAAACTATTTCTTTATAACAACATGTTGGCCAAATATTGCCAAGAGAAAGTCAAAACTGGAAACAGAAACTGATCTACAGCCCCTTTTGTACCAGAAGGCAGCTAGAATTGTTAGTTCTGTGCCCTCCTTCAACTTAGGAAGACACAGCCATCATGAACATTATTAAAAAAAGGGGCTGTATTTCTATGAGCTTTCACCAATGTGCTAATCCAAATGAGGGAATGAAACTAACTGCCAAATGTGTCCAAGATACAAAAACTCTTGAAGGAAATTCTTCAGAAATATGCGATTTGTAGACCCTATAAAAGTGAATGCATTCACCATTAACTTTGTAACTTTATTCTGTATGTAACAATGTTTAGCAGTTTTGAGGAGGCTCTAAGTCAGTCTCCTATTAATCTAAGCACAGGTGTCCCGAAGTCCTCAATATCCAGCCTGTGAAACAGTTTCTCTTGATGATCACTAGGGCAAATCCAAAAACCAAGGAAAAGACACACCATGCAAAGGTCATTCCAGAGTTGTGACAGTTGTATTCCAGATGCACTGCTTGTCAAACTGCTGACACTGAATTTACAAGAAAACACTCTCTGACTTTGCATACTTGACTCCTTAAATCTTATGTTAAAAAATGAATGATACAAGTCCAACATGAAATTAACTGATATAGGTGTGATCTCCAAAAGTAGGTAAAGATCCTATCTCACAAGTCAACCAGAAACTAAGTTTTCCAAACAGTTCTCTATTCTTGGGTACTTTAATTTCAATGCCTCAGTCCTTTGAACAGCTAGCAAGTATGACAGTGGAATGGAACAAATTATACCCTGTGGGCACTGTACCTGTTCCAGAGTCTGGCTGGGAAGATGTGCCTCAGTCATACTTAAACCATAGCGCTGCGTTGCCAGGTTTCTCATTTCACTGTAGGTGGCCCAGTCATGAAGAGCTACGGTCGTTAAGTTGTAGAAGGTCTTGTCCAAATAGTGAGTTACATAAGCTGTAGACACACAGAAGGATGAACTAAAATAATATCACCTATTTACTTAGGGAAGTGTAGAAAAAAGTGAAGAGAGATACTAAGCCGAAGTGTAACAGAGATGAAAATAATAGAATGAAGAAAACATGTAACTCCTCACCTTTTATGTCAATGAATCGATTGAAAAACCGAATAGGGTTCAGAAAGAAGAAGTGAGCTAGATCCTTCATACCAACTCTGAAGGGGTTTCTGTCATCCAGTTTCAGGTGTGTATGAACTGATAAGCGAAGGTCCTTTTCTATCTCTTTACACAATTTGGTTTTTTTGTGCTATTAAGGAAAGTTAGAAAAAAAACCCAAACAAAACAAAACACAAACCACAAAACAAAAACAACAACAAAAAGTCATGTTCAGTACCCACTTACAATGCTCTGTTAGCAGAATGAAAATTTCTCTCCACAGATATGTGGACTGATTAAACTAGTGACGACAGCTTTGCCTTGGCAGAGCCACACAAGTGAATCAACACTTGGGAATCAGAAGAATATTTCTTTCCTGTGTTCTTGTTCTAGTACACTATAGCAAGAAAAAGCTACACATCTCAGAAAAGGCAAAGGTTTAACTATCTAGTGCCATACTTTGCATGACTAAAATTTCCATGTAGGAGTTTAACGAAATTTAAACTTAAATATTCTCACTTCTCATGTCAAGGGGATCTAAGCTGAGGGCTGTCTATCTAAATAGTAAGACCTAACTCAGTGAGGAAGAGTTGTACAATAAGCAATTTGACCTGACTGTCTGAAGAATATGTAATGTTTGGTGTTGAACTAGTCAAATAAAAACAGTGGTTCAAAAGTTAAAAACCAGGATTAAGGAAATCCAAATTTACATTTTCTCTCTGTCAAACCTCCTTCATAATTCTAGACAATAATTCACTTGAGGCCATCTGCACTTGCAGACCATTTGCTACTAAGAACAGTAGTGCTTATTTTAGGCATTCATTCAAGCAGAAGCTTGACAAAAAGCACTCCTCTGTCCGCACAGTCAAATCTGTAATTGAGGTTTTGCTAACTTATGTCACTTAGGGAGCATTATTTTCATGTTCCCAGCCAACACAGACACCATTAACAACAGGTCTTAAACAACTGAAATTGTCAGTCAAACTGAACGCTTTTTGATTAAAATACCTCATATCAAGCTCAAAGTTCTCTGTGCTATTTTTATTGATCATATCAGGTTTGGTACACTAGATGCTAGCCTGTAAAGATATTCCAAGCATAGGGGTGTCTTTAGTTTTCAATCACAGCAAATTACCTCATTGAGCACTTCCATGATTTCTTTGTCATAGCATTCCAGAAGCACCTCATAAGATTCCAGGTGTCTTGCGTGCATCATAGCAGGTACACAGTCCCGCAGTGCACTAAACATATACTGAAAAAAATATTATGCTTAACAGACATGTCACCAGCATCTCAAATAGTATTCAAAGCTAACAAAAATCAAAACCACTAGTCTTCCCATTTTTATTAAAAATGGATTTCATAAACCCTATTAAAGTTTCCTGTCCTTAACTGTACATCTGAAGTATTTAGTTGCCATTGATTTGCTGACAGGAAGATCATACTTTCTAGCTATTTCACCAGAAATTATTTGCACTATATTCATTTAAGTACTGTAACTGACCATGGCATGTACAACCCTGGAACAAGTGATTGATTTTTATCAGGATTATCATGCTGAAGCATAACTCACTTCTGCAGCAAATAGATAATATTTCAACTAAGGGAGGAGAGATAAGGGGTGGAAAAAGCTACAGGCCATCTACCCCACACAGAATCACTGAACACAGTGACATGTGCTTTAGAAATACGTAACCACAATGGGGAACAAAGGCTTTTAGTGTTCAAGTCTGGCAAAGAGTGTACGTTACAAATTAGAATGAATGAAAAGAAGAACAAAGAGACAGACAGACACACAGAGACCCAGAGTTAACAATAGTAACCCATGATTTTTAGAGCAATCTAACAGATATATTTAGATTTAGAACAAAGATTGCTTTTATAACCTCCAGATGGAGAAGAAATGTTTGCCTTGGCAGTAGCCTGGTTTTTACTTTTGAGCTTTTCCTTTAAGAGCTTCAGTCTAAGCTTTACCCTTCTCTTCACGTGAATCTCTCCCACAACAGTGGCTTGTTAAACTCACATTATTACTTACATGTAGTCTAGCAGAATCGACTGCATTCTCATACACATCATCTAAATAGATTGGAAAGACTGCTCGATGCCAGTATAAGAAACAACAGTCGCATTGTGCTCGAACTCTAGAATATAAGATTACTTATTAGACACAGAATTGGAAGAAACCATTCTTCTAACACAGTGATATTTATTTTACTCTGTTTAACTACAGACGACTGCTTTTCATATTGAAGTTTTACACAATTAATGTTCCAGATGCGTTGTCCTTCAAAAGGAAGTTCTATACTACAGAACTTTTTATTTCTTGTTTCCCACTAGCCTATTTATAAATAAAAGGCACCTGCTTTAGAAAAAAGGTTCATGCAGTCTCTGCAAGACTTAAAATTTATGTTACAGCAAAATCCTAAATAACTATTTTCTTATTACATGCAATTAGTAGCCTAGAGATCAAATGTATCTTGTCGGTTTCTCCTGAAAAAAACAGGTCTGTCCTGATACAACCCGTGTACACTTATGCCAGGAATTTAATTGATGAGTCATCCACTGAAGGTATTCCTCTCTCCCCATAAAATATGCATGGAACTCAGATATCCACCTGGCTTTCAAATGGCCAACATTATGTAACTTGAGTGTCCACTGAAACTACAGCAGCAGTAAAATATGGTTGGTACCAAATCATAAATTTTGGGTTTGAGTTAGGAGGAAGATGTTAGCTTATTATAAAGCAGGATGATCCAAGGAAGAGACAGAATTTCTGAACGAGAGAAGTGAATTACCTAATGTGCAACAATTAGGTAAAATATGACTTGCCCAAAGACCAGAGCTACAGGCTTAACTCTGAAGTTTTTTTTCTGTCCATCCCTGGGTCTACAAAACATGCAAAAATCACCCCCAGCATGCAGTGACCAGATTTTGCCATGTACACAGTGAAGATCCAGCTCTCCCAGAGACACTACACTGCCTTCTATATACTACATGCCACTGCTTACCGCTCTGTAAGTTCACTGATCAAGTCTAGTTTTTTCAGAACTAACTGGAGGGGAGCGAGTTCTTCATCTTTAAAGGTTTTCTGTGGAAATGAAGGAGAGAAAAAAAAAAGGTAAAATAAAAAATAAACACAAGATCACAAGATTATATTTCTTTATAAGACACTACAACAAACAAGTAAAGGGCTGGAACAATCATGGCACTTACCATCTGTGTTCCCACACTTAGTGCAAGGGAAACAATCAGTCGCCTCTGTTTTGTACTTGGCCCATTGAGGGTATTCTCAGCCAACACCAAAGCAGAGAGGACATCCAGGCGCTGCTCGCTGTACTTTTTATCAGAAATTACTCTTTTCTTGATGACAAAGACACAAATTCAGAAAAATGTTACCTAAGCCCAAAAGTAACAGCTTACTACTTATTTCCAAAGCCTGTGGACTTGTCACAAATTATTTCTGTGAATAAATTATGTTTTGTGAACAGAGCTAACTGAATCCAGACTCACTCGCTCTGTCAGTTCAGCAATATTGCCTATCTATACAGCTGGAATATGTGCAGTTCAGCATGAACATAGGTCCTACAGCATACAAACACTGTGCAAGCTGCATGCAACTGCATGCCAATTTTAGTTCTAAGGAACATGCAATTTAAATTTTTAATCAGCAACTCCCTGTTCTGGCTAACAAAATCCAGCTTACAGCTGGAAAGCCACAAGGCATACAAACATGGTAATAATGACAGCTTGCAATTTTCTACAAATTCTAATTTACCAAAAAGATTAGGTGACCATATTTGCATGAACCAAGTCTTCTGGCTAAGAAGTTGAAGTCACAGATGTATTTGTGAGTAGCAGTGTAACTCAGAAGAGGCACAGTTTCATGGAAGAGTTAAAGAAAACATCTTTCAATTCTAAGTGTATTCAACATGAAGCTCCCAACCTTACCTGCTATATACCTTACACCACTTAAAAACAAAGCGGAGCAGATAAAGAGTAGTACTGATGGATTCTTTGACTTACCAACAACTACCTTTTACTTTTACCAATAACTACCTTTTTTATTTTCTGATAAGTAGTCAAAACATCAAGAATTGTTCACATATGTGTTCTCTTTAATATCCTTCAATACACAAAAGTCTTAGCATATTTCTATGCATTTAGAAATAATTGTTGTGTAATTACAGATATCATTTGAAAAGGTTATGAAAGTTATCCACACATATGTGAATTGTTTGAAGATAAACAGTTTTTCCTAGTAGCTTTTAAGCCTGGAATTTCCTCAGTTCATGCTACTCCCGCTAAATATACTTTTTTTTTTTGAAGTACAACTATTTGTTCTTCTTACCCTAAAAAATACAGAGATGCCAGATATATAAATTGGGCCTACAGCCAAATAAATGGGAAATTTTATATCTGCAATGATAAAAATAGCATACATCCTTTGTAATTCTGCTATTGAATGTGATGAAAGAATAAAAACCGTCAGTAATATATGAGAATAGTAAAATCTCATTTTCCTGTTTGCCCTGAAAAGGTAAATTCAAGATGATAAGCAAAGGAAGCCATTTTATCCCACAGTGAAATAATGAATATATGCCCACATTAGACTCCTGTAAGCCATCATGTACTGCTATTTTGCCAAGCAGACAAAGATTTGAATAACAGCCTGTTTGCTTAGACCTGCAACAGATTCCTTTATGAATGTGCATCAGAAAGAAGTAAGCAAAGGTCAGTTTGTGAAAATCGCTAGAAATGAAAACTAAAAAGAACACAAGAGAAGGATGACAAGAGAGGCAGCAGTTTAGAGCAAGAGGGAAACCATTCTTGATCAAAAAACAGATAACCACCTAATGCTGTACAGTTTTCCAGACACAGTTCTGAACTGTGGATATATATCTGTGGATTATGACAGAGCATTACACTACAGATCTTGAAAAAAATACAAAAAATACTTTAAAATTAATATTTTTTAAAATACTTAGATAGGAAGACTAATTATTAGAACTTGGATTACATACCTTGGCTACAGAAATAGAGTGAAGAGCCTGATACTGCAGATGCTGAGTGATGTGTGTCACAGAGTCTGCCACAACCATACTTCTTCGGTAAAACATGTGTTCTATTGCCTGAAGTCAATCCCAAAACACAACAGTTCATGTAGTTACTGAAATTGTTGCCTGCAGAATCCGGCTTTATGCTAGGTGACTAACCCACATGGCAAATACAGACTCTTTCCACTTTGTAATGTACAGTTAGTAGCAGTTGCAACTAGAAACTCAGAAAAGTCAAACTACTCAGGAGCATAAAAAAGTTTCAGGACTGATCTAAGGAGTCACCCAACTGGTGAGCAGCTTGGCAGAAAAGAACCTGAGTGTCCTGGTGGACACCAAGTCGAATGTGAGGCAGCAACATGCCCTTGCCACAAAGAAGGCTAGTGGTAGTTTTAGCTGCATTAGACAACACTCTGCTGACAGGTTGAGGGAGGTGAACCTTTCCCTCTACTCAAGACTTGTGAGGCCACGTCTAGAATGCTGGACCCCTCCCATTTTTTTTTGTTTTTAATATGGGATATGTGATCAACGTTCATTGTAATCTCCTACATGAAATAAAGTTTCATCCATGACCTACCTTCAGAAGTTCCACAAGTCTGCAGAGGGCTTTCACTGAGGTTTTCGTCATAGGTTTTTGCATTGACATGTAAAGATTCATTGTAGTTTTAACGATGGTGCTAAGACTGTATGCATAAAGAAAACCCTAAAAATAAAATGAATACAAGGAGAGAAAAGAGAAAAATAGTTATTTCCACAACATTGTCAATCAAATAACTCCCTCTGGTTTGTTTCATACATGACAGACAACTTTTGCCTCTGCACACTAGATAATCTACCACTCCACTTCATTAAGCAAGCCTGAGATCCCAAAGCTGAATAAGACCCTTTCAATAGCAGACATATGAAACTGCCTAAGATGCATTAGATCATCTGATTAACCTCTTCTAAAGCCATTCAAATTAAACATAGGTTAGTGAATTAATCACAGAGCCTCAAACGTGTAATAATTCCAGACCTACTGTAAACCAACCCCACAAACAATTCCCATCCTCCCAAAAAACATCCTATCACAAAAACAATCTTCCAGATTCCATGGAAGAAATACACAGACAGCATCTACACACTTTTACACTTTCTAAACAGAAACGTCCATTCCACAATAAAGAAACCAATCATTTCTACATCAATATAGGCTAACCTTATAAATACAATGCTGATTACATAAACCATGACAAAAACATCATTAAACTTATTTCAAAGAAGAAGTAGTAACAATAAAAAAAGACTAGGAAAAGTCAGTAAGCGTTGCAGGAAACTCATTTCAGTACAGAGCAAAATTCTAAGTCCACTGCAAATAATTTCAATGTAAAAAGCACAGATCCTAGCACATGTGTGTCTTCAGCTAATTCAGGATCATGCTTCTTTCACACACCTCATCAATTTTCTGTCAGGCAGATAGACACATATAAAGCTAGCAAAAAATAAATTCAGAAATAAGATGCATCTCACGTTAAGATTACATGATGTTAGTAGGCTAAAAGAAAACCAGCTGTCTCTTGCAAAGAACCATCAGTAGGCAAAGCACAATGAAACACAAAACCTTTACTGGGAGTATGTACTGTCCTAAATAAAACTAAATTAGACACTGGTTCTGTCCAATTTAAGTACCTCATGACTCAAAAGGAAAGAAACCCAAAACCTTTACTACAGAGAAAATGAAGCTTTCTTGATTTCCTAAGTCAAGAGAAAAATCCAAAATTTTACTGCTGAGTATTCAGTCAGATTGCCTTTCCCCACATCCTTTATGGAAAAGCCTTTTACAGACTTACTTAAAGAGTATCTACCGGGCATTAAAATTTTATAAGAATCCCCACACTGTAAATTAATACATTGATGATCGCAGAACTCCTGTGATTTCCTTTTATGTTCAACAACTCGCACCAGAACATCAGTTTGCTGCATCACCGTGACAAAAGACTGCACACCTGGATGAAGACATTGCAGCGGTTAGAAAGATCTTCCGAAAACTTAGTCGTGCGTTGCTCCTTTGACAAGATAGATTCCATTTTTGTCATCCACGAGCTCACAAAAACATAATAAGACTGCATATCTCTGGGGAAGGAAACAAAGGATGTCGGTCACCTCAAATAAGAACAGCAAGATTTTCTTTTCTCTTTCCAAAACTTACAAATTCTTGCAAGTGAAACATGTTAATTTTTCAGTCCCCAAAATAACAACTCACCATTCCCAAAAGCATCAGAACCACACAGTCATTTACATTTTAATTCTCTATATGTAAGGATTAGTCTGCCAATTATATCTGTAATGAGTAAAAAATCATCTGTGTCTTTCAAGAGAACAAATGGCCCTCTTAGCAGTACATATACTACACTTCCTTAAATTAAAACAGTAAATAAAACTGGTAAAAAAGCTTTTAAAGACTTGACAAAAAGTCCGACATTGGTGTTAAATTTTTTCATCCAAGTTTGCATTCCTGTTGTATTATACACACACACACTAAAGTACAACTTGTCATTACATCAATGTCAGACTGGACTGCTCTTAAGTAAGACAATTCCACCGAAATTTATCTGCTTGAATTACAAAAGTATTAACTAAACTTTTAAACAGAGTTCACTTTTATAAAACTCTTTATTCCATGCTATTGAATTGCAACACTGCAATACAGTGTATTGCAGCACTTGTAGTAGGAACACATTCAGGTCATTGATTCTGATACTAAAAGTTACACTTTAAAGAGGACTCATATTTAAGGCAACAGTCCAATTATCAAAAGCAGTGCAAGGATTTGTAAAAAAGAAAACGTTACTTGCACTATTCAAATCAGCAGGAGGAAAATCTGGATTTTATTACAATATCCTCAAAATTGCATGTACAAAGTAAGGCAACAAAGCCTGTGAAGGGTCTAGAGCACAAGTCCTATGAAGAAGCTGGGGTTGTTCAGCTTGAAGAAAAAGAGGTTCAGGGAAGACCTTAGTGCACCCTACAACTGCCTGAAAGGAGATTTTAGCAAGGTGATAGTCAGTCTCTTCTCCCAAGTAACAAGACAAGAGGAAATGGCCTCAAGTTGTGCCAGGTGAGGTTTAGATTGGATATTAGGAAAGTTTCTTCACCTGAAAGGTTGACAAGCATTGTAACAGGCTGTCTAGGGAAAGGGTTGAGTCACCATCTCTGTAGGTGTTTAAAAGCCACGTAGATGTGGCACCTGGGGACATGGTTTAGTGGTAATGGCTCAGAAGTAATTGGGTTAACGGTTGGACGTGATTATCTTAGAGGTCTTTTCTAAGCTAAATGATTCTATGATTCTACAAAATGTCTGTGAATACACAGATGTTTTTTCAACTTTTTTTTAAATCTTAAGTACCACTGCCCAAAGCCAGAAGTAAAGCAGCAGTGCTATTATGCCCCATCCAGGAATTATAGACCAAAAAAGAATCAGTCAGAACTCTTGAACCTTTCTGTGGTTGTAGCATGTAAACCAGGAAAAGGTGGATTGAAAAAGAGACAGAGAAGCAGAGAAAATAATTTGTCAGAGGATCATGAAGGCACGGACTTGCTTTTCCCCCTTCCCTCCTCCCCTCCAACTCAGTTCTGCCAGCTTGCTTATAGGGTTGGAACACAACATGAAAAATCTAAGTTTTTATTGCTATTCCAGTTTCCAACTTCTTGTTTTGGTTTGAAACCAACAGAAACCCTAGCCCTGTTATCTTCTTATGCAGTACACTTGTTCTTAACAACTAAAAAAATTCCATCTTATCTTTAAGCATATTTTGGAATAGAAGGAAGTGAGCTGCAAACTACATGCAGAGCACAAAACAAGGGAAGCTTTTTTCAAATAGAGATATTTTCAAAGACCATCAAACAAGCAATAAAAACAGTCACAAAGAAAGAAATGTTTGCAAAGAAAGTATCATCACCAAGCAGAGAAAAAAACTGGATTATAAGCCTACTAGCAACTTACCTCCATAAACACATAGAAAGCAGAGTGCCCTAATAGAAAACAGAGCAGCTCAGGTTACTAGACACTAGTGTAAAATAAGAAGGAATTTGAAAGTATGGAAATAGAAATAACTGAAAGAAATATTTAGAACTTCCAGGAACATTGTTATTTTGGTGTCCTAATATACATTTTTCTGAAAGCATGACATGAAAAGCAGCTTAGTTTTGACCAAAACTTTTTGCAGGAACGTTAACACATGCACACATTGCTGCAGTGAAGTGGAACAGGTGATTAACACCACACAACAGGCTAATACACCAAATGAAGAAACCCAGAAACCCATGGTTTATAACCTCTTTGTCAAACAGCATCATGCACCAGTATTTAGGAAGCATACTTGGTAAGTGACTGTGCCCTCTGCTGCAGAAAGTTCTCCCTTTGTGTTTTTACTGAATGAATACTTTTCTTGTCCAGAAGTTTGGCAGCAGCTGGTATCTTCTGAATCAGAAAGTTGTCAGCAAACCAGATAATGTTAGCTGTTAATGTAATGGCTGGCACCTGTAAAGGAAAAAAAAAAAGAGTGGCAGAATACTACCAAGTAGCAATAAACACAATTAACTACAACAAATACTATGCCTCTGTGCATGTTTCTTATGCCTCTTTTAAGTCAACACACACAGTTCAGTTTATTTCTGCATAATTGTTTTTTTTTTTTACAAAGTATTACACTCTTGTTAAAAAAAAGTTTCTTCCCTAGAAGTCCACTAAGAACACCACAGGCAAAGTTATTACCACTTTAAACAGTATTACACATTCTAAACAGTATTAGAGAATTTAATAATTTTTTAATACCATCCGATATGAAAAAGCCCCAAACACCTTTGGACTTAGGTCTTCCAAAAGACATGTTTATAGCCAAGGTCAAAGCCCACAGCATTTTTCAGCACCTGAGTACTCATAACTCACACAGTTTTTTGTCCTCAGTGCCACCTTAATCTTGAGAAGAAACATTTTAATGGTAATTTCAAGTTATTTTACCTTGCTGCTATGTGAGTATGCAAGTTTTAGGCCATCTTTAGAAGAAAATGGCGGAGAGTTGTAGAAAGTAGGAAATTCTTATTTTGTCTGGAGAAAAGGAAGCTCAAGGGAGACCTCATCACTCTCTACAACTACCTGAAAGGAGGTTTAGCCAGGCAACTGTCAGTAAGACAAGAGGGCACGGTCTTAAGCTGTGCCAGGGGAGGTTTAGGTTTGGATATTAGAAGAAATTATTTACAGAGAGGGTAATCAGGCATTGGAATGGGCTGCCCAGGGAAGTGGTGGATTATCCATCCCTGGAGGTATTTAAGAAGAGACTGGATGTGGCCCTTAGTGCCATGGTCTGGTAATCACAGCAATGCTGGATCAAGGGTTGGACTTGATGATCTCGTAAGTCCTTCCCAAGCCGGCTGATTCTATGATTCTTAATTCTGCTGACATATTTTTTGTAAATTGCATGTTCTTTCTTTTCCCAAGTCTGTGATATGCTTCACACCTAAGAAAACTATCTCCTTCATTACTAAAGATTTGTTTCCCCTCTTAACTATTGACAAAAGAATAAAGCATTCACCTTTTTACAGACATCCAACAAGGACTTGTAAAATTTCTTGTCTACAGTCCGAAAAATCTGAAAATGCAGTACAAAGAGGCCACAGATGCCCACATATTTATCTCTCTGATCGATTTCTGAAGGTTCACCTGCACAAACACAGCTTTGGTTATGTTTACTCCCAGACAAACAACACAAAGAATTCTAGAAACAACTAAGCTGGTAGGAAAAGCATGAGTTTGCATTACCAAGTTTGGCTTCAACGTTTGCAAAAGCTGTGCGAAGAGTATGAGCAAATTCTTCGGCAAATGTGCTGTTCTTTGACACTGACACGCCACCATTTAAGGAATCAAACTGTTGCTCTATACAGGCCTGAGCAAAAAGGGGAAAAAAAGCATAATGATAATGCCATGAATTCTGGAAGTACTGGTTTTCAAGAGAAGAATACTGGAAGAGCTCACTGATCTAAGACTAAACTTGAAGTGAAACTTCTACGACATACAGATTTTTAACTATGCTTACATTTTTTAGTATAATAACAGAAACTATTAAAAAACTCTTATAACTGACATTCAAAACCCCATTTTATTTATTTCCCATCTCCCTTAAGGAGCATTTTGAAAGAAACCATTTGATGTGCTAGTGCTAAAAAACTAGATGTATATTTGTATTATTACACTATAACTACCCTTTACCTAAACAAGATTATTATGCAAGTCACTTGTAGGATATGGTTTATGACCCTGCAGTATAAAATCACCCACTACTGCTGGTGGTTTAAAAAAGGACCAAAATCCACACAATAGTCAAAAAATAGAAACACATTTCATAGTTTCTAAGGATATTAGAGAAGTCTTTAATGTAACTGCATTTAAATATAATTTTAATGTATTTTTGTTGATAAGAGGCATTTGCAGCTCTGCAGAGGAAACTTCCTGAATGAATACCAGTCCAATCCTACTGATGTCTCAAGCACATAATAAAGTCTTTGTACTTATGCAACATTAGGAAAACAGAAGATGAAAAATTAATAGCTAGTAGCAATGTCCTTTGAAAGAATAAGCCAAACTGTGCTTAATTATTCACCTACAATTTCCCTTTTGAAGGCTTTTACAGAACCCTTCTTCCCTATGCCGTTGTAACCTGCAAGAACTGAACAACTGACTCTGCTTTGACCAAAATCAGCAACATTTTCCTCTGCCCACTGTGCCACAACATCCAATTTCAATGTCTCAAAGACACATCTTTCTAAAAAAAGATGGCTTCTTGTATGAACACATTCAAGTTAACTGTACTGAAAAGGTACTAATCCTTCTCACCCACCTGTGCACTTGCACAGGGGTATGCACTGTTGCTCCTAATGACAGCTACCTGTCTCATAAGCTAAGAATGAGATGTCACAGTTAATATATTACTGAGGAGACTAATCAGTTTGCAGCTAAAATGAAGTGGACCTAGGCTATGTAAGTCTGCTCACTATGATGCGGACAAAACCAGACTTACTGATACGCAGTCCTAATGCCAAGTTGTGTTTCCCTAATTCAGCAAAACAGTCAGCATTTACAGCTACCATTCAAAGCTTGGCACAGCTCAAGCACATGAGAAGAGAAAGGAAGGATGTTACAATAGACCTTTTTTTTCCTCCCATGCACAGATGCAAGAGCCAAATTCACACATCACTGTAACCAGAACAAAACCAAAATACAAACAAACAAGCCATTCTAAAAAGAGTGTTGCTTTCATGTAAGTTTTCCCTATCATACTGGGGAACATGAATTTCATTACCTGAAATATCATTCCTTCAAGTAACTGGCATTCCAGTTTTAACAGCAGTTTTTCAAACGGCTTCAGTTTATCTTCTTGAATCCCAAACTTGGAAGGGTTGTGATGGACAGATTTTAGTAGCCTGTAAGGAACAGGTGTGGAACACAAACATGCAAGACAATTAAAACATGCTCACAGTTTTATCACATCCTGCACTATTTTGATACAAGATTTTGATTGCCCACACCTGATCTTAGTAGCAACTCCAAAATTTAAAAAAAAAAACAAAAATCAAAAACCCCACCAAAAACACTAGGTCTGTACAATCAATTTGCAATTGAGTAACTCCCATTTAATTTAGATTTTCAGGAAAACAGTTATTATTCCACTAATTTAGCTACTTTTATAATTGTTGACTCTTCAGCTTTTATTTAAGACAGTATTCTTTCTTAAATCTGCATGCCCATTCCCATGATCAGTATAGTTAGGGGTAGTCTTAGATCAGTTCTGTACACAGCTAAATTTCTCACTGAATACACTTTAAACCCCACCAACCATTACTCTGTTTGCCAAGATGTTTACCATGTATTTGGAAATGCAACACTCAGCACTTTAAAAACTTACTCATGCTGTTAGAAGGAAACTGTGGGAGCTTAGCCCTGCTCTGCACTGAAATTTCTGGAAAACTCTTGAGAGTACCAAAATCCATGTTCCCACACTGACACTCGCACACAGATGCCTATGCTTTCATCTTGTACATTGTGGGAGTGTTTTTCACATGAAAGACACACCTCTTATACATGGTCCAGTGATCTTTCAGCGTGGCATGATTGTCAATTATTTCATCCAGAGTGATCAAGATTGTGAGCAACTCTCCTAGATGCTCATACATTGACTGTTTGTGAAGGAAAAAAAGGGGGAAGGAAAAGGACTGTAGTTACTAAAAAGTTTATTGCAGTCATACATGGCGTATAAAATTTCAGTTCCTTACAATATACTTTCAGCCAACAAGACATCAGCTAGAGAGTTAAACATGGTTTAGTAGCTTAAAGATTTTGTTTTTCTTGTAGTGACACAAGGAACATAAAAGTGGTGTCTGCAAGCAAACTAAATTCACTGATCTATTTTGACACCAGAGACATGATTTCTAAAACTGTCTATGTGCAGAAGCACATATTGCAATAAGGGAGCATGCAAACACTTTACAGCTAAGAAAGCTACAACATGACAGACATGGAGATACCAGCCTTCCCACATAAAGGCCAGAAAAAGCTGATTAACAAAATTAAACCCTTAAGGGAGATTCCAAATTGAAAGTTGTACACAGAAACCACTTTCTTGCTGCTTTTCTCAGGATTAATGATCAAGACATATACATACATATATACATATACACACACTATATATACATATTTTAACATAAGCAAAAGAGTTCCAAATTATTCCCACCTGAAAGTGAACTCCAGACGTCTCTATAATCTTAGGCGCATTCCTAGAAATAAAATAAACATTTTAATGCCTTTTTAATCCTCAGAACAGGTCATATTTATCAATTCTGTATCATGATGTGTTCTTTGTTTCTTGGGGTACATTTTTTTTTTTTATTCATTAACATAATAACTTCAGGAAACAACAGAATCAAAAGACTTGATTGAAAGTATATGCTATGTGAAATCTGTGTACTACAATCAGATTTAACGTTGTATTTTTAAACATACAGCATGTGACTGGTTCAAAGCACCTACTGTACTCAGTGCACACATCTCTCAGCAATTCCCAGGTCAGTTATGCTAATGACAAGTAGCCTTGATACACACACCCTCAGGACCCAAAAACCAAGATCATTTCACATCTTTAATCAAGTCATATCTAAGTTACACATCCAGCACCACACAGAGTCTACCTTGTGCTGCTGTATAAGGCAAAAATAAAAGCAACAAACAAAACTGAGAAGAACGATGCTATCCTACTGGGGGATGGGGATGGAACCAGGAGTCCTGCAGTGATATTGAAAGATTAATTCAGCAATTCTCTTCAGAACTAAACTCTCTTCAGTTTTCAAAGGAGCTAAACCAAACAGCTCAACTTCAGGTGTTAAAATCATGGTTGTTCTGTGAAGAATATATGCCAAGATTTACATATTTAAAACAGACTATGGAAGTGATCTGATTTTTAAGCTGCTGAAGCTATTGGTTTCTACAGCATCAGCCAACAGGAGGAATCTCTCAAAGAGAGCAAGGGTGAAAAAAGCAAAACAATATCTCTCAAACATAAAGACTAATTGCCCCATCAAAAAAATGACAAAAAATAAAATTCTTGCATCTCATTACATATAAGCACTGTTTTTTCTGAAAAATCAAACAAAACCACTTCCTTAATAGTCTATGAAGCCCAAATTTTCACAGAAAAGCACTATCCATATCTCTAGACAACAATATTCCAAAAATGATCAAGCCTTAAATAGAACACTCATATTTACTACATTATAACAATACAGCATTTTAGGGAATAATTACTTGTTGCTGGTATATAGAACAGCCAACTGATGCACTACATTCACCACCACTTCGTAACATCGGGTAACAAAGCAAGACAGCTCCTGAAATACAAGAAAATAAAATGCATATATACTTCCTCATACACAAGTTGTCACTAGATCAAAAACAACAAACATAAACTACTGAACTTGCAGCCCAAGCTCCAACTGCATCCCTAATCCAGCGGATGGCAAACATCCTACTAACAGCTCTGAAAAGGAATCTGGGACTAAGCTAAGAAGCTAAGAGGCTTCCAGTACAACTTTGACTATGTATACCACTGGTTCAATTTATCAAAGACAATAAGAAGTGACTTGACAACAACGCCCAAGCACTTGCAGAAACAATATCCCTGGGAGCAGAGGCTGCGCTTTTTCCTTTCTAGATTCAAGAGTCACACTCTGGGAGCTGGTGATAGTCAAATTTGAATTAGAAATCACCACAGAAGCCTGTGCCTACCATAAAAGCGATAAGACAAATAATATTGTTTTAAAACAAAGCTGATGTCTTTGAGAGATTTGCTTGGCTAAAGCAGAACTTGAGCTCAGTTACATAACACACAATGAGTAAGAACATGTCAACTCTGACCACTAAAGGACTATCTTAATTTCTACAATGGATTTTAACAAGGCATTCCTTGAGCAACAGGATAAACTAATCTGAGTTTCTCTTAACTGCAGTAATACTTGTTCATTAATGCACTTTATAATCCCACTGGGGAGAAGCCCATGTGTGATGAGTCTGGCCAGTCAGCACACGGATGGCTCCATAGCAGACAGCCCACACTGGCTAAGCAGACAGCCTGCCACTCCTGCCAGAAGACTGCCTAACAGCTGAATTCTGTCTTCCTCTCCATCAAAAATAGATCTTATTTGGGCTTCTGCTTTCTATTAGTCACCAGTTTTCACAAAACCTTACTTTTTATACTTGTATTCCTCTAACAAATGCAGCTGAAATAAGCCAACAGATTCCAGACGAATGGATTAATAGACAACAGAGATCATGTTTCCTGGCAGGAGCGGGGAGCACCACCTGCCATTTTAAAGTTTAGAGGAAATAGTCCAATTTAACAGCAATTGGATGTTAGCAACTACATAACACAGACAAGATTATAATTTTAGAGTTCTTCAAATATACTGTCTTCTGCACAATCAAGAGTACCTAACCAGTGTTCTCAGAGCATTATTTAGACAATTTTTTTTTTAACAAATGTTTTGACATAGCAAATTTGAGGTTATTGCATATAGTTAATTAAAGAATCCCAAACAGAGAAGAGCCAATAAACCACTAGGTGGACATTAGCTCTATGAAAGCAATTCTTCACCTCTTTTGTCAACTTCATATTTTCACACCATCCTTGGGGATATGCTTATAACATTGACCAGAACAGCATTTCCTAGTCTGGACATAGACTACTCTGAGTAGTCTACTCTGAGTGGATTTAGGAGGTGAAAAAGAACAAAGTCCATAAGGAAAACATTTCCCTCATAGCTTTACCCCAAGTAATACACATCTGTTAGCACAGTAAACCCACCCTTGGGGGTAACATCTTGCATTTCCGTTCCTTCCAAAATTTCTCAACATTCCCTAACCCATCATAGCGTACATACGAAGTGTACTCACAAACAATACTCCTGTATTTCTGTACAGTGTTTACCCTTTAAATATACATATATCTCATAAATTAACAAACTTATTCTCTGGAGTGGGCTTGCAATATGCAGAGATATCCAGGTCCTGCTCTCAACTTCCACCTGGACTCGGGAAAAACACAAATGTGCAGTAGCCCCATCTCAGAATCAATAAAAGGTCTCAAACACCTGATAGGAGGAAATAGAGGGGGAAAAAAACCAACCTACATATTTGATATGACAAAAAGCTTGGAAGACAGGGAAAAGTGTCAGAGGTCCTAACTGCACTTGGGCATGGTAAAAGAGGTTGAGAAACAACTTTCTATAAAATTCAATCTGTTATGACTCAGTTAGTGACTACTGCCTTGCAACTATACAGCAAGAAGAGGAATTTTAACCTTTGTTAAACTAAAATTTGTTTAAACATACTAGAAGCTTCTTGTATATTCTTGACTTGAACTCAGATATTTCATTACAAGCAATATTGCATAAAAATAGAAACATTTTTGGGAACAGGATGGTCATTTAAGTTATATCAAGGACAAAAAACTCCACAGTAGACTGAAACCCAAGAGCACAGGAAATCCTCAGAAGAAAAACAGATCCTGTTTTCACACAAAGGACCCTGAACTATCAAACTGTATAAGAAATGAGTGTTATTCCACAGAAGTTTGAATGACTCACAAGCAATTTTTTTCCAGGTTCGTGTTTTAATTTTGCTTTCTTCTATCAGCTAAAAAAACATGCACAGAAAAATTAATCCACTTCCAATGTTTAATGAAAACCAAAACTTGTAATCAAAACTATAAAAATAGCTAGCTTTAACTTTACTATCAAATGAAGACAACCTAAATTTATCTTCTCATACTGAAATTTTCTTAAGTAAATTCTAATTTCTTTTAGCAATTATGCAAAGTGTAATTTCTTCTCTCATTAGACTTCCAGAGACAAGTATAAAAAAACCTCAAAACAATGTGTGATATGTCAGGTGGTTGTGACAGGTCTGCAGGCAAAACATAGTAACATATCAAATGACTGCAATGCCTTTCAGCAAGATGCAGACAGGATAAGGCACACTGTTAAATCCACTTGGCAAGAAAAATTAACATTATAATTGCTGTCAAAAAAACAAAACATACACTACCTGCAAGAAAGAAACAAATCTTCCCATCTGTATTTGGCAATCTCCCTCCACCATGCTGGAATCTGTGGCTAAAAAGAGAAACATTTGTCAATGCTTTCAAAAGCCTGTGTTTCACCTGTTAAATTAACATTGAAGCTTGCCCTCCGAGCCATTTGTTTGTCATACAAGTGGAGTGCACTATAACAAGCGTATTGATAGAGACTCAAAAACTCTTAATTTTGCTTTCCTAAGCTGGACTTATTTTTGAAGTTTCTTTCTCATTAAAAATTGCATTATTTATAAATTAGATACAAAGCAGAAAAAAGTGTCTCGGTCACCTGAAAGAAAATAAAGAATACGAAACATAATTCTTTAAAGGCATATGTATTTTGTAACTTCATACAAAAGTTTCCATTTTTAAAAAGTTTGTATGACTACAAGGAACATCCAGATGTTATTTACTGAAAGAGTACACTACATGACTAACCAGAAGGAAAATCTTTCCTCAAGAAATTGATTTTCTTTTTCCTACATATCATTCTGCACAAAAGAACTGGCTCATCACCACAGCTTCACAGCATTATCTGTATGACACAGAACACTAACAGAATACTACGAAAATACAATAATTACATCACCAATGTCAAATTGTTTCAGTCATCTGGAGCAGTTTTAACTCCAACTGACAAAACACTATTTTTTTACTGTGATTACAGATTGATGCTCTAGACTCAATTTTTCTATTGGGCCACTCTGAGCGAAAAAGGTTTACAATTGCAAGTTTACTGCCTAAGAAATGCAGGTCTTATTGCATCGTAAAATATGTTCTTTCAGAGCAGTCAAAGATTAAAGGAGTCTCCATACTTCTCTAAAATGGAGCTCTGGGACAAGATACTAAATATTGTTTCCCCTTTATACATTTAATGTCACCTTCATTCTGTTTAGTGTATGTCCCAGAAAAACCTATGCAACTAACTATTTAATAAAGTTCCTAGACTATCCCTAGTCACTGCAAAGAGATGGGGAAAAGAAATGTTTCTTTACACAGATGGAAAAAGCCAGCACAGTATTTGTTAAAATTTCAACCACCCTTGAGCCAGTAACTTTGCCAAGTTTGTTTAAAGTAAGCAAGCTTGCTGTTATCAAAGCAAATGCTCCAAGTAGGGATATGGAAGTGGAGAACATAAATTTCTGCATTCCTGCCTAACCCACAGAAGGCTCACCTATCCGTTCCTGCCATTCCCAAGTACTGCCTGCGCAACATCCACCAGGAACAAACTGCTGGTCTAACATACTAATCTGCTACAGTCTGACTTTTTCATGCTATAAACACGGAGAAGTTTTAAGGGATCTCCCAGTATCATTTTGGCAGCAATGACTTCAAAATATTTAAAACTGTGTCTAATAAGACATAAAATCTGTGAAGAAAAAAACAAACCTAAAGACACCAAAAAAACTACCCACAACTAACCCCCCACTTTTTCATATTCCTTAACCACAACAGTCATCTTACATAGCACTTAAAAGCATGACAAACAGTCCCTAGCTCAAAGATTTCACATTGCCTTGTATTTCTGTTACAGTCAAGGCTCTTGAAAAGCTTTGAAAATGCCCTTCTACAATACTACTGTGAAAAGGCTTTACTTTTCTCTCAAATTACTGAAATAGAAAATAAAGTTGGGCAATAGGTCTCTGAATCAATTCATTGATATATTCAGTCCTCAGGATAAAGATCTGTGCTTATTCCCGCTCTAGCATCCTTTAAGGTGGAAGCCTAAGACTGGTCACTTACAAGAGTTACCAGATGAAGTCCAAGACAAAAAGCAGCTTTCACCTAAAGCAGGGTCTCATGATTTGTCAATTGAAGTGACTTACAATCACTTGTGCCTATGCTACATCATGGTCTAAACAGTAGTGTGAGTACTGTTACCTGCACTTGAAGGGCAGGTGACGTTAACGCACTCCAACTTCTCTTGGAATAACTGATTGCATAATAAAGGAGGTGGGACTTTAGCCAAGTTATTTATTAATGGTTTCAGTGTTTTATTATAATCAAATCACAGATTTCTTGTTTTACTAAAACCAATGTAAAAATCTAGTCCCAGTAGGAAACAAGTTGGTTTAGGATGTGTTTACATGTGAAACACGTGTTTTCAATGCCAATTTCCAAATACTTGGAAAAATTGCTGCTGCAGTAGATAAGCTGTATGTTAGACATTTAATACAACACCAGCAGCCCACACTCCTTACTTCTCATTTAAAGAACAAAACTTTCTGTTAATGTAACAATACTTACTGCAGCTAACAGGGCTTTAGGATAAACAGTATTATCTTAAGCTCACTCTGTACAGTTACAAGAGACTAACATACATCCCTATAACCTCAAAGTTTGCTATATGGTGTGCATCAGTTAAAGACATAGAAATCATGTATCCATACTATAAAATTACAGTTATTGTAGCATTTAATATAACCAGAAGCAATAATTCAGAACTACAAACTTTTACAGTAAAGGGAGCTACTTACCTCCTTCTCCATAAAACAACAGGCCATTATAAAATTTAGTTTCTGCCTAACAACAAAAGCAGAAATTTGTTTTTTAATAAATAGGATATATGTAATCATGCTACAAAAATTATTTAGACATCATCTCTTGTTTCTTTACTGCTACAGAATAAATCTATACATCAGCCTGCCAATCTGCAAACATTTTCACACATAGTAATAAAAGTTAGCTGAATTTACCTCATATTTTAACTTCTTGATTTCACAACAAAGAGCAGCATACACAGTTATTACTTTGTTTAGAACCTAGACTCAAAGGGGAAAAACCACACAGATTACAAATACATTCACATTTAGAGGGCTTGGTTTTAGGTAGTTTAACTCTTTTATCTTTAAAGCATAAAGCACTTACCTTGTTTTCTGTCTTTATGAGCTCCAGTAGGGAGGACTGTTCATATGGCAAAAGCTAAAATTAAAATTTAAAGAAAAATAAATAATAAAAAAATCACAAACAAAACAATCAAACAAAAACAACAAATTATCAACTCTAAAAAACATTGGTTAAAATACATTTATCCAACTAGCCATGTATTCTCCTCATTTTAATCTCAAATAGGGTTTGCAATAAGAGAGCAATAATTGCACAATACTGGCAACCTGCACTGCAGGAAACCTTCACTCTTCACATTTACATGGAAATACCTTTCATTCACACCAGTCAGAAAGGCAAATAACTAGGTACACTACATAGCACTTACAACAATTTACTTACAAAACCTGAAAAGCAAAAGCCTGGTGATTATGGAGTAGGAAAAAAACTGGCTCAGGAAACCTAAAACTTGAATTAAGAATCCCAAATGCTGGAAACAGGAAGCAGAAAATACATCTCTGTGCAGGCACTGACATTTTCTACTGAAGTCAGCCATAGTAACGACTAGTCCATATTCATCCAGTACGGAGGTGGCTCTACACATAATTTACTCAAATTATTCAGAAGACAATTGCTTGAGAGTGCATGTTCAGCACAGACAAGTTTCGTATGGCAACAGTAGTGCTTTTAAATTTTGTCGGCAAATTCAGTGAAGAGAAAAAAATAACGCTCCACAGAGGACAGAGAACTTATGACCAAGAAAACAGCCTCCTCTGGAATACAGCAAACACTGTACCAAGGCCATTAAGTCAAAACACAAGCTATAAATACACACACAGTTCGTCCTGCGGTTTTATAACAATTAGCGAGCTCACCTGGAACCCCAAATCCCAGATAAAAACACCAATACCCCCAGGGAAGAAGTTTGCTGGAACTAGTCTTCCCAATACATGAAAAATTAGAAATTCATTTAACTTGAACTAGTACCCAAAAGACTAAAAAATAATCATATGAAAGCATCTTCTCTTGAGTTATGCACCAATTTATCAATTACTTGATAATTAAAATAGTATTGAATAGGTTTCTTAAACACAAAAGTCAAGTTTTAAGAGCACAAATGCATAAAGCTTTTACTTCTCAGGTTTTGAAGGGAAGGACAAACTAGGAAAGTAACAACTGCAATGTATAGTAAGTATATGAAGACCTTTAAAGCAATGGGATCAAGACTGAAGTCCCAAACATCTCCCACAGAGTCATCCAAAGCATCTTCAATTCTCTTCAGCTGAGATGTATATTCCTCAAGAAATTTTCCATAATTCTTCAACTGCACTTCAGCATGAATTTCTGAAAATTGATAATAATTATACAGTTTTATAGACAACTCAAGAAACTGCAATATCAAAAAAATTATTAAAAAGCATTTAATCTGTTGCTATTTAGCTTTAGTCCTGTATTCTTCATTTTGCTGCAGCAGTTTTTCTTAATGGAACTGCATCTTTAATACAAAGTTCATGTTTAAAAAACAATCCTATAACTTAGTGTCAGTTTAAAAGAAATTCAAATACTACTGGGAGAATGTCAAACATGTAAGTGGCTTGCAGAAAATTATAAATGTACCTATATTGTCAAACAAAAACCTTAACAATCACACAAGATTCTGAGCAGAGAAATGACGGCAGAAATTGTAACACCATCAGCTGACCCAGTAAATAGGCAGTTATGGGTCAATTATTCCACTTTGAGGCAATAGGTCTAATCATTTTGGCCTGAGTAGCAGCTGAACTACTAGCAATCCTCTTTCCACTCTCTCCCTGCTACCTCTCAGCAAGTTATTTGGGCATTACATGGGAAGCTTATGGCTTTTAATCATTCCCTCCATTTGCAAATTCACTTTCCCCAAGCAGAATTTTTCTTCTGCTGGACACTGAAATGCACAGCAGTCCTGTTAGTGTCAGGGGCCAGGAGCTTCAAAGGCTAACATTCAGCTGGTCAAACTCCAGGAATAGTGGTATTAATTACCAAAGTAAATCTAAAGGCAAGTGGTCCAAAAAAAGTTTCATTCCCTCTATCCTGATCTTTTTTTCTTCCCACATTAAGATGGTTCCCACTCCTCCCCAAATTATAGGCAATTACTGACATAGCTGCATAATCTGAACTGCAGAGTAAATTATTATAGTTCAAGCCTTCTACACCCAGTAAGGAAGTACAACTCTTTTGTGAAGACCAAAGTGTCTTCCCCATAATTAGATACCAAATCTAACAGTTTGTGAGCTGCTCTTCGTTGGAAATAGGATTATCTAAAAAAGTTAGAGAATGCAGGTCAGCTGAACAACCGAACTTTTCTTAAACAAGCATTCAACTTTCATGTGGCTTTAATAGGTGCCCTTTTCACATTTCAGCAAGTACGCTGGTCTAGAAAGTTAAAAATAATATATTCTTTTATTCTGCACGTTCAACCTCTTGCTTATCTTCATTGCAAATAACTGAGCCAAATAGTAGTTGATGGCTACTTTGCTGGGAAAGCACTGCTGAATAAATTATCACTTAAACACCAAAACATCTCACTGAGACACTGCATCAGGCAGAAGGGGAGGACTGTATAAAGACAAATTCATAAGGAAAAGATGAGAATGACTGTGCACAGAAAGGTTAAGACTGAGAAGGAAAAATTACTACAGTGAAGTCCTGCACTAATTCTAAGAACTACTTCGAAAGCAGCAGCTATGCCAATCGTAAGAACACACAGACTGCAAAGCCTATCCAGCCTAGACAGTGCACAGGCATTGTCAGAACAGGAGACAAAATGTCATGTAAACAGATGAGAAACAAGTGAACAAAACGGTCTCCATCAGCGATAGGCACTCCAGGCACTGATGCAGAGCCCTTGAGTTACATCATCAATTATTCTATTCCATCAAATTCATCTCATCTTTCAGGTTCCTTCCAGTGCATCTTCTGGAAGCTCTGCTGCAGAAAACCAGTAAAACACCAATAGATGCACAGCCCTGTTGAATGGTGTTTAACCACCACCATGTCAGCTTCAATACTTAACTGCTAGAAAATGTGGAGCATGGAGATATTATTACAGATATGCTGTGGTATTCCCACAATCACAACTTCCCCCTTCACACAAAAGACAAACAAAGAGCAGACAAACTGACAGTCATTGAGGCTTTATAGGAAGAACAGAACAAGCTTCCAAGTCATAAACTGGAAAATTGCAGCACTATTCAAATCAATTCCCTACGAAATAATATGCATTTCTCAAACAAAACCTCCCAACAGCCCTCTGTTAGAAACCCACAGACTGTCACCTTTCCAGCAGCTAAATGATGGACTTAAATAACACTACAGCTCAAATTATATTAAATATTTACAAATACTTAATTATTGATAGCCATCAATTTGCCACTTTGTACTGATCATCTATAAAATAAGAGACAGGTGTGAATAATTTCCCACTACCTTAGAGTGACAAGAGAGTAAAAGTTCTTAGCTAGTCAGAGACAGGCAGAGTTGAACAGATAAAAATTACTTGGAGATGCAGGAAGTTTTTTAAGATGCAGAAATATTTTCCTAAATAAACTGGTTCACATGGCTTTATTTATTTCCTAAATAAACATGGCTTTTTCTTCTGAAATCATAAAAAGCAGATCTCATCTTTTTCTTCAGAGCAGCATACACTCTTCATAAGGTATGATCTGCTTACAATAAAGTTTGATTTAGTTTCTCCTTGTGTGACAAAACAAAAGTTGGGACAACACAAGGTATCAACTCAGCAGCACAGAGCCCCCAACTTAATCATAACTTCTTCCATACAATCAGTAACGTAAAACACAGCAGGATTTGCAAGTGCCGTGTCCATACATATGGACAGAGATGCAACAAACCAGACTTACTTAGTATCTTGTGTCCTCAGTTGAGAACGTTGTAATTCCTAAAGGTTAGTAGTGATACAACATGAAAGTAGACAGTAAATATAAAAAAGTACTTTTCAAGTCACAAGATTTTTCTTGGGCTTTTCTCTAGGAGAACGCTGTGAGCTGCTCTTGATGGAAGATCAGTTTGTTTGTTCACCCTCAAGATGGTGGTAATGGAGCGTATTATGTCATGCAAATTTCTTGTAGCTGCACATAATGTCATGGCCAAACTAGTGGAGATCTGGCATTTTGAGTAAAAGCTGCATTTTCCTTTCCACTACTAGAGAACTGGTAAAAAGCTCTGCTCAGGGCAGTTTCAGTTTCCACTGAAATCCAGACTAAATGAATATGGCATAAACAGTATCATCCCTTGGGACGGTGTTATATGTGAAACAGTTGGGCCATGAGTGGCATATTTTCACAGCAAGACCCGGTATAATTAATTTGGCACTTTTCAATTTACAGTGTGTATTNGGGCAGTTTCAGTTTCCACTGAAATCCAGACTAAATGAATATGGCATAAACAGTATCATCCCTTGGGACGGTGTTATATGTGAAACAGTTGGGCCATGAGTGGCATATTTTCACAGCAAGACCCGGTATAATTAATTTGGCACTTTTCAATTTAGTGTGTATTACAGTGTGACAACCATATAAGTTCCCTGTTTAGAAAGTAGGTCACCTCCACAGGCTGAGTAAAACGTGGATTTTGACGGGCATACGAACCCACTGTCAAAGACTTCACGATCAGATCACAAGGTCTTTTTATTTAACTACATTTTAAAGGTTAAACTGCAGATGACCACCCAACACCATGCCAGAAAGCCTTTACCAATGAAAGCCGCACACAACTAACTGCGTGCAACATATCTTGATGTGAGTTCTCTAGATAAGCAAGGAAGCAACTGCAAAAATTTGTGAGCTACGAGAAATGATCGGGAAGGAAAGAAACACCATCCTCACGACAAGCATCTGCTCCTCCTGCCCAGTTTGTGCAAGAGAAGCGTCACACAAGCAGCCTGGCCCTCCCCGCCATACGCGGGGCACCAGAGGCGAGTCCTCAGAGGGAGTAAAGGATGAAGGGCTGGAAAAGCCACTTCCCCCCACCCCAAAACAACCCCGACAACTACGAAGAGGGTGGTGGGAGGAAAAGGTCACGGCGCCCGCCCACCCCCGCAGGCCTGGCCGGGGGAGGATCAGCGCTGGGATGAGCCGGGGGCAGGGGCACAGGGCAGGGTCCACCGGGGAAGCCGTGCAGGGCGACCTCGCTCGGCTCCCGCGACTCCTTCCGACTCCCTCCCTTCCTCCTCCCTCCGGTTCTCCGCAGGGAT
>VYXB01009324.1:420528-462776 GCA_013397135.1 Pachyramphus minor | reverse complement strand
GTTGCGCCGCCGCGGCCGCGGATGCAGGGGCTGGCGGGGCGCCAGCGGCACCGGAGCGGGTTGCATCAGACGAGCGGAGCCGGCTCTGTGCTCGCCGGGCGGCCGAGGGAGCCGGGGGCCCGGCGGCGCTCCGCAGGATGCTGCGGACAGCCCCCCGGCTGCTGCGGACCATCTGCACCACGGCCGCGGTGAGCAGCGGGGCGGGCGCAGGGCACGGGGGTCCCGCCGCGCTGTGCCGTGCCGAGCCCGGGAGTGAACGGGCTCGGCGTGCCGCGCCGGTCCGGGGGCAACCAGGGGCCGACAGAGGAGGGGGAAGTGGCGAGAGGGGGCATTTTCCAGGATGTGATGCGTATTGTCTGTGCCGAGGTTTTAATAGAGCGCGTACAGGCACGGGAAGGTCGGGAGGGATCGGGAAAGGGCTTGGTGTGGGTGCAAGAAGCTGCATTTTGCCCGGCTGTTCTGCGGGCGGAATCGCAGCCATCATCTGGGCGCTGCATCTTGCAGAGATGTGCCTGGGAGCTGCAGGGAACAGGCACCGGCGATGCTGTGATAGTGCCCGGTAATCGTGTGTCAAGAACAATGTGAGTGTAGCTGCTCGCTGCCTCCCTCATGCTGAGATTTGCCCTGTGAGAAGCTGAAGGCTGCCTTCGCAGTTAGGAAGGACCGTGCAGGTTCCCGGTGCCACGGTGCTAGAGGGAAGCCCCTCGCTTTGGCCTAGGAAGAGTGTTTCGTTTGTGACCTTCTCACTGCCGATTCCTCGCTCTAGGATGGTGGGTTGCTCAGGGTTGAAGTTGGTGGGTTGCTCAGGGTTGAAGTTGGTGGCCTAAATTCCTCTGCACCCCACGGTTTAGTTTTTTACAGCTCTGCGTGTTTGTTTCAAGCCATTCTTTATGTCCTGTTAAATAGATAGACAGCAGAACTCCTGCAAGTAACCACTCCCTGAAAGCCTTGCCGTCTCCAAACTGTCCAGATCTGTAGGTCTTGCAAGTTGAATGAGGCTGGGACAAGATTTTTTTCCTTCCTAGAGGCTGTCGTTTTGTGTTTCAGTGCTCAGTTTAGCGTGAGGACAGCAATCCTCCTAAGGTACCTACATGGAAGGGGTTAGAATAAGGAGATTTTAACACAGGCTTTTTGGAAATGCAATCAGCAGTGCCAAAAAAATGAGAATGAATGAGTGAATGGTGGGAACACATTGCCCGTGGATGTGTATGAAGATGGAGGCGGGGCTCTACTATAGATTTCTATTTGGAGGCACTGGAATTTTAGCACATGTAGGGGGATCTCAGTAGAAATAAAGCTGCAGTACTGGTTTTCTATGTTACTTTTAAAAAAGATGTAACATTAAAATATTTATTACCTTCACTAAATTCTTACACAAATTAAGTAAAACATTGTAATCTTTGTAACCAGAGTAGCAGTTACTAAATCTTAGTTTTCAAGGAATTTGATTATAAACTGGTAATCAATTGAATGTTAGACACACATGAAAAAGAGGCGGTAACAGAAAATTATTTTTATCCATGAAATAAATATTCTCCTATGGAGAATTTTTGTAACTTTAGACTCTTCTTAGAGAAGAAAATGTACCTGTTGGATTTGCCTTCCTTTTTTAGGAACTAGAACTTGACAAGATAGTTACCAACATTTGTCAGGCTGCTTATCTATGCAGTGCTTAATTTTATTTGTTAGTTTTATTATTGGTGAAGTGTTTTGGAGGAAAAAAAGAACCAGAATGGAACCAAGCATTAAGATATTGCATATCTTTTAATGGACCACTGTAAAATAAATTCCAGTATGGAACAGATCGTATGGACAGAATTTTTAAATATGGGAGTTAAATCTGTGCTTTCATGTTGAGGTGGTGAAATAGATGTGGACAACTTTCAAACATGTTGAGCATTCAAGGTAAGACTGCTTGTACAAAGGGTTCTCAGGTTTTGTGCTTCTACCTCTATCTTATTTTCTTTGTTCTAGTCATGAGTACTTGAGTCAGGGAAACATAATTACTGTTAATCTGTGTTATGGTATAAACAAAATAGAAGGTTAAAGAAGGAATTAAAAGTTCAGACAACGGAAACAACAGAATTACAGTAGAGAGTGAACATCGACTTTGTAAATTCTTTTATTTTGGCAGCACTGTCATAATAACGACATTATTCTATGTTTAGTCATAAAAGAAAGGCCAGATCTTCCTAAGCCACCTGAATTGCGTTGTTTACTATAATTAGGAATCAGGTAATCTTACAAAAGTGCAGCAAAAGATCCACTCTGATACTAGAATGACAATTAACCTTCACATCCATCTGTTCATGCAGGCTACGGATTTGTAGTTGGCCAGGCTACTGCTAAAGAAATCTAATAAAATCTCTTAACATCACTATCAGAAGCAATAAAAAGTTTAAGCTTTACGTAAGTTAGTGATAATGACGGAGCATCCATATAGTACACTATTCAAAATCAAGATTGTTTGGTGTTCTTTAAGAAACTCCCTTTCTACAGCTTCTTGATGAATGCTAGCAATGGTACGCTGGCCAGAATGAGCCATTTTTGTAAGAAAGAAAGCACCAAACTGTTTTCTTTTCTGTGTAATTTTATAAAACTTTCTGTTTTAATTGAGTGTTATGTCCACAATAAATTCTTCTAAAATAATTTCCCACTTTTGCAGATCTAACTCATTTTAGGTAAAAATACTTGAGGGGAGTTTCCAAAAGAGGATAGAGAACAACTGTAAGATCTCATGCAGTTGCTCAACTAATTTTTCAAATAAAACAAAAAATGGAGATCTGAACTTGTTGTCTGATCGTGCAAGGCCTTCCACACAGATTTCTTTTCTTTGTTTTTTACTCAGTAGAAATCCATGCATCCTGTCCTAAAGACTGGCTTGTGGGTTGTTTCCTGCTTTCTACTGATGGCAGTCTATGTGTTAATGCACTACCAGTCTAAGCCAGATGTCACGTAATACTCATACATTGGAGAGGTAACTCAAGAATCACTGGTCATAGCACAGTTACCAGGACCCATCTTGCAATTGAAACCAGCCCCCAATTGAGTTACTTTCTGCAAGTGTGAGACAGCACAGTGGATTCACTGCCAGGCTAATGTTTTTGTGCTCTAAAGTGAAGAAATGGGACTTAACCACTCTTCTCAATCTTGCCAGTTTTAGCTTGGGTTTTTTGTTGGTTTTGCTTTTGTTTTGCTTTGGGGGTTTGTTTGTTTGTTTGTTTTTAGTTCGTTTGGGGATTGTATTCTCTGTTTTCTTCTCATCATTTGTTGACTCGGTTCCACAACTAACACAATTTAAGCATGTGTAGCTTTACTGAAATTATGTTGATTTACAGCAACTCATGATTTGGAACTGGAATTGGTATGGCATTCCATGTATTATGAGAATCAGATTTATTCACAGGGAAATGTGAACTGAAAGTTTAGGAGTAGAGGATGCATATGTTATTAACACTGTGTGAATAAATGGAGGAAAAGTAACTTCTAAACTGATGATAAATTTGGACTTAAAATTAGAAGAAGATTGGCCAAATATCAGAAAAGCAGCAGAGTACAGCGGTGAGGACTTTGAAAATAGTCTGAAAAGGAGGTCAGATAAACTTACTAAAACAATCCTATGACATGACTGAGTGTGATGTCAGAGGACTGCATTTGTTAGCTAAGAAGATCCCTTTCAGACTTGTGTTATTACTGAGAGATATTAAGAAAAGGACAAAAGTAGAATAAGTAACTCTCATCTGGACTATCTTTAATGTTTCTTCAATGTACTAGTTGGTCTACCACTGTGAACCAGCACAGTACAGAAATCAGAGGATTTCACACCATGCCAGACATGTTCAGTGATCCAGCAGGCTAATCTTTCTCCAACTTGCCTGCTATAATTAAAATAATTGGGAAAATCTGATAGTTTGTTTTTATAAAGCAGCAATGTTTCTGCTGTAAAAGTAAAGATATACATCATAAAGCATTGATAATAAGTGCTCCCTGCCTCTGTTGGGCCTTGCTGGATAAGGATTGCAGGGAGAAGTTTTGCTCATGGTAATTCAGAACAAGGTCTCCTCTTTATTAAGAACAAAATAGTGGATTATTTTAGGTATAACTGCCAGCAGTGTAGTGTTGGTGTCAGTCTCACAGATGTTTTTTACCAGCCAGTTCTAACAATCTGATTTTACAAGAGCCTGAGTTATGTCCATCTTTGCATCTTACTGCTTGTTTCTACTGCAGTGGCACTAGTGCTGAGTAATGCTGCGATACAGGGACAGTTTTACAATGCAGTTTCATTCTGAGGGAAGATTTGGTCTCTGGAACAAATAGGTATTTCCTATTGTTTTATATAAAAAATAAACAGCACGCTCCAATATTCCTGTAATGGAATCTACCAATTTATAATTCCCTTTTCTAAGGCCAGCTGCAAAACTAAAAGGTAACTTGAAAACGGTAAAATACATCCATAATATGTCAGCTGTGAAATAAATTGCAATGAGTGGATTGTGGCTTTGAGTAACCTGTTTTTCAGGACGTTTCTCTTTGTCATATGATCTGATGGGCAGTGCAGAACATTTGTTATCCAATCAACAACTTCCTTAGTCAAAGTGTCCTCATATCCCACGACCATAAGAAGGGGAAAAGAGGAAGGAGGAGAAAAAGTACAAGTGCCAACATACAAACAAAACAAATGTCAATGGTTCAGACATTAACCATTGACAAATGGTTAATGACATTAACCATTGACAAAGCACACATACAGTGCTTTGATTCTTCTGGTGGTTCATAAGGAAAAAATGCAAGTCAAAGTGCAGTTGGGAAAGAGGAAGTTAAGAATAAAGGTGGGGAGAGTGTGGATTTATTTTCTACCTTTCATTCAGGACTCCTAAAAGGAGGGATCTGTATTGTTTGAGTCTAAGAATAGTTTGTACCAGATTTAGCCTTGAGGAGGGTAAGTTTTCTGTTTATTCTCTGTGGACCTTTCGTTTTTAACCAGCTCCACTAGTCCATTTATTTTTCAAAGGTGGTTTCCAGTTTCCATTTTCCAAAAGCTGACTATATATGCAAAGAGACAGTTCCACCCTTCTGCAATGCTTGCTTGCTCATTTCTGCTCCCCCCCTGGACCTGTGTTAGGACTCATGGCAGTGCAATGAACTAGATCTGTGAGCAGATCCAGTTAAGATTAAGCCACACTTTGTCAGGTCAGTACATCCCTACTTCAGTACCCTAATCCAGTTTTTGGGATAAAGAAATACAGAAATACCAGTTTTGGGATAAAGGAGTTATTAGAGGTGAGGGACTGGAGGTAGGGTGGGATAAGAGCAGAACTGCCACCTACATCTAAAGGGACTCTGAAGATTAATTAGTTGTTTTCTCAAGATGCAATCACTTGAAAAATATAGCAGTACCTGATATCCTGACACCATCATATTGTTGTGATTCTAACTATCATAAATGAAAAAAAGAGAAAAAAGTGAAGGTAGTTACTTGCACCTACTCAGCTTGAAGTAGCTTAAAATCACATGTCCAGTGTACTGGGATCTAAATGCAGCAGGCAGTGGAATTCCAGCAAGGGAAACTCACATTTAGCAATATTTCCTTGTAGGAAGATCAAATGGAGGATCATTACCTTTAACTTGGCAGGAACAATGCAAGCTTGTCTTCTTTAGCCTATACATGTTAATCACAAATAATACACCACTGTTTAATCATAGGGATTTAGAGGGCGTGTTACAGGCACACACATAATGCCTAGAAAAAGTGTTTTATGTACCCATTTAAAAAAATGTATTTTTATTTCTTATCTTATTAGTTCTGACTATGAATAAGATAATAGGGCCTCTTATAAGAAGCAATGAATCTGTCTAATGAAAATTCTAAAAAAGCCTGTAAACAAAAGTGACAGTATCAGATGATACATTCTTGTGAAATATGGTCTCTCTGAATTGTATGTTGCCTGACATTTATCTCAAAAAAATTATTTTTATTCCTTCAAAGGTGATTAGGGTAGAAAGACTATTCCATTTAAAATAAAAATGAACATTGATAAAGAAAAAGCAAGAGAGGAATGTAAGCAACAACATATTTTCTTTGCATCCTAAAACGTGCCTTGTTTTAATTCTTTTTACCAGGCTTATCAACACAAGCTAAGGCTAGCCCTTATAGGTCAAAGTATTTTTGGACAAGAAGTTTATAACAAGCTGAGAAAAGAGGGGCATAAAGTTGTGGGCGTATTCACAGTGCCTGACAAGAATGGACAGGCTGATCCTTTGGGTAAGTGTAACTTTAAATCCAAATGTTAGGATTACAGGCATCCTTAACAAACTTGCCTTTTTGTGAGAAGATGATATCTATGTAGGAATGACTTGCATAGATTGCACAAGAACTATGCTTTAACAAACACAAGTCCCAGAAACTTTTAACATTTTCAGTTTGTCAGTATTTAAAAGTTGTTTCTAACCATGCGGGGCCATACATCAAGATATTGGAAAAAATAAAATTAATCTAGATACCTTATTTGAATGTACATCCTATGTTCTAAATGAGATCTGTATCTTAAAGCAAAGAGCTGCTGAGCCTGTACTCAAGCACAAATGTCTGTCACTTGCTTCTCTGTGCTGCCTGGGACACTCAAGGCATGGAGCCAAGAGCGTTTGTCCCTGGCTGTCCCTGACAAGATTTCACAGAATGGAAGAATAGAAGAGAATCCACAAGAATAAAACTTTCTGACAAGTTTGCATGTGGCAGTGTACCTGCCAAGCCTGTTTTTCTTCAACCTGGACCATGGAAAACACATTAAAAAGGTTACAAGAGGCTTTGCTCTCCCTTTTCCCATTGTCAAAGTGCATAAGGATTTTCTAGACTTCCTAAAGAGTTGTTTCAGAATTGTACTCATTGAAGTCATAGAAGAGAATGCAGCATGATAAAGAATCTTATTTGGAACATCTGAATTGTAAGTTTTCTTTGTTGTTTCCCCAGCGGCACAAAGATAGTTAAAATGATCAGCAAATATAAGTGCCAGAATGCAATGTGCTTTTATGGATAATCCAAAATTAAAACTATATTCCATGAGCTGTCTCAAGTCTCTTTTGGTTTGGTTTGGTTTGGTTTTGTTTTCTTCTAGTTTTGGTCTGGTCCTGACATGTTTTTAGAGAACCTTTACAAGGGAAGAATGAAACCTTACCTGGGCTGTGCTGCTCACAGACTAGCATATAATTCTCAACTCTACCTCATTAGAAGATTTAATCACACTTTGGAAGAATTAGAGGAGGCAACTGTTAGTATAGAAAGAGAAAATTCGACTATCCAGCTCTGGTGGGATTACACTACATATAAATACTGTATATATTATATTAAATATAATGTACCACTTAGTTACAGTGTATAAATTATTCTTGTACAGTTATTGCACTAACAAATACAACTAAGTAAATCTTCCAATATTTCAATTGTATATTTATTTTAACTAAGTAATTGGATTAGTTTATTGCTCTCCTGATTGAAAAAAAGGAAATTACTAGATACTTCATCGCTTTTTACCTCCAGACGACTCAGAGAGCTTAAGTCTTAAGTAGAATTTTCTGAAGTTTGTGTATCCTCAGATAATTTTTGTTTCTAGAAGCCACTGCAGTACACACTAACTTCCATGGAATGATATTTAAGTAAGTCTTTACTCAAGACCTAAGTAAACACGCTGAAGATGTTTCATGTCAATCTCAAGATCCAGTTTCAGAAGTGAAAAAGAGAAAGTAAAGTGTAAATATGTTTTTAGAAATTTGATTAGATTAGGTGAATTTTCCGTAACTCTTCTCTTTTTCCATTTTGTTCTTATTGCATATAAAACTCAATAGATGTAAAATTTGACTTTACTATCCTATTTGGTGGTAAGCTGTTAAGTGGTTGTGCAATGGAATTTATCAAACATCTAAAGATTCTCCCTGCAATTAGTGCAGTTGCTTTTTCTCACCTTTGAGTCTACTTTTGGGCATAACTTATGTGTCTCAGAGATAAATGAAAGCACATCCAGAAGCCATCAGTAAACAGAATTTTGAAGAAATTACTCAAGTCCACTAGCATCTTTTATTATTTGCATCACATGGCCAAATGCTGCTGACATGCGTGAATTTGAGTTTTACATAGTCATATTCACATAAAAATTGCTGAAGGTGGAAAATTAAGTTCTGCTAAACCAAACCAGTTGCAGGCAAATATAATGTACCGACAAGAAATGAACTGTCACTCTTAAGTAGTCAACAGTAACATTCATCATTCTTTTCTGCTTTCATTGGTACTTGTTAGCCAAGTCATATGAGTGAACTTAAAGCTGAGAATGGCATAAGCTATAGGGATGAGAATCAAAGACAGGATGAATAAAATGTACCCAAGCACAAAGGTTTTTAAACAGCATACAGAACAGTACAAAGGCCACACTGTAATCACACACTTGATGATCTGCTCGAGTTGTTATGCTATATATCTCTCATTTCAGTTTGAATTTTTAACACAAAACATGAATTAAAAAGAAAATTTGTTCTTGCCCCTCAGCACTGGCAGCGGAGAAGGATGGCACTCCTGTTTTTAAGTTCCCCAGATGGAGAGCTAAAGGCAAGCCTATCCAGCAAGTAGTTGCAGCCTACAAATCAGTCGGAGCAGAGCTAAATGTCCTTCCATTCTGTACACAGTTTATCCCCATGGATGTTATTGACTGCCCAAAACATGGCTCTATTATTTACCATCCATCCATCCTACCACGCCACCGAGGAGCTTCTGCAATCAACTGGTGAGTTTTGTGCTCAAATTATGTGTTTGTCATTTAGAATGTTGTTCTGTACCCATTACTGATGTAAATGCTGGCACAGTTCTGTTGACTTGCAACTGCTCTGAAGGAAGTTCTCTGAAGCAGCTGACTATTTGGTTCATGAACTGCACTTCATACCTAAGACTCGTTATTATTTCCAGTGCAAGTGCAGCTGTTATTCTGGAAAGATCGGTGATGTGATCTCTACATTCACGTATTTTACTCACATAGGCAAACTGACAATTGGAGTTTCTATAAACAGGACACTGCCCTTGTGGCTCATCCCCCACAAACTATCACAGTAGGGTTTGATATAGAGCCTAAGATTTCACAGAATGGGAGAATAGAAGAGAATCCACAAGAATAAAACCTTATCTCGCTCTTCTTCTAGCAATGCACAAGGCTAGGTTCAAATTGTTACTCTGAAAGAAGTACACTGCAATAATGACCACAGTAGACTCATATCTAGCATTCTTGTGACAACAGAAATGCCATTATCACAGTGTTATAAATTCAATAAGAAATTGCCTAAATATAAAGAAACCATTTTAAAAGAATCTTAGAGGCAGCATAATGATTATCTGAAGACACTGTTCAAAGTAAAAGTATATTCTTTTTTGTCTTTAATTTTTATCCTTACTGGAAAAAATGGTAAGCTGAAGTACTTAAACATAGGTGTAAAGGAGACTATTACAGATGTAAGGAAATCCTTCAAAAAGTGTCAGTTGTGTCCAAGTGAGTAGAATAACAAAAGCGCATAAATTCTGGCAAATCAGGTGAAAAATGAGAGTCAGACAATCCAGGAAAAAAAAAAAAAAAAGAACCAACTTTTTAAGGCATAAAATTGAATAATAACAATTCTCTCAAATACATTAAAGTTGGGAGGTGTATAGAGTTATAGAGATGTTTGATTTAACAAAGGTGCTTATGAAAGAGAATACCATAGTAGGAGACCTGTATTGGTATTCAGGATGAAGGAGGCTAAGATGCTTCTATCCTACAGCCCCCTTCTTTGTGTAGAATAAGTGAAAACAATTCTCTTAAGCGAAATTGTGAGTAGAAGAGATTTTAGGTAAACTGATGAATGAATAAGACTCTCTCATTCATTCAGGACCAGGGGACTTTCAAGCAAATTTGAAGCTGCAGATTTGAGACAACCTGCAGCATTTCTGTTTCTTAAGGTTGTGTACAGGTGGCAGGTACAGGTGACTGGAAAAACAGCAAGAGCAATACCAGTTTTAAAAAGGCTGGAAGAGCAAGCTAGGAAACTTTAGACCAGTCACTGTGGTTTCAAGCTGTAATAAAGAATACACTATCTATGCAAATGGGTAAATGTAATAATGTGCAAGTGAGATAAAGAAAATCAGAAGTCAAATTCAAAGTTAAAAACCAGAAAGAAATGTACACAAGGGGCCACCCCCCCCCCCCAACTATATGTAAGCAGTATTACAGTTAATTGTTGTGACTTAGAAAAGAGACCATTGAAGGATCTTAAATACTGTCTGCGTCTCAGTTGGAACATGAACTAGATATGTTTCAAAAAAGGCTAAAAAAGATGGTCAAGGTATAGAACGGCTTTCACATGATAGGAGACAAAGCACGGAGTCTTCAGACTAGAAAAGAGGTAATTGGGAAGGAAATGTGCTAGCTGTGCATTAAGCTATGAAAGACATGGAAAGGTTGAACAAGGAATGATCACTCAATCAAAAGTTAGGGGCCAGCCAGCAAAGAGATCAGCTTGTAGGATTTGAGCAGGAATAAAGGAGGTACTTTTAGTCCATGCAGTCTGTTATTAAATTGTGGTATTTCACACCTAGAGAGCTCCAGAAGGATTCTTTCATGGAGGAAAAGTTCATAAAGATCTATTGCACAGGAAGATGTAGATGCAAACTCTCTTTCAGGAAGTTTCTGAAGTGAAGGTTTCCAGAAACATGAATGTACTGCAGTGTTGTTTCACCATGTCTTGCTCTATTTGACGTATTCCTTCTGTAAGCATCTGCTCCCGCCCTTCCCAGGTAAAGACCATTGTCCTGAGGCCTTTAATCTAAAGTAGGATTTGGCCTTGGGTAACTCTTGTGTTTCACCCTCTGAACCCTTGCTCTCATCACTATTTCTTTCATGTGTTATGTCTACAGCCCTGGTGCTGATCAGGCCCTTATCTCTGCAGTATGACCAAGAAAACCTTTGGGAATTAGGCATGGCTGAAGGGGCACCGGGCACAAGCAAGGTCCCTGAGGCTTTGAGGGTTCCTCACTCACTTCCTTTACACCTTTTTCCATCTGCTGCTGCTCTGTTATCTGCAGCCCTATGCGGAGGGAGCTGGTGGACAGGGGAGGGGGCACACGGTGGTTCTCATCCTGTCACCTGTTCTGCATCAGGGACATTTGCCCAAGAAACCTTCTTCTTCTCCAGTGCCACGCTGACGATATCCACTTTTCACCAGTGATCTTTTGGAATTTTTACATAATAGAAAACACAAGAAATTCTGTCTAAATGTGTGAAAGATCTGATATTGGCTAGCCAAACTTATGTAAGCTCCCACTTGTGTTATACCTGCCAACTTCCCCAGTTGTCTTTGGAGTTTGTCCCTTGTCCTGCACATATGTGTGTTTTATTCCTTTCAATAATGTAGTTTTCAGTGCTTTCAATTATTAATGAATTTTCCTGTGTATAAGCCAGATGTTGGACGATCCTGTTACAAAATGGACTGCCAAGGGAATACTTACATGAGATATGCATTACTTAAAGCAGCATTGGTATTTACACACAGACAAATGGTTAAAATCGTTCAGAAAATATTCTGGCTGCTCCCTTAAACACACTTTGGTCTGATTTTCCATTGTTCTGAGGCACATGCCAAAGGAGAACTGAAAAATTTTAAGTGGCTGAAGTTCCCTTCATATGCAGAGGCAGATCCTGGACTGAGGTAAATCAGCACAGGTCTGTTTTAAGTGTTGCTATGTTCATGCACAGCAGCTGAGAATCTGGCTGGATACCCTTAATAACTTTTTTTGAACAGTTGTATATTCATAATTTTCTACTCTGAGCTTAGCTCTTTTTCAGCTGTGTGACAACTGTACTTGCCTTGTTGACCTACAGATGAGCTGTAAGGCTTGGCTAATGCCATGGATTATTAAGATAACATGCTGTTAGATGCTTCCATCTTTCAAATTTTGTCATAACTATTGCACACCTTTTGCTCTGTGTGTCTTACCACTAATAATACTTTTGAAATAATTATCACAGTGATCTGTGTGAAAGACAGCCTGGATTCAGTTGCACAGCATTTCTCATGTCATTTTGTGGAAACCACACATCAACAGTACCAAAACAGTGGGTCCCTGACTGTGAAGTGAGCAATGAAAATATATTAAGGGCAGTTAAGGATTTTCTTTTCGGTCTTCCTGAGAAAATGAATGTGTCACACATGAGGATATCCCTGACTACTTTCCTACTGTCTGTATTTACTGTAAGTCTTTTTTTTTTATGTCCAGGACTTTAATTCAAGGAGATAAGAAAGCAGGATTTACTATTTTTTGGGCTGATGATGGTCTGGACACTGGACCAATACTTCTGCAGAGAGAATGTGATGTTGGCCAAAATGATACTGTGGATGACCTATACAACCGATTTCTCTTCCCAGAAGGCATAAAGGCTATGGTATGTTTAGCTGTACTAAATACCAGCTTTTTAAGAGGAAAAGAGGTCAAAAGAAAAGGAAATATAGACAAGATGGATGTATTTGGAAAGAGGTTGTGGTGCTCAGCCAAATCCTAGACTTCAGTGGAGCTGTGCAGCTGCACAACAGCTGAGGATGTGACCTCGGAATATTTGTTGCTGACAGGAGGCAGAACATATTCTGTTTCCACAGATGGCGACAAGTTGAATTTGTTTGGAATGTGTCTCTTTCCATACATTTCTTAAATATTTTTACAAGATGAAAACTGTTAAAGGCTCAGAGAGAACAAAAAATTAGGAGTGAGGTTTTTTAGAAAAGAGCAGGTTGATGTTTTAAGCTCAGAGCCCTGGTGGGTTGGCTTAGGGTTTTGTATACGTGTCCTTTTTTTTGGGGGGGGGAGGGGGGGTTGAGTTGGTTTGGGGTTTTTTGTTGTTGTTTTTGAAGTGAATAAAGGAAAATGAATAAAAAATACTTATCACTGTTCTTTAGAATTTTTTTCTCTCTTTCCATTTAAATGCAGAGAAATAACTTTTTGCATAAAAAAAGAAGAAGAATTTGCAGGCAATCATACTGAGCCACGTTTTCATCCTGCAGAATTTCAGGCAGCTGCTATAAGTTTTGTGACTAGGTATTGCCATCAAATTTTTCAGGCTATTTCTTTTGTCAAAGAAATTTAACCATGTATGTATGTTAGTCAGGGCAGCATTGGTCCCTTAGATTTTGGAAATCCTAGGTTTAAAAAAAAAAAACCCAAACCAATTCACCTTGTGGTAGAAAGTCTTTTGCTGTCATTCACAAGTATGACTGAGGAAAAAAAAAGGTGAACCAAGCTGACATTAAATCTGTTACTTTCTCACTTAGGTGGAAGCTGTACATCTAATTGCTGATGGTAAAGCCCCTCGTATACCTCAGCCTAAAGAAGGGGCCACATATGAAGGGATCCAGAAAAAGGAAAATGCAGAGGTAGTGTTAAATAACATTGGGGTTTGTGCATAGCATTAGAAAAGTTATTAACTCAGATTACAACAGTAGCGATATGAAGTTAACGTGAATTTTAACTCAGTAGTTTCCCCACCTCTTTTTCCTGGGATAACTCCAAGAATGCATGAAATGAAGCCCTAGGCTAAGTTGCTATGCTATTCCCTTTCAGCAGTTACATGTATTTAGAAACTTGGTGTCCTATTTGGGATCTAGAAGCACTTTCAAGGGATTCTTAATATGTTACCATACTTGTAAATACAACATTGAATCAAGATAGCTCTCATTGTTTACCAACAGGCCATATGAAAGTCTCTACCAGAAATAGATTTGATGTTAGGAAAAGCAAATTTTGGCACCTTTCCTGCTAGCACCAAGGAAAAAACCCAACAGAGGTCACATAAATAAACAACAGTTAAAAAAAAAAATTAAATACCCATAGAAGAATTATTTTGTCTAAGCACCCACCCCCGCCATTAGCTGATCTTCTCTGTGGCTGGGAAGGCCACCACAAAATGATAGTAAATGTGATACCTTCTTTTCCTTTTCTAGACCAGTGCAAAAGTTAAAAAGTAAAATAAAAAAAAAATGATTCCATCAATTTTGACCTGAAATATTGTAGATGATGCTTTTAATCACATTTCAATTCCTGATTTATATTATGAACAAATAGCTTTTTATAAGGATATATTTATTAATCCATAAAATATAACATACCATAAAATAGTATAACATAATATTTAAGGAACTGTCTTGGAGAGAACTCTAAGAAGGATGCTGAATACCTGAGTTCTGTTATTTAATAGCTATTCTGGTACTTTAATTCATTTTGGCAGATTTGGTCACAATTCTGCAAAGATAAAGCAATACATTTTCACTGGTGTTTCATATTAAATATACATAGCATTCTTAAAACATTATTTCCTTTTTCCTCAAAGTTTTGCAGGAATTGCAAGTTGTAGTAACAATTCCATTTATGGAACAATTTATAAGAGGGCAACACGTGATTAGAAAGTATTCTAATAGAAGTTTGTAGATTTATTAAAGAACTTAGGATCAAGAAATAAATAGACCATTTTGAATAGAAGGTGATACCCCAGACATACTCTTATTTATATTCATAATATGATTATTAAATTTGTTAATCATAGTATTAATTATTTAAGAATGAATACTTAGTAAGAGTTATATTTTCATTATATTAATGTGAGAAAGAGAATCTATGAAAAGATATAGACCACGGAGAGCACAGAAGTGCTAAGAGCATCCCATTTGGTAGGTCTTTGATCATTAGCCATCTGGAGATCACTGATCTTCCTTTATTAGACAAGACCCTTTCTGTGTTCTTAAATACATGAATGGTTGAAAGAGAAGGAGGGAAAATTTGTAATTCTTATATAGGAAAGCATTACTAACTTGATTTATACCTAAACAGAAAAGAAATAGCTGGCATGTCTTGATTTCCTAGATCTCCTGGGACCAACCTGCAGCAGCTTTGCACAATTGGATTCGAGGGCATGATAAAGTGCCTGGAGCATGGACAACAATAGATGGCCAGGTATGCTCTGAAAACCAGAAGAATATCATTCTTTTCTACAACCTCTTTTTGACCCTTTTATATTACAAAATTAAAAGTGTCTGCATACAACTGAATAAAAATGAGAGTTACATTGAAGTAGCTCGATTTGGTGACCATATGTTTTGTATATACCTAGAAGAGAATGTTCTAAATAAAATATACAGAACACAGTAGTTAAGAGTTTTTTAATCATAGATTCATTTAATTTGAATAAAGATAAGAACAGTTTCTGAAAAAAAATGGGGCATGATACAAAGGTAAGAAGAGTAGAACCAGACTGTGCCAGTCATTTTGGGAAGCAAACATGCATTACAGTATCATGCAACCCATGCTCTACAGTGGGCAACATCACAGTATTGACAATACAGTGAAACGCTGTGAACTATTAAAATAACAGGGGATTTTATTTTAAGGAGATTTGGGCCTAGGGCATTTGCAGAAATAAATCTATCTCATTTTATACAAAACCAACTACTTCCTTTCAGTGTATTAAGGATACTATATATTTGATCCACGTGGCACTTACATGAAGTATTTTAAAAATCACATTACCTTTCCTGGCTGTGATGCCCAGATTTTGTTACTTAACTGTTAGTCATCTGCTGGCTGGCTACTCTGAAATCCTGCTTCTGCACTAATGCCCAGCAACTGTTGCTGATTTGAGAGGCCAGAAAGAACAGAAGAGCCCAGGAGAGAGGCAGTGTTCAGGATTGCCAGTCTGGGAGCAGAGCTGGACTCCACCAGTCACACTCAGGCTTCTGCTGGTCTCTCACTCTGGGCATTCACTGATAAAAGCTGCTTCCTTTCCCACTCTGGTTCCAGCCTGCACTTTGTTACAGCTAAGCAGCTTTGCAGGTTGAGGCAGCTTAAGGAGTGTTACATGTTCTGGGTTGTAAAGATCTAGAAATATTGTTGTAACATGTTTTTCATGTGCAGGCACTTTTACTAAAGCTTCAAAACAGTGTCATATAATGGTTAAAATTTTAGAGCACGTTTAGAATCTGTGCCTTTTTAATTACATATGTTGCATTTATTTTTAGGTGGTTACATTTTACGGGTCATCATTATTTGATGCTTCAGTGCCTGCTGGACAAGAGCTGGCAATTAAAGGTGCTTCAAGACCTGGACTTGTAACCAAGAATGGTCTAGTCGTTTTTGGAAATGATGGGAAGATGGTAAGTGCTCAATCTGGCAGACATAAGCATGGATGGAATAACTTTGGCAGTAAGTGCAAGTAGTGTGGACTTGTCAGGTTCACAAAGCCAGCTGCTAATGACAAACTGGAGTTTGGAGATTATTGCTTGGAGTGTATCAATCCTATAAAGGAGACATTCATATTTTGCTTCTCATTCAATCCACATTGATTTTTCAATATGGAGTAAAATGTACTAATACCAGGAGAGAATCTAAAAATCAGGTAAGAGTGACTTCTGCTAAATTGCCTGCATTGTATTAACTTTCCTTCAAGCCATTTATTTTACTGTTCCAATAACCATGTCTAAAAACTCTTCACATGTACTACCTCTCAGACAATTTAAAATCATATCCTCTCCTCTCATTTTTCAGGTACTAGTGAGAAATCTGCAGTTTGAGGATGGAAAAATGATCCCTGCATCTAAATACTTCTCTGCTGATGAAACAACTGCCCTGGAACTTACAGAGGAGGAGAAAAAGATGGCAGAAGATATTAGGGTAATTCAATAAACTGCTTTAGTAGAGTATTACTTCAGACAAAAGCATTGCATACTTATTATTGGCAAGGCATATCTTTTATTTAGTCATGCAAATTGGTTTTTTTATAAAATATAATCAATATGAGGGTGAATGTTTAGCTGTTCACAATAATTCAGATGAAACTGGGATTTCACTAGAGTACTTGTATGTCACTTTAAAAGGTTTCCTTTCAGATACAAGTGATACAAAGACAGTGATTGGGGCATCAGTTATCGTAAATATCTGTGAATGATGAAGGTGAGAGTGAGGAAAAATAAATGGATCTTTGTCAGAGTTTTTCAACACTGATAGACTTGGATAGTTCTGGAATCTCCTTTCTTCACTGTGGTGTTAATCACTAGGATGTGCTCAAAGTAGTCCTGTTGGACAAGCTCCAGGAGGTCTTAGAACAGCAATCTGAAAGCAAAAAGCAGCAGTTTTCTCACTGTACCCGAGTGCACTGTCTCTTCTACCACAACCACAGCAAGGGGTTATCTGGCAGAGGGTTGGGACAGCTGGAGCCAAACGCTGTCATAGGCAGAGAGGCACTTCTCTTGAAATCCACCTCTCTTGAAATCCATCCCTCTGTACTAAGTATCAGGGGCTTAGCTGAAAGCCACATTCATCACTAAGTTTTGTGCCAGAGCAGATGAGTGATAGATGTCCTCCCTTCTGCTAACTCTGCTGCAGGTTTATTAATTTTTGGCACAGGTGAGGCAGGTTGATGCACTAATATTTTAAGCTGCTGCTTCAAGATTACCCTGAACCAGCTTGCCAGCAACCTAAGTGCTGCCTGGAGCTATTGACTGACTGAGAAAATAGCAAAAAGAAATATAAACTCATCAAGTTCATGACGCTACCTGCTAACTCTGAAACCTAATTATAATTAATTGAAATGTTACATTGACAGTTATTTAACTATTCATTTCGCCATCTCATGCATGCAACTTAAACTACTTATCAGCTGTGCCCAGGGGTCTGAAATGCCATCAATCCAGTCACAAAGTGCTCCAGGCTGTCCTTGCCTCTATGGACAATGTATCCCATAATGCAATGGGAAGTTGTTATTTGGAGGATAAAAGTCTTTTAAAAATGGGCCTGAAAATTGTAGCATTGTACCATTCAGGTTTCTTGCCTGATAAGGTAAAATTACCATGGACAAAATAATATATTTTGATCAGCTAATTATGCTTAAAAATTTATTGTCTGACACCAGGTCTCTAGGCTGTTCTAGACCCTTGCAAAATAATTCTGTGTTTTAGAAACCTTTGAAATAATACATGTTGTAGGCACAGATACCATAGAAAATACAGTTTGATAAATATTTCTTGCAATTAGAGGATTATTGATTATTGGCTCTATTATTTTTAATCTATTATTAGGCTATTTGGAAGGGAATTTTAAGCAATGTTGCTGCAATTGAGGATTCCACAGACTTCTTCAAATCTGGAGCATCCTCTATGCATGTTGTCAGGTAAAAAATATTCAAAATAACAAAATTTTGAAGCCAAATTTGATGAAAATGAAGTTGTCACTGTGCTTTTAAATCAGGGTTGACCAAGTAATGTTAAAAAAAAATAATCCCACTATGTTTTCCAATACTCTTAACTATTCCCTTTCCTACCTTTCAAAATATGGTACAGTTCCTCTCCCAAAATTAGGAGATATTGATGTAGTCCTGCTTTTTCTACTGAAGGAAAATTCCTGTTGACTTCAGGAACATCAGCCACATGGAGGGGCATGGTGATGCTCAAACTTTTCTGCCTGCAGCGACAGGTATCTCAAGACCAGGGGACTGATTGGAGATCCAAACAAAGAGCTCCCCAGAGGGAAAGAGGAGACTTTCACAGAGAGAATTGAGCCCATGGTTACAAGTGGACTGAGTTCTTCATAGTTTGGGTCACCTTATTCACCTTCTGTTTGCAGCTCAGATATTCCAGGCCATAATATAAACCCAGCATTTCAGGTTTTTTTAAACAAACTGGTTACCATGTGTATTACTTACCAATCTCAATGTCCTCCATATATTGATACAGTAGTCCCAAATACTGTTTTCCAATAGTATGTCAATATCTTCTATCTGTCATTTATTTCCAAAAGTTTACCTAAGAGCATTCCAGAACTGACATTTTCTTTTCCACAGCACCTCCAGTTAAACTAACATGTTTCAATGAAATGCAACAACTTCTTTACCCTTGTTGTCAGAGAATCATACACATATATTCACATGCATCAAAACTGGTGCCCAGTTTTGATGGCTTTTGACCTTCTAATGATTTGATTATCTGAAGAATTCTTTGATTTGTAATTTGTAAATGTATTCTTTCTTCAAAAGAATGCTAGAAGAGATCAAACAGAAATATAGTGGACTTCAGCTACAGAATGAAGATGTGTATATGGCCACTAAGTTTGCAGATTTTATTCAAATGACTGTCAGAAAATTCAGAGGAGAAGACAAAGAGGAAGAGTTAGTAATTGATTATGTAAGACCTTTTATTTTCCATTTATTGCTTAGTCTTTCTTGGGCCTTAGGGAAGGGTAGACAATGGATTTTATTAGACTGCTTGATGCTGTAGGGAAGCAAACAGATATTTGGTTATACAAACCTTTATATATTTGCATTTTGGAATGGAAGTATATATGTAATGTCACTCACAGCATTCCAGAATCCAGGAGATCAAGAGCACGCAGTAGAGTAGCTCATACCTGGGCACATATTCCTACTCCCCTGCACTGTCCTGCCAGTATGCTACAGTCAGAATGGTTCTTGACCCTCTGCTTTTCAGGGGTACAGTGACAGAATTTTATCCTAAGAATCTGTTTGAAAAATTTACATGAAAAGAGGATTCTGTGTTTTTTTTAAGTCATTAAGCAAGTCAGGTTTTCTTGAATCTGAGAATTATGCATTTGATTCAACTACACTAAGACTGGTCTTAACCAGAGTTTAGTATTGGTTTGAACATAGAGATCCAGTGGTAAAAAAATAGAGAAATCTGCTGAACTGGCTCAGAGCATGGCCATTAGTGTTGAGGGAGAATATAGTTTCCATTGCATTTTACTTCTAACAGCCATATATAAACGCTAAAATGAATCTGGATATTGGCTGCAGATATCAAAAGCTTGTTAAGCTACATTAGAATATTAGTTATGAAAAAATAAAATTAATTTGTTGTTCATCTCACTCAGGTTTCAAAAAATATTAACAACATGACTGTGAATATGCCATACCAGTGTTTCATAAATGGGCAATTTATAAATGCTGATGATGGAAAAACATATGACACTATAAATCCAGCAGATGGATCAGTAAGTAATTTCTAAATATGATCAATACCAGTTTATTTCAAATTTTTTGCCTATTAAAGAATCTAAATCATTACCTGAATATTGCTAATTTTAAAACTAAACAGTCCATATTAAACAACCTCTAGAAATAATTTTAAGTTTCAATTTATTTCACAGCTTATGTATTCTACACTTTTTCCATTTCAGACAATCTGCAAAGCAAAAATAACCTACTTCCACTTCAATTATTACATCAATTTCCATACCTAGCTGTATGTTTTACCTTGCTTTCATTTTTGTTTAAACTTTGCTGAAATTCAGTTGCTAAGGAAGAGTTTCTTTTAGGATATTGAATATATATATCTTGTCAGTAATCAACTTCTTTTTTTTTTTTTTTACTTTTTTGGCAAATCTGATGTCAGTGTGACATTAAAATGTCCCATTAAATTCCCAGTAAGAAAAGTAACTTTTCAGTAGGAAAATACATACAGTTGCACTTCAGTCCTGAACTACTGAGTCTTGGTTGAGCAACTCATAACTATGAGTTACAAATAAGAGAAGAGATTCTGCTGTCCATGCAATTGTCATTTCATTCTAGAGTAAATAAATTCTGCTGAAATCAATGACATAAATTTCTCTATCATCAGAGGTCAGACTCAGATACATTTTCTGAAACTTAATTTACAATGTGTGTATTTGTGGAACACAAGCATTCATAAAATACTGTGTGTTTATGGTGGTTTATGGTAACAGAAGCTCCATTCCTTAGAAATGGAAAATGCGAGAGTTGTTTTAGGATGTTTAGATATTAGATCGTAACACCACATATAGATTTTCAGCTTTCATAGTATCAGATTGGTTTTACATATGGAAAGAGAGGGTGAAATCCAGTGGGACATTGCAGCTTGCTTTGAAGAAGAAGAAAAATCTAGGAATCTGAGCCCCTACAGTGTCCTCCAAATTTTTCCACCTTAGTTGTGTCTGAGCTTTTTGCAGCCTGACTCACCCATGACAACTGCATGGCTGAGGATATTAAGTATTTGCTTATACCCAGTCAAGAAGTTTAGGAGGAAGGAATAACACTCTTCATCCCAATGTTTCATTTTGAGCTAACACAATGCTACCTCTGGACAGATAATAGCCAGTGTATCTTCTGCTTCACTGGCTGATGTTGACAAGGCAGTGGCAGCAGCAAAGGAGGCATTTGAAAATGGTGAATGGAGAAGAATGAATGCAAGGGAAAGAGGGCAACTCATGTACAGGTATGTAAAGGACAGCTTGTGTTTGTTTCATTTTCTCAAATCTTATTGGTTTGTTTCTCTGGAGAATTGTTGTATACATTTTCTGAATACGATGGATATTCATAATCCACTGTCAGAGGATCCAGACTAGCCATCTTTTCATCCTCTGATTTACTTCATCCTCAGATCTTAGCTGGCCAGTCTTCCTTGTGGCAGAGAAGGATCTTGTGTTGTCTTATTGCCACTATTCTTTCATAATTATTTATGAATGGAAACAAAGGAATTGAGGAAAATGTATTTTAAATACTTGATGGTTTAATTTTATCTTATGTGGGTTTTGTTTCAAGGATTGAAAATTCCCTTGTAAAGTCCACACCCTTCTGTAGAAATGAGACCAAGTTTCAAAGACAGCCTACCTGGGTTAGGTAGGCAGAGATTTTACCTTGCTAAGCTTGCCTGCATCTGTACTCCATAAACACACAACTACGTTGCCATGAATTTTGAAATAGACTGTAACCGATGCTAGATTTTTCCAGGATCATATTCCAATATACTTCTCACCTGGCTAAAGACCCACTCTAGGAAATGTGTAATGGTCCGTAGTGGAAGAATTGTCCTGTGCAGAAATTCTCTAAGCTGAATCCAACATTTATCTGAGACACTTCTGTCTCTCTTTTGTATCTGTTTCACTGTGTCTAGAGAATGCCTGGTTTGTCTCTGTTATAACTGGTTCAGAAGATAAGCTGAATTAATGGTATTTTAGTGGTGGATTTTGATGGAAAGATGGTCATGCTGGCTATATATTGTGAGCGTGATACTGGAGGCAGCTAATAAAATTATTATAGATTCTCCATATGCAGCATGATGTTTCTGGTGCCTGACAACAAACACAGGGAGAACACTGTCTTGCAAACTTCAGATGACTAGAAGCTTTAGAGCTACCCTATAAAGAAAACCTCTTTGTGGAGCTATATGAAGGGGTTTCCTTGCTTTTTCAGTTCTAGAACACGCAAATGAATGAGTAGACGTGAGGAAAGAAGCAGATTGCTACTTTATGCCCCAAGGAGCTCATGGAGGAGTATAGATCCTGTGTATCAAACAAATTCCTTTGGCAGGGTGTAGTTTTCAGATTCATCAACATTACTGTTGGACCTCCTGGCCAAGTAAATTGTGCTGAGGAGACTGCATGTTTATCTATAGGGAAAAGAAGGAATTTTTTTCACCCTCAAAAAAATACAATCTCCAGTAGCGTCCATACACACTGCTATGCCAAGCCTTTATTGTGCTGTGCCAGGAAGCTTGTCCTGGGCATTGGAATACACAGGAGAAGCAGGATTAGTGACACAGTTGGCAACTGCAAGATGGTGGCAGGCTGTGCATTCTGATAGCGAGGCAAAACAACAGTCTGGCAGTTTGGCTGGGTGCAGAAGTGGATCACTGCTCTCTGCATAACATCTGTGGGGATTTGGAAATTAAAGATCCAGCTGATTCAGAGGTTTGGAATAGGTAACTAGAAGATGATCCTGTCCCCATAAGGGTTCAGCCTAGCAAGGCAGGAAAGAGTAGGGAGTGCATTCCACGTCTGTCCTCTAGCAGCTAAGGAAAAGGAGCAGAGGGGAACGTCATGCTACACTGGAGAAAACATATTCAGGCAAGTGAATATGTTTTGCTAGTGTATGCAGCAGATCATTTGTTATCACATTAACAGAGCTGTAGGACTTTTTACTTAGTTGAATGCTTTTTACAAGACATTGCAGGCATCTTAGCAAAAGAGAATGAAAGCAAAGCCAGAAATTCTGCTTGTCTTATGAAGGGCATGACCAGGCTGTGAAAAAAGGCCTGCAGGACTCTTTTAGGGTTGAGTAGTCATCACAGCAGAAAATGGGCAAGTCGGAACTGAACATTAAATACACCTGGTCACTTAAATTTTTCACAAGTGTGCACATATTCAAAGCATGCACAAACTTGTGTTTAATTTCTAGTAGGAATGTAGAGTGCTTGAGAGCACAAGTTAACTCTGCCCTGAAGAGAAACTTTTAAGGTCTTAGAGCTAACACTCTGTGTTTTATGCTTGCAAGATTGGCAAACATAACTATGTTGGCCATATGGAAAATGCAGCTCCCCTACACCACATAGGTTATCCCTGGATTCAACTCTTCGCTTAGCTGACTGGCTCTCTAGGATAGCTATAGCAGAGTATTTGTGTTGCAAACCATTCCCAGTACGAATAAAGGCTCTCTACGGACCACCTTAATTCAAATAAGGGTCCTTCTCTCTGGCCTCTGTTCAAACTAGAGATTTTGAGTGCTGAACCAAAGAGAAGGTTTGTAGAATTAAAGCTCCCAGCTCTGCTACTTCATCTTAAGAAATCATTAATAGAAGATATTAAGCACACTTTAAATGGAAGGTTCTCCTTTGTCCCTGATGTGCAATATCCGTTCTTCTACACAATGCTGCCAATGCCCTGACCTGTAGCTGGGTCTGCAAGATACAGGTAAAACAGGTATTAAAGAACATTTTTCCACATCTCTTCAAATGCTTTAAATGGGCAGAATTTACATAACAGAAAAATAGGTTTCACCCCCAGTTTTGAATTCTCTTTATGGAATCTCAAATGCACTTTTTCAAGCTCTTAAAATCACATGGGAGCATTGATTATATGTCTGAGTACAAAGTCACAGAAGGAAGCTTAAGAAAATCATTGATGCATGTGAAAGAATGTGAATGTGAAGGACTGAATGTGAAAATTCATTGATGCAAAACAGACCTGAACAAAGGACCAATAAAATAACAGTAGTGCCTCATGAGTATAGGTATCAGTCTGTGCAGATGCATTTTTGAGGCAACCTGATAGTTATTATCAACTTAGTAGTATTTACCACAGTCCTGCTTATACCTCACTGTGTTGTTTCATAAATCTAACAGAGACCATTGAGAGATTTTCAGATGTACCAAGGCATGTAAAATTCAATTTGTATTACAGCTTAGGAGCTTTGTCTTTGGACATGTGGATGCCTTTGAAGCTTCTAACATTTAAGTATTTTAGTCCAAGTTCAGACAATACAAAACAGCATTATAAAGCTAGGTTTCTCAAACCTTAAGCAACAATCCTGACTACTTCTCCTTGGTACTTTTGATTACTTGACACTCCTTGTTATTGTGTATTTGCTTTCTGACTTACTGGTCTTACATTCTGTAACTGGCTCATTATAGTACAACACAAAAAAAGAATTCTAATTACAATTTTTATTTATAAAACCGTAATTGAACAATCTGGTAAGTTTACACTGTTCATTTTCTCATTCAGTGTCTGCTACAGCTGATGTGAAGGCATTTGCACACTAATGGGCGATTGTTCTGTCCCTTACTGAGGTTAAGAAGCAGTTGTTCTAGTACTCCACCTCCAAATTCAGTGGGAATGGTATTTTAATTATGCTTCTTTGCCGTACTCAATATAATTTTAGGTTGTCAGTGGTTAGATGCCACTTCTCTTTGATGTGGATTTTTAACGTTTTTTATTAGACTTGCAGACCTGATGGAAGAACATCAAGAGGAATTAGCAACAATAGAGTCTCTTGACTCAGGAGCTGTCTACACCTTAGCTTTGAAGACTCATATTGGAATGTCTGTGCAAACATTCAGATACTTCGCTGGATGGTGTGACAAAATTCAGGCAAGTGAATAGTAAAGGAAATAGTCAATGGCAGTACTTCTCTACACTTCTTTTTTTGTTCTTGTTGTTTTTCGGAAACAGTGTCAAAAACCAGTAAAAGGAAAAAGTAATTAAGGAATCAAAAACTAAAGCATAATTAAAATTTTACCTAAAATGGGTCTCCCTGTCGATACAAAAGGGTAGTCCACTTCCAGTTGGAGAATATAGATTTAGAATGTGACTCTAAATATCTGAGAAATCAGCTGAGGTGTCACAGTGGATATGCATCCTTAGTCAGCACTTGATTATTCGTGGGACAGAATATCATTGTGCTCATCACGCAGGTAAGTGCAGAGGCTCATATGCTATGCTACAGTCTGACCAAGGCTTGATGGCACCGCATGTGGCACAGGTTCAAGAGCATTTACTCAAGTATCTTTAAGATCCACAATCAAGAATATAATTCAGCTCTTTTTTGTCCATCAGACCCTCACTTTATGTTCTTCCGTACTATTGTTATCTATGCTTTCATTTCATCCAAGAATTGATTACGATATCCGCAGTAGGAAACCATGCAGTAGAAGAATCCTCGCCCCTTTTCCTGATGCAAAAATGCTTGTGGTTTTGAAACCTACTCTGTAGCTTTCCAGAACATACTAAAATGGCAAATCTACTTGAATAAAAATTATTAAACAGTATGAAGATTTGTCCCTCCTCTGTCTTTCAGGGTGCTACAATTCCAATTAATCAGGCCCGGCCAAACCATAATCTAACATTCACCAAGAAAGAGCCAATAGGGTAAGTTTCACTTTTTTCTTCATAGTGACAGCCTGGACATGTGGAAAGGGCATTGAAAAGCTGCCACCAAGTATGTAATTTTTCCCTGTTTTTTCCCTACTTTAAGTGTCTGTGCAATTATTATCCCCTGGAATTACCCACTGATGATGCTTGCATGGAAGAGCGCAGCATGCTTGGCTGCAGGCAACACACTCGTACTCAAGCCAGCTCAGGTAAAAGCAAAAAGGAATACAGGTGGCCCAGGTGCCTCTCTTCAGGAAAAATAATTCAGGCAATCTAACAGATTTCACCCATAGATTGATCTGTCCTATGTACACAGTACTGTGTCATATGTTTTAAAGTGCATGTATAATAATGCAAATTGCCACAATGATACAAGGTACGGATTATCTCCAATTCTACTCTTATTTTCAAGAATGAATTGTTTTCCACAAGAAGCCATCACTTTTAATTTGTCAGTACTGTAAGAAGGAGAATATTGTATCAAAGCTAAGATGTATTGAATGTAAAAGATATCATCATGCATTTAATTAAAATAGGAGACCTAATCCACGTTTCTACTTAGGTCACACCTCTGACTTCCTTGAAGTTTGCAGAACTCTCAGCTAAAGCTGGATTTCCTAAGGGCGTTATAAATATTCTGCCTGGTTCAGGTAAAACTTCAACTGATCATTTTTCTGGGAAGACAAGGTCATGCTAAAACTGGTGAACTAGGACTTTACCTATTACATAAGCTCATGTATCTCCACAGGTCATAGACTTGCACCCATGTCATACAGTGATTTCACATATTTTCAGAAGAGAATTGGAAAAATTTGTATGTCACCTGGCTCTGGTTGTTGGTAAGAGCTGTCAGCCTATGCCCTTTGCAAATTCACACAAATAGCATGAACAGTCTGGAAAAGAATATGTTACAGAGACACATTTTACACGTTGATTGTAAAACGTAATTTTTCTCCTAATCTTATAATCACTTGGAAGTATTTAAATGTGACTGTGTAAGACTTAGAGCATCTTGATAAGATGCATATTGATCACAATTGTAGGTAAGTCACAGTCCATACTGCGTTACCTGATGTCACCATTTTCCTCTTTCCCCCAAGGAAAAAAAGTGACAGAGCAACTGGTATGGGTCAGGCTTGGTTACAAATTAGATCATTCCACATACAGTGGAATATTGGCAAATTCTTCCATCTAAACAGATGGGCAAATTTGGAGGCACTAATGTGATCCAAGTTAACTAACATGAAATATTTCATAGTGATATGAAAAAAGCTGTAAATATGAATAAGGATGTCTTTTTGTACTCAACTAACACATTGTTAGCCCCTTTTGTGTTACAATGCTGCTGCTGCTGGAGTAGTAAAAATTGCCTGTATACTGTCCTGTTACACTGTTTTCCTCACCCTAATAGGTGGCTTAGTGGGACAGCACCTGTCTGAACATCCAGATGTTCGCAAAGTTGGATTCACTGGTTCAACACCAACTGGTAAACAGATCATGAAGAGGTACTTTCTGCAAAAGATTCATAAATAAACACTGCTTAATCTAGTTGTGAAGTATCTTATTAGCTATATTGTGCATGCAGCAGTAATGAAAAAGCATAACCGCATATGGTTGTTTACTGCTATGTAGAATTCTACTAAGTCGTTATTGGAAAAATAGAGGTTTTCTGTTTTTCACTAGTGAAAATCAACATTCTCACTAGTTATGATTTGGTTTCTATGATTTTTATTTTTTACAGTGCAGCTGCTAATCTGAAGAAAGTTTCTCTTGAACTTGGTGGTAAATCACCATTGATCATATTCAGTGACTGTGAACTTGACAGAGCCGTAAAAATGGTAATGTTATTTCAAAGTAAAATATATTCAAAGCTTTTGTGATACATCCTCACAGTATTGCAATATTCTTCTTGACTTGCCAGGGAGTCCTTGCATGAAAAACCATGCAATCTGTTAGAAAACAGACTCAGATTCTTTTTCTACAGGATGTTTCTTTATGCCAGCACAATTAAACTGTCCATGCTGCACCGAAAAGGCAGGGATCAGTACTACAAGAAATATACATTAGAAAAGACAACAAAACGAAGAATTGAGCTCCCTGTTGGCATATAGTCCTTCATTAATCATCGGCCATAATAATTCACCTTCCCAACCAGCCATAATGTTTGAAGTTCATAAATAAGATGTGCAAATGAGAAATTGAGTGGATTTAGGGGGCTTATTTCCTGCTCAGGTAATCTGATTCATCAAAATGATATCGGATGCAGTTTGCTCACTGAGAAGTAAACAAAGTTCTTCCACACCGTTTACCCAAAGTGCTATTTCTGTGAACTCTCTAAACCAGCCTAAGGAGGTACTGCTACCAGGAAGAAACTATTATACACTTTCACCATTTTTGGAGTGTATTTTGGCAGGACAAGAGTCTGAGTGACTACACAGTGAAGTATACATGGAAAATAATAAAAGCTGGAACTTTGCAGTCAGTGCACTGCTTGGCACCACCGCTGTTCTCACCTGTACAAGTGAGTGGGTGATGCAGAGCCTGGCCTATTCCTGGCATTGCTGGCTTTAAATGATTGTCAATCAGTGCTTTTTTGCCACACACTTGACACTAACACGTGATTCTGGTTATAGCTACCAATGCCAGGACCCTAGGCTTTTCCAACTGCCAGAAAACTACTTTTTAGGAATTTTATTTGTCCTGCTCTTACTTCCCCCATCTCCCTAAGCCCCTGAAAGATCAATGGCAGGTATCAGTTCTTGGTAAATAAAAAGAACAAACTGCATGGGGTCTGAATCCACACTCTTGAAATAGGAGATTCTCTGCGTATTAGAGTTAGGTAATGTTCACCCAGTTCCATGTGACTTTTGACACAAGCAGTATTGCTCAATGGATTAGCACAGTTTTACATGTAGTGGTCATGCTGCTGGCACTCTTCTATGTGATGCTGCAGCCAGTGTTTCTGTGGAAGGCTAATGGAAAAGGTAAGAGCAGTGCTCAGGGGTTCATCCTGAGATATGTGTCTCCACAGAAGTGTCTTTCCCAGTTATGAGATCAGTCTGAGGGTCAGAACCCAAGGGAACAGAATGAAAGGGGGACTGAACAAAAGGATGCATATGCATATTAATGGTTTTTTCCCCCACACAGGGTATGGGAGCAGTATATTTCAACAAAGGAGAAAACTGCATTGCAGCTGGCAGGTTGTTTGTGGAAGAAGCAATCCATGATGAGTTTGTTAGTAAAGTGGTAAGATATTCAAGGACTAAAGATTAAGTAATGTTTTACTGAGGTAGAAAGATCTACTAGTTTTATAGACACATTTCTTATTTTCAGTTGCTTAATTTCTTGTTATTGCTTATGATAGGCAATGCTGCTTATCAGGAGCTTCTTACAGGGTTAAAAGGAAGCATTGAAGGGAGATACGTTCATCAGTAATGCATAGATAAGTGACATTTAAATAGATACTGTACCTTCAGTGATAGCTCATATTTGACTAGGAAAGTAAGATTAAAAATAATAATTCAACTTAGGTCAATATGATCGAAGAAGGCTGCTGTGAAGTTTAAGAAAAAGGCATATTGGAAGTATAGCTAAAGTAATACAAAGGTCACTACTAAACATCCAGCAGTCACCACACTGTACCATTGGAGAATTCATTTACTGTGCTGAAGAACAGGAAATCACTGTCATAACTCATTTACCATTGTTAAAAGCTAACATTTTACATGCCTGTCTTAATAGCAGAAGAGAATATATACATGAGCACTGCATCAAAAACTTTCAGAAGTAACTAGAGATTAGAAACAAAAGACAAAGCCTCATTTGAAAAAGGGAGGAACATTACCTCTTCTAAGAATCCAGTCCTTCTTTAGAGCTTGTCTTCATAGCACAAAAAAAATGCAGCATTACAAATCTCTAGTCACTTTAACAACTATTTGTTATGTTATGTAACTTCATTTTAATTGGGTAACCCATAGGTTGAAGAAATAAAAAAGATGAAAATTGGTGACCCACTTGACAGATCTACAGATCATGGTCCACAAAATCACAAGGCACATTTGGAAAAGCTGCTGCAATATTGTGAAACTGGAGTAAAAGAAGGAGCCACTCTTGTGTACGGAGGAAGACAAGTATGTAGACCAGGTAAAATACTTTTCAGAGGTATTTGGAACTCCTACACTTTATGCAAGGGCCATCACGATTGTCTCAGCTGCAATATTATGGGAACAGTACCAGGTGAGCTTATGATACCTCAGGGCTTTCAAGTCTCACATTATGAGAAGCTGTGCAACTGAAGTGTAAGTTATGACACTGAATCAGAGTCTAGTCTGTATGGGAATCTTGTGCTTATTTATTCCTGTTAAGGCTTTTCTTGCAACACCCTTGAACTGTCAAAAGCCATAAGTGTAATTATATTCCTTTAGATCACACTAACGCTAAAGCTGACTGAGGAAACTGCTAGCAGAGGTATTATTATCAAAAGCTTTTTTTTTGCTATATAGACAACATGCACACCAAGTTCAGTGGGCAGAAACAAAACCAACATTTTCTCATGGACATCTGTCCTTCATTAATAATGAAGAAGAAACATTTATATCAGAGTTTCAAAACATAATGATCGCATTCCTAAATAAAATGAAAGTGTAGACTTGTAACTCTAGGAAATCTGTGTATCAAAACTAAATAGGAAATCTTAGGGAAGGGAAAGACATTTATGTAAAATCTCTGAAACTGATTTTAGTCACTCACCAAGACATAGGATTGCTTGTGTATAACACCAGGATGGTTCTTGATTGGCAATGATGAGCTAGGTTTTGGACATGTCTTTACACCTTTCAGAAATGAACAGTCATTATGAGGCAATCCTTTGCCTCAGGCATGTATTCCTCTTTTCAGAATATACAAATCATTATGGCTACAGTGGCCTCTGTGGCATGCTGTAACTTTGTTTTCCTGCTGTCAGGGTACAGGGTCTTCTCCTGAGGAGTCACCTGGCCTGTGGCATGCAGACCTTCTGGCCTGGCAGGGAACAGCATGTGTTGTTACTGATCAATACAGGCCAGTCTTTTACTCTTTTTACTGACATTTCTCTGGTGCTTATACACATGCATTTCCATTCATACTTCATTCATATCTATTTTCTGTTTCAAGTTGCATCTTACCTATGACCTCAAAGTATGGCAAAGAGATGGCCTGGACAATAGGAAACCATTAAGCACTTTTACCATGCTCAAACAATGTTCTGTCCTCTATTTAGGTTTCTTCATGGAACCCACTGTGTTCACAGATGTTGAAGACCATATGTATATTGCCCAGGAAGAGTCCTTTGGTCCTGTGATGGTGATTTCTAAATTTAAAAACGGGTATGTTCTCCTCTTGTCACTGTTAGAAACTTTATTTTCCTATTTCACCCCCTAAGTGAAGAAGTGGCATACACAGTATTTTGTTAAATCTTATTAGACCAATCTGAATACCAAATCCTCTTCCAGCTAAATTCTAGGAAAACACGTTTTTTAGTAGGGGGTATCCTGCTCCATATCAATATAGGACTAATGCTGTTGGCAGTGTGGGACAGGATAGAATGCAGCCCTAACTGCCAGCTCTTAAACAAGACTTAGTATTCAGGGAAATGTCTTACTGAAGTTGATGTGGTAATTGCAACAGCTTGATCAAATTACAAAATGTGTATTTTTCCCCAGTAGAATTGCTGATTTTTTTCTGTCACAAAAGACCACATAATGTTGTTGTGCATTGTGTAGCACCAGCATGTTATTGTTTGAAATGAAAATTCCTCTGTACATTTTGTAAACTGCCAGTTTTAATATCTTTCATTCCAGATTTATTTTACACACAGGTGAGATTAAAACTGTACATAGAAACTTCATATAAGCATTTCCACCAGGTTTCATTTTCTGCAGTTTGATAATGCAGTTAAGAAACAGCCACATAGATAACCCTTCACATCCATAAATTATGTACAGTAATAAGGAACTCTATTCATTCCAGATAAGTTTTAAACTATTATGGATTTTTGAAGCTATATGGACATGAGATGCAAATAGAAAGCACTTTGGAAATGACCTGAAAAGTTGTGTCTTGATAGAAGTTTGAATTTCAGCATTAATTCTCTATTAACTTGTAAGGCTGGCCAAAATTTTAGCAAACTGGTTTATCATCTGCTGCCAAGCTCTGCTTTACAAGTATTTTTGTATTTCTTTAAATCCCCAAGTTGTATAGTAGCTGAGCAAAGTTGGTATGCCTACAGCAACATTTCCTGTGGCCTTTCTCATTGTAGATATTAACCACTGAAATGGAAGGTCACAAGCTTCACAAGTTTGCAGCAAAGTGGGAATTTCCATGGATCTGTCAGATTGACACACACATTCTTCCTTAACAATTTGTCTCTATAAAGGCTCCTTGGAGAAGGCAGGCCATGGGAAAAGGTGCTTCAGTGACACTGAAGGTGGAAGGTGGCTAACACTTATTTATTTTACCCAGATGCAATTACCTAGATTTATCTATTACTTAGATAATTTCTTTCATCCCGCAGGGATGTCGATGGAGTATTGCGACGGGCAAATGCCACAGAATATGGCTTAGCTTCAGGAGTTTTCACAAAAGATATAAGCAAAGCTCTCTACATCAGTGAAAAGCTAGAAGCTGGAACAGTTTTTATCAACACATATAACAAAACTGATGTGGCAGCACCATTTGGTGGATTTAAGCTGTCTGGCTTCGGCAAAGATTTAGGTAAGTTGTTCTCTCCCTCTATTATTTCTCATCTGAGAGTTCTAATCAATGAAAAAAAACACTTGGCCTTTGTATCTAGTAAAACGTGAGCTATGGATGCACTTCCTGCATCTCCTACATTCCTCCAATTACAGTAATGTAGTTCCTCTCCCTTCCCTCAATATTCCCACCTCAATACTTCCGGTTCAACCCTTCCTGTACATTTGCTAAATAATGCTATAGCACACAGAATATTCCCCTCCAACTCCTCTCAGAGCAGTCAAACTGCAACTTGTCCAGAGCTGCCTACAGGCTACAAAACGCTGAAAAGAAACAAAGATGCTGGCCAAAATCTTTTTTCCCCGCAGGAGGAATACTAATTTAGGTTTCTCTTCTAAACTTTTAACAGCATGGGAAACTTTTGACGCCTAAATTGTCACCAAAAATATTTTGTTTACAAAACGAGTTTTTAAAACAGTGCAGTCTACCCCATCAAAGAAACATACAAGTCTGGACAGATCAATCCTCAGGACAAAGAAAAAAGGAAAAACAAATTTCACTGACACAATAGATTTTTGCCTTTGGAATCTCCAAAGACATTTCCTGAGAGATGGTAACAGGGGGAAAAAAAAAAGATTACTGATTTTTACACAGCTTCTCTATACCTATAAACTTTGGTACAGGCAAAGCAAAGTTCATAAATTAATCTATAAGCCCCCAGTGACCATCTAAAGACTGCTGCTGCTCCAGTCCCACCCGGGGGGCTGCTTGTTAAGTTCCAGCTCCTTTTTCTTCCACATCTGTTGGGTTTGGCCTTTTCTTGTCAAAGCAGTTCTGTAAATCTCAGTGGGAAGGTAATTAGTTCCCATTGTTTCTTAAGGATTCAAATATTGGCTACAGCATTTAAAATTTTTTTCTTAATAGTTGTTACAGCCTGACAACATTCTCTCATTTAGCTGCTATTCTAACGGGAGTATTTTGCTTGTACAGGTGAAGAAGCTCTTCATGAATATCTCAGAACCAAGGCTATCACTGTGGAATATTAAAGTAACAGCTTCCCTTGGGAAGTAAACTTTCAGCAGAGTTTGAATCTTGATGACTACATGAAGCACTCAACACCATGCCTAGGATTTGCTGTCTGCAGTGCTAACACTAAACAAAAAAAACCCCAAAACACTCATTCCATGGAAAAGTTTCTATAAATCAAGTCCAAACTTTAGTCTCACTGACAGATAAAGGCTTTCGGGGATTAGCCTGAAATTATTTAAATTATGCAGCAGCAACAGTTGGTAGCCCAATTCCTGCCCCCCCCCCCCCCCCCCAAAAAAAAAGAACATGGTTCAGTTTATTTTTTTAAATAGAACTGAAGAATGAGTTCTCACATGCCTACTTTCACTTTTCTGTGACATAATATTTACATGATCTTTTAAAATCATTAGTCATTAGGCTTGAACTAAAATATACTGATTATGCCATTTTTGCTATAAACCAATTCAAGTTTTACAGTAGCAATTAAACACTCTGCTCTGGTGACTCTTCAGCAGTACAAAACCTTTGTGCCATAAGTAAATCAATGCAAGAAAGTGCACTTACTATGATCTTTGTATAGTACATACAGAGTTCAACATTGGTGTTAAACTATGCATATCAATCTAAAGTTACTGAAAATATTTTCTACCTTTTTGTTGATACAGAATGTGTGATCTGCCTGCAATCTGAAAGGTGGTTACATTAACAGATTAAAATCACTTTTTGTGTCTGTGCACATGGACTGTTTCATATAGCATGATTATTATTTTGTATTTCATACTTTCGGTGTTTTTGTAATCTATGGGAAAATCCCCTGTAAAATGACCAAGGTAAGATGTTGGCTTTAAAACTTTTTTTCAGTTGGAAGAAAATTTTCTATAGATTGATACCTTATCTAACAAACTATGCCTACTAAGATTACTTGCTCTTAGAATGCAACACCACCCAAAGCTTCATCTGATCTGTGTGCTGCCATTAAAGGTAGCAGTCTGATTCTTTGATTCCCATCCTTCCCCTTTGCTAAAATATTCTGTGGTTTAATCATTTAATCCCAGTAAATCATGTCTCCATTCTATATTTGACCCACATTGTGAAAAGGAAGATCAGAATCCTTGTTGTTTCTTATCAAAAATATTACAGAAATAGATACTAAAACTGGAGCTTTAAGTATAGGATTCAAATTCTGTAAATAACTGCAGGCTTCAATTCATGACATTAATATTTGAGCAAATACAGCATAGAAAATTTTACTTTAATGGTGTAGAAAATACAAAGTTTCTTTAAGAAACAATGACATCCAGCATGACAGACATTTCTGAAATGCAAACCAATCTATGAAATAAATACAACAGCCCAAACCATTGTATTTGATCAATCTGAGGTAAGTATGAACGAGACTCACTGATCCTAGTTTCGCAATTGTTTCAAGCTAACCTAAGTACAGGCCAGCTGAAAATTCACCTTTTTATCCTTCTGACAGTGACAGTTGTTAACAAAAGGGAGAAAAAGGAAACGTAGCAGGGAAAGTGGGAAATGAAAAGTGTAACTTAAAGCCATTGTAACACCCCAGAGGCACAGTGGACCATTTGAATAGGGAGGTTATTTGTACAGCCACAACTGTTCCACATATGAGCTTGTAAAAGTGCAGAGCTCAATTCAGGCACAGAGGGTAAGTAATCCTCTGCCATGGCTGTCCTTACCCACGCTAGCTCAGCTGGAAAGGACCTCAGCCACTGCTCTGGTGTTCGGCAGCCACTGTCACGAATGCAATGTAGACATACCTCTGAGGTACTTTAAGATAATGTTTAATACGGAAGACATTGTACATAACACTTCACAGCACAGGGAATATAAAAACAAAGCTTTTTTCCTAGTTAACTCTTTCTTGCCCTTGAAGTAAAAATGTCTATCATACTATAAAAAAAGCCCTTTCCAACAAAGGAACAGAACAAGAGTTTTAACTTAATTCTTTTAAGTGATCCTTATTCAAGCTGCTTTCTCAGTCTAATCTACTGTGAAGCTCATTTTCAGGTTTTTGGATGAATCAAATCGTACTTAAATCTTCAGAAACCCAGCCTCCCTCAGTCATGAGTGGATCCTGAATTCTCCACCATGTAAACTATAGCATTTCACACCATCCTGAGAGACGCTACACTTGGAAACAAAATAGTTTTAAGGACCAAATCTTCAAAGTGAGAGGACATGAGTTGGTTTGGTTGGGTTTTTTTAAAGTATAATAAAATGGATCTAGTCATTCACTTTGCTGTCCAAAATTTCTATTTTGCTGTTTTCTCCCTTTTGTTTAGGAAACTTAATGTTGTCTATTGTCACTTCATCAGTTACAGAATCGTCTTCAGATTCCGAGTCACCTTCCGAAGTTAGCATCTCCTCATCTGTATCAGAATCACTCAGTTCAACTACAGCCACGTTCTGGGGAAAAAAAAAAAAAAAAAAGACCTTGGTTAACACATTATACATTTCTTTATCACCTCTATCATTGGAGCAAACACATGAAACGTCCTACTACCATAAGAAAACCACAATCACAATTCAAAAGACTTCTGGGTTTTCCTAGCATTATGACAAATATCATGAAGAGATGCCTCAATATTTAAATTGTAATTTATCTTGCCCTTTAGCAAATATAAGGCCTGAATCCAACCAGTAGCCAGTAAATTTTTCTGACAGCTCACACACCAAACCCCAGGCTGCCTTATCTCTGCCTTTTACCTTGTGGGTCTGCAGGCCAGAAGGCACTTGGCTGGGTCGTGCACCTATCACCTTCATGTTAAAATTTTCATATATAAACATGTGGCTGCAGCCCTTTAGTTAAAACCCGAAAGAAAATATTGATGTGACTGTAAACAAATAGACAAATACCAGCAACAAAGGATCACAACAACACAAACAACATTTTCAAACTCAAGATCTATAGTCAGTCCTAAAAATACTGACAGAGCACAGCTTAAAGACAGTTACTACTCTTACACTAAAGCCTTGTTATGCCTTACTAGGGCTTATATTGTCCAGTTTCTAAACCAAATTTTCCTATCAGACATTTAAAATAGAATTTGTCACTTTTGATTCAGAGTTGCTGATTTGAAAGTACATCTTACTCTGGTCTTAAACTACTCCATCCCCAGTCATTCAATTCTGCAAGCCTGAAAACCAATTTGTAAGGATCAACCAAATAAGCCTTTTTATTGTATCTATGTTTTGAATTAGCAAAAAAAAATGAAAATGGTAAAGACTTCACCTTATCTATCATATTAGCTCATTCTAAGATCAAAGAGTTATTTTAATCACATCTACATTTACGTTATAAAATAAAAAACATTATAAGTATTTACCATTTCTATAACTTTTTCTGTTGCACTGTCTAGATTTTCAATATCAAACTGATGAGCTGGTGCTGTTATCATTTTTCTTTTGAGCTCATCATTTGCCTGGGCCATCTGTGGTAAAAAACTCTGTACTCGGTCCAATACTGAAAAGAAACAATTATCACATATATATATATATTCAAAGAGATGCACATCAGTTTTCACATTTATACCTCAGAAATCTGAGCATTTAAACAGATTCCATTTCAACTGTAATTTCCAGCTGTCTACAGTATTTAAGATGATTTAATAGAAGAATTTATTAAAGTATTCAATTTTCCAAGACATAAACAGCAAAAATATATCAGATCTATTGGTTAGCATTTGCTGCAGGAAGAAGTCACTTCAACAATTCCACTTTTCTTCCTGTTAAAGTATAGGCTGAAGGTCTCAAAGAAGATGGAAAAATTAGCTGTAGCACAGATGCCATGCTAGACTAATGAAAGATCAACATAATTAACAAAAAGAACTCTGAAATTAAGATGGTGGGACAGGGACAGATGCTCTAGGTCAAAGTATGAAGCACTTACTCTCTACAGAATATCCCTCTAAGCTCAGTGGGACTTCCCAAGAATTTTAAGGTTATCAGTGTCATTAGGAGAATCACACTCACTTCCCTTCCATCGAGGAAAACCTGCCTCAAGAGTCTTTTGAAATAAACTTTGCTGCACAGATGCAGCTGAGCCAATCACTAGTTCTCTTTCTCTGAGAAGAAGTACTACCGAGGTGAGCTCTGCAAAAGTCTATCAGGTATAATGTACCTTTGAAACACTGTCATCTTTGTAGACTTTTATCTGAGAAAGAATTTGATCTAACAATTTTTTTTTGTATTACTTTTTTAATTTCAGCTCAATTACAACACAAAAATACAATAATTTGCCAGAAGTCCATTTTAAACTAAATGCTTTTATACAACAGATATATCAAACTGAGAAGCTACTTCTAAAAAGAAGTAAGAAGCCCAGATCAGGAAAAAAAAAAAGGAACAACTCGATAGTGAAAAACTTACATCTGTAATGCCTAGCATTGCAAAATATAATTTACATCTAAGTTACATGATTAACCTGAGGGACATGGAAGTGCAGTGGAGGACTTAACACCACTACAAACCGAACACAGGAGTTTCTCCCTTTACCTATGCAAGGAAAGCACTGAAGCAAAGGTTATGCCACAGATGTTACCTACTCCTTGAGACTGTTCCAGTAACAAGCTCCTACTTACCACTGCTCCTTGGCATCCTGATGGTCTGTAAAGTCGTGGTCTTCTTGCTGCTACATTTTGAATTAATCAGTAAAATGTCTTCCAGCCCTGCAAACAAAAAACCAAACAAACAAGTATTACATGCTTAAGCTGACAAGCTCTCTGTAATTGTCATCTGCTAATGCAGCTCTTGGAAGAAAGAATACCGGGCTACATGGGCCGCTGGCCTGGCCCTGCAGGCCACTTCTTAAAGACTCACGCTGTATTTGAAGTATTTACCCAAGATTTATTGAGAGTTATAATGCATTGAAAAACTACCTGTTAACACCCCACAGCAAAGCACAGCGAGATAAGAGCTAACGCGTGCTAGTCACACTGATTTAAATCCCTGTGCGACGAGAGCGAGCCACCAACAGCGGTGCCAAGGACCTACACCAACCGTGGGCAGCAGCAGCACCGTGAAACCCCAGGGATGCAGGGAAATTCAGCGTTAATTACACACGTTAACCCCCGTGACCGCCAACAGAGCCATCCGCCCGGTATCACTAACCAAAGCGAAGCTTTCTGCCTTTTTAACACTGTTTTTTTGGTTCTCATAGACACGTCGTTACGAATGTCGATATTAATTTAACGTTGTTTCCCCCCCCCCCCCCTCCACACACACACACACACACACACACACACATTTACTCGGTATTACCGCAGCCGTGCCCGGGAAAGCAGCTCCGAGCAACACGAGGGCCCCACTGGCGAGCCCCCTGCCTCCGGCTGCCCCCGCTCCGAGCCCCCGCTCCCTGCCCTCACCTGGCCGCCGTCCCACGTCCAGCAGCTCCCGGGACGCTCCCGGTGCCCCCGCGCCGCCGGGCCCCGCCATGCGCCCGCCGCCACGGAAGTGGCTGCGCCGCGGCGCCGGGAGCGCCCCTGCAGGGCGGGAGGGGCACGGCAGCGGGAAGGAAAATAAACCCCCCTTGCAAAGAAAAACAAACAAACAAACATTTTAAAACAAAGCAACAACAAAAACCGCAAGCACCGGTATTACATAACAAAAAGAAAACCCAACAACAACAACAACCAAACCAAAACAAAACAAAAAAACAAACAACAAAAAGCCCACAACTGTTTTGAAACCGTTGTGAAACGATCAAGGGTTGGACGTGATGATCTCAGAGGTCTTTTCCAACCCGGCTGATTCTGTGATTCAAACCTTCTGAAATGCAACAGGGGCGCTGCAGCTGGGGAGGGATGACCCCAGGCACCAGCACAGGCTGGGAGCCGACCTGCTGGAAAGCTGCTCTGAGGAGAAGGACCTGAGAGCCCCAGTGGACAACAGACTGTCCACGAGCCAACAGTGTGTCCTTGAGGCCAGGAAGGCCAATGGTGCCCTGGGCTGCATTAGGAAGAGCATTGACAGCAGGTTGAGGGAGGTGATCCTGCCCTTCTATTCAGCCCTGCTGAGGCACATCTGGAGTGCTGTGTCCAGTTTTGGGCTTCTCAGTACAAGAGAGACATGGAGCTCTTGGAGTGGGTCCAATGGAGGGCTACAAAGACGACTAAGGGACCGGAGCATCTCTCTTATGAGGAGAGACTGCGGGAGCTGGGCCTGTTCAGCCTTGAGAACAAATGGCTTAGAACAAACCTCATTATTGTATATAAATATGTAAAGGTGGGGTGCCAAGAGGATGAAGCCAGGCTCTTCTCAGTGGTGCCAAGCAATAGGACAAGACACAGGAAGTTCCACCTGAATGTAAGAACTTCTTTACTGTGCAGATGACAGAGCACTGGAACAGGTTGCCCAGGGAGGTTGTGGGGTCTCCCTACCTGGAGATATTCAAGAACCATCTGGACACAATCCTGTGCCATGTGCTCTATGACAGCCCTGCGTAAGCAGGGAGGTTGGACCAGATGACTGATTCTGTGATTCTGTGATTTGGCACTAAAAAGTGTCCATGCCATCACCTAGAAGAGCCATGAGTGTGTGAAACCAAGCTGCCAGCAGGTAACATCACCTGAATGCCTGCCAGTAGCTGCTTGTCTCTGAAAACTCTCTCATTTTTGTTGTCAGAATTTGACAAATGCACCTAAAATTAAATTTCAGAGCTTGAGGGAGTTTTAATCATCTTTAGGAAAAGAAACTTACACAACCACCCTGTTCAGATGACACTGGCCAACCTGTTCTTCAGGATTTGTTCTGCGGTTTCTGTCCTCATCTGTTTATACACAAGACAATGTGAAAACTGTAAAAAGAGAACTGAATGGTTCATAAGAAATGAGATGGGAGGTCCAAGCCAAAACTGAGAAAAAGTAGCAATCGGGTAAGTGGTGTTTACAGGCCCCCATTACAAAGAACACAGGGGGAAAAAACCCCCAAACCTAAAAAACAAACCAATAAAAACCCAACAAACCACCCAGATCCCAGTATCTTGGCAATAACAATCCAACAGAGTAAGAGGCAAAACTTCTGCAAAGCCAGAGATTGCCCTGCTGTTTTCTTGACAGACTGTCCCAAACAAGTAGCCTCTGCCACTTCCCCAGCCCACCCCAAGAGATAGTGCATTCTATTGAATTTGATGCCTGGTTTGCACCTTTCTACCCAGAATTTCCATTTCCCAGAAAAATCCCATTGCTAGCTTTGATGACCAAAAAATTGTGAGGACAGAGGTTTTTGTCTTGGGCCTTGAGTCTGTCTGAATTTGCACACAACACAAAATAATAGTGTGGGAACCTCAAATACTATATTTCATCCATGGGTATTATGTGATTTCAGTGGAGGGAGGGGCATAATGCTGTCAAGGAACCTGTAGTAGGGAATGATGAAATAATTGCCCAAGATCACCAGACATGCAATTAGAAAAGCCAGAAATAGCAGCCTCAGGTGTTAAACCTCCCAAACCTGAGGTTTATAGTCTAACCTGTTGGCAACAGAGGCAGATGCGATCATTGTCTGATTTGCAAGGCAGAGCAACTAAGTATCCACACTTGTAACATGTGAGCATACACAAGGCATGGATATATATGGTTACTAGTAGGTCACAGAAACAACCGGATCTGTAGCCCAAATTCCCCATACACTCAAGGTTGAGACAGCCGAATTAAAAGCTCTGAGGTTTGGGCTGTTTCATTCATTTAATGCAGTATCGACTCAAGAGTTCAAACTGATGCCATATATTTCACTCTTGTAGCACAGATTGTTTTGGCCCCAGTCCTGGAAATACATTTTCCTGTGCTTAAGTTTCTGCTTTGCCACACATCCCCACCACAGCTAGCGCCAGTTAATGTCAGACACTTGGTGACTTGCCCATGCTGTCTTTTGTTCTGTCTGTAGGAAGGAAAAGGGATGCTGTAGGCTTGGCTGCTGTCACCACCATTAAATCCCAGTTCTCTCTTCCTCCTCTTTCTTCCCTTTCACCTCCCACTTAAGGCATTCTCACTACTTCAAGTTGTTGAAGAACAATCGAGGAACAATACAAGTAGTGAAAATAATTGCAGAAATTTAGCTGGCTTGACTGTTTCAATGTATTAATATAAAGTGTGTCTCGAAACAGGGGCCCAGCGGTGCCTTGGCTTCATACTTAGCAAGGGAGTTCCTTGCAGACTTACATATTGTGTGCAGGGTATACAGTCTAGCTGGGCAAGAACAAGGATTCCAACCGACCCACACACTTAAAAAACTGGATTCCTGAGAATGCTGCTTTTAGCCAACTGGCAGGAAAGAGCGGCAATGTCCGGGTAGCTGACAATGGAGTCTGTATGAAAGAGCGGCTCTAGTGCTACGCCGCCAAGAAAGCTACTGCGAGTAGAAGCAAAGGCACCGCCACCGCCGGCCCCGCTCCCCAGCCCGTTGCTCCCCGCGGCTGCGGGACACCGGCCGGGCCCTCGCCGACGGAGGGGACCGAGGAGGGAGCAGCAGGACTCAGCTACCACCGAGGGGACAGGGAGGGAGCAGCGCAGGGGGCGCGGCGGCGGGTCCCCCAGCGCGGGGTGACACGGGCCGGGGCTCACCCTGCCGGGCCGGGCTGCGAGCGATCGCGGGCACCGCGCCCCGTCCCGTCCCGTCCCGTCCCGTCCCGTCCCGTCCCGTCCCGTCCCCTCGGCCGCGCCCGGCTCCTCCCCAGCCCCGCCGGGTCCGGTGGCGGCTGCTGCGCATCACGGGCCACATCATCGCGGGGGCCGCCCGCCCTCCGGCCGCTTCCGCG
>VYXB01009324.1:201575-420271 GCA_013397135.1 Pachyramphus minor | reverse complement strand
GCCTCCCTCCGTGCACTCCTCTCCCCCGCGCCCCGCAGCCCCTCGCCGGCCTGCCCGGGGTCCTGGCCCGGACCGCGGATGCTGCGGGCGTTTGGCCCCGGTACCCTGCGCTCCTCAGAGCCCGGAGCGCGTTTCATCATGTGCGCGTAATTGTGAACTGCTCCAGGTAGCCCGGACAATGAGCCTTTTCTTTGGTTTCTCTGTGCGTGCATAAGACCTGCCCGGCGTTCCCAGTGTCCCCGATTCCCTGGCACTGTGTACATCCGTATGTGCAGGCAGTTCTGCTCCCACCTTTGCACCCATAAATACGTGCCAGACTCTGTCACCGCGGTTGCAGTTGTAGACGAGCATGGAACCTCTACCCGAACAGCACAAGGACAGACTTCAGCGATCATCTCTTTTTGTTTACAAGTATTTAACATGTCACAGTGCATTTATTCTCTTTCCGTAGTTTTCTGCCAAAACGTAGGAGCTTTTTGTGATTTACTCTACTTTCTATCCTCTCATTATTTCTCAATTAAGTTCACTGTAGCTGTCTATTTCGTTAATTTCAGGGAATGTTATGGTTTCCTCTTCCCTAATCCCACTGTCCAGGATACAGTTGTGTGTCTTCTTCACTTACCTTTGATCCTGGGTTGTAGACCACATAAGGGGATCATATAAAATTAAAGAATTGTTTAGTCCTTAGGAAGAGTGCTAGCAGTGCTAGCTAGTAGACATCCCTACTTATCCTCACTTTACCAGTTCAGTAATGCAGGTAAAAAGATGAAAACAGGTAGGACGACCTGTTTTGGCAGCATTCCCTACATCTACTGCCCTAAAGAGATTGTGAAACTGGATCCATAAATACTGCATTATGACTGGTAGATACTTCAGAAGGTAAAATAACAGTGTATCATTTTCTTTTCAAATACTTCTAGGATATTATCCACAAAAAACAATGTGAAGTCTGTATCCTAGTGCCTGAGTTAATAAGTAATTCATCTTTCCTTGGTGCTGACAGTAGAAAACTGTAATCAGGATCCCAAATAGTACAGTAAGGGCTCCTCCTGGTAAGTACTTACTGGTTAATCTAGAGGACTGCATTATCTCTTAGATTTCACACTTTTCCTACCTGCTTTTGATGGGCTGCAGGATGTGATTTGCCTGGTATTTTTCATGTTGGTATTCCATTTGGGTGACTTTAAAACCTGACCACATTTCAAAGCCTTGCTACCTCATTTCTGGCTCTGTTTTGATCTCTTCTAAATGAGTTTCCTTAAAAGTGCAGAGGCAAACCAAATCCTTTTCTCACAACTGCTTTTCTCTTCCTTGGGGCCAAAATCGAAAGCTGCCGTGTTCAGGAAGTGGAATGCAGCAGTCTCAAACTTGTCTGAAAACTGAGCCTGAGGCTGGCAGGTCTTTCAGTGTCTTACTCTCAAGAAGGCACCTGGAGGTTCTTTAATCTGTTTCTTTCCCCTTATTATTTTTCCCTTTTGTTTCTTTTGCTGTTAATTTAACCAGCATTTCCATAAAATAAACACGGTGTTAACCAGTTTACTGCATAGTATTTAAGAAATGGTACGTAATGCCCTTATATCTGCCTTGCATGCAACATTTGTTAATTTTCAGCATGTTTCCCAATCTTTAATACTCAACACTAAGTATCTGCTGTAAATGGTCTTAGCCCAGCACACCACATTGGTTTCCGCATTCTACAGAATGGTTAATGATAATAAAGTCTGTTTGTTTACTCTCTATAATGCTGAGGTGATATGGTGGAGCTTTCCCTTTCGACTGATACGTCCACTACAGCAGTGTAAATGATTAACCACGTTGTGAGAAGGGTATCAGTGGTACTCACACTTGTACGTATACAGGTCACAGTAGTGGAGAAGAGGCCAATGCAGATCCCTGTATCACTTGTGTAAATTGTATTCTGAATTTAAAGAAGGCCCCCAAACCCTCATATTTCAAACTTTACGGAATCTCACAATTGTTGAGGTCAGAAGGGATCTCGGGAAATTTTCTGTTCCTCCACCTCTGCTCAGTGTAGGGTCACATAGAACAGATTACTTTGGGGCTGTGTCTGGTTTGGTTTCAAATATCACCAGGGATGGAATCCCCATAGTCTGTTTGAACCAGTGTTCAACCACTCTCATGGTAAAAAAATCCATCTTTTTCTTAGTTCAAATTCTATTTCCAGTGTTTCCTTTTGTGCCTGCTACCTCTTATGCTTTCAGTGAGAAGAGTCTGGCTTCATCTCTGAAGACACAAAGAGTCTTTCAAGCCAGAAAATAATCCAGCTTCATCTTTGCTTATTATGGCAAAATATTAAAGTTCAGTGTTTTGTTAACGTTTCATATTACTTTCCTGAATCCCTTTCCAAGGCTTGTTCTTCTACCGAGAGGTGTTTCTCACACAGGCATGTTTATTCAATTGTATTTTATTATGGACTACCAAGAAATGCGATGTAGAGATGATTATTGCTTTAAAAGAGCACCTGCAAAAAATGTTGGGGCTTTTAGGAAAAATGAGTTTTGACTGTGGTGTTATTTGTGTGGCTTTGGATTCTGTGAAAGCCCTCAGTATTACTTCGACAGGTGTTATCTTTTGGTTTTCTTAGCCACATTCTGAAAGAGATCAGAAATTTCCCTAGACCTAAACTTTGATAAATATTTGTTTTAGCCTTTCATAATGTTGACTCTACAGAAGTTTCATGCTCGATTCTTCCCCCTTTCCTTTATTTTGAAGGGTCTTAAAAGATCACAGTGATTTATTGTGTTCAAGCTTTAAATAAATTATTGGCAGTCTAATCCCTATATGAACAAATTTAGCTGTAGAATCTGGTCCCTTAATCCTGCTGACACTAGATGTTCTTTAAACCAAGGGAAAGTACAAAAGAAGAATTTTCATTCCCATGCTTTTGAGAACTGCATTATAGGTGTGTCTAAAGCAATGTTGACAATTCTTTGGGCAATAATAAAGAGAGTTCTTTGAGCCTCTTCTTGCACAGTTAAATTTTCTTTGTTATGTTCATCTTTCTCAGATGAATCAAACCAATGAAAGGCAAAGGATGGAAAAATGTGTTAATGATCAGGTGTTAAGTTTCGTAGATTAAGTATCTGAGATTTTTCTAAGGCAGCTATGCCTTTCCAAAAGTCAGCATCTCTTCCTGCTCATGGTCCTGTTTCCATAACATTTACTTCTGCCTGTCCATTTTCTACATCGTATATACTGTCTCCGTGTGTATTTTTAAATTGCTGTGTGCAACAGTTGTATTAATTCTTATAGGTAAAATTGGTTTGTTCTCTATTAGATTGCCAAGTGCCTCATTTTTCAGGAACGCATCTTCAGTGAATAGCAGGGTATGGCTTTATTTCTTACTGGTTTATGTTTGCAAGACTGTTTGTTTGTGTACGTTTGCAGGACAGAGAGAGGTAAATACACAGTAATTGTGGTATAAAATGTGTGAAGGGAAATAAGAAACTATTAAAATAGGTACTTAGGAAACAATAAAGAAGACAGAATGATTATTTTCATAGTTTGGACACAGCTCATTATTTTGCTTGCAGTGACAAAGACAAGGTGTCCTTTCATTTCACATATAATATGCCAGATATGATAAATTTGAGGCTGCTTCCTGGCATCTCAAAGGATCTTTGTCTCTCTCTCTTTTTTTTTTTTTTTTCATTTTAGTATTTCACCTTTTACTGTAACCTCTTGATTATATGCCAAGAAACCAGATTCACTTATCTCCTGTTCCTACAGAGACTGGGAATGAGATTTTTGAGATTTTAATTGCCTTTTCTTCATATGACTTACTTGAGTCAAGTTTGCTTCTTTAGCTCCCATATCTTTTCTAGACGACACAACAACATAGGCATTTTTCTTGTCAATGATAAAGCTTCTCAGGAAGTTCTTACAGTTCCTTAGATGGTTTGCTGCATCTCATAGGTATAAAAACCCCCTGAAAGTACAACAGTATTACCATCCTATAACTTAGGATGAAAATATTGACATTTGGAAAATTATGTTTGGTGGAAAAGGTTTTTAGGAATGAATAGTTGCATTCAGAAGTCTTCGTAGTTATCTTCTTTCTGCATGCTCTGAAGAAGTAATTACTCTTCACTGTGTATTATGCTATACTTTTCCAACCTAAACAATTTTGTGATTCTATATTTTTCACTTTATCTTCTTAAATTCTCATTTTCCAGTATTTATCATTAGTTCACTGTTTTTGTCGTTCTAAATCTTTTTGGTAGAAAAAACATAAATTACTCTCATCCAAACTGCTGTATAAGATTTCAACTGCTAGCTTCTTTCTGCCTTTGGAACTTGACCAAATAATTTTTCTGTTCCCGTTTCTTTTTCTCCTTTTAAGTGCCATTTCTGTTTGTTAACACTTTCTCATATTAAATGAAACCACAATCTTCTCAAAAGATTTGTTTCTTAAAAAAAAAAAAAAAAGAAAAATACAAACTTAAAAGGAGAAAAATCCATATGCTAGAACTGTATGGATAATTAACACAAATATTTTTGGCTAGAGTTCCAGTTCCATGAGTCATGGTCTAGCACTCTGGTGATGTGACTGGAGAACATAGGGGAGAAACCACAGTGAGAGCCAGACTACTCTGCCTTGTTAAAGCTATCAGAAAATTTTCTCAATGTATTTTACTGTGAGTGAAATAAAATTAATTTGTTACTCCTCCCCTCTCTTAAAAAAAATACCCCCCTCCAAAAAACCCCAGTGAGGTTGCTGTGTGTTTCAATATGTGCCTTTCATCATGAACACTTTTACGTCTTGATTCTACATCCCATTCTTGAATTCTATCATAAAGTCTCTCTAATCTGGATGTTTCTTGTGACCAACTGAAACTCAGCTGGCTCAAGTGATCCAGAGCTTTTCCCCCAGCAAGCTTCCTAAGTACTGTACCACTTCCCATTATCATAAATCAGTTGGCAACCTTCAGCACCTTTGGCCATACCCTTCCTGAAATTTTGATTTTCCTCAGTTTCCATGAGCTTCTCTTCTCTTAATCCTTCTGTAAAGTGATTTTCTGTTGTCATAGAAGTTGATAATGGTTAGGTTGATGGTCTACTGTTATGTGTGCTCTGATAGTCTTTTTTTTAATGCATGGTTTGGTTTTTTTTGTTAGTTTGTTTTTTACGTAGATAGTGCCACCCTTGGCCCAGGAAGAAAGAGAATTGCCTCTTCTTGTTCTGTCTCTCTGTAGCACTTAACAGAGCACCATTTTGGCCTGTGGTTAGAGCTCCTCTGGGATAGCAGCAAAAGTTGCTTTGTTATTCATAATTAAAGTGTGTGGAAACCAGAATTGAGGCCTTGGAGATTTTATGCACTTAAACTAAAAGGTTCAATGTAGCACAGTCTACTACAGAGCAGCAAAAGATCTTCATTACTTAAACTCCTCTGTTGGTCTTGTGGAAAAAAAAAAGATTGCTCTTTCTTGCAAAATTTCTTTCTAAATCAGGCCATAAACTTCATTGTCATTTTTAAAATACTCATTTCTTGGTCAGAGCTCCCTTGGATAAAGCAAGTGATAGAGGGAAAATCATCATGTTGCTTCTGAGTCATCTCTTCACTCAAAAAACCCAAACCAAGTAATTCTGTGAGCAGCAGGAATTTTGAAGTTGGCTTGCTCTGACCATATAGGAGTGAATTATCTTAATTAATGTTTGAAAATATCTTAGGGCAAAGGCACAAATTTGGATCTCTTGCAAGGCTAATGGTTGCTAAAAGCTTTGACATTCCACTCACTGTAAATTCTGTCTGAAATTGCTCCAGAAATATTGGATGGCTTAAAAGCATTGAAACAGAGGGAATGAAAGTGTAGGGATCATAGTACAAACAGTATGATCTTAGGAGCTTGATTTTTCTCAGGAAATGCAGACTAGAAGTCCTCCAACTCTAAAATATTTTTATTTCCTGCAGTCTGTAACAATATGTTCTCACAGCTTTGCATAGATACAGTGTCATGAGCTTATGGAGTTGTGTTATCCCACATCATGCTGGTGTAGGTCTGCTTGAACTTTATTTCTTTGTTTATGCCAATCATTTACTTGTATTCATGGAGTCTAGTAATAAATACTGAAGTCAGCAAAGCTTCCAGTCAAACTAAGACTGTTCTTTTCATAAATTTACCACAACTGTTATCAGAACATGAAAATTGGAGAAAAGGAAGGTAAAGTTGCGTCTGATGGAGAAATTGTGAAATGACTTGAGACTGTCAATATATCATTTTTTAATTTCCTACTATGATGGAAATGTGAAAGTAGAAACAATTGCACATTAAGTCACAGTAAACAGAATGATTTGCAGAAAGCAAAACTAACTGAACAAATCTAGTGTTAGTATTGATCAAATAATTATATTTTAGTGATTATTAGACATCAGAATAATCTCTTTTTTTCAGAAAATATCTGCAACCTACACCTCATGCAAAATTAAATTAAGATTTTTAATACCTTTATTTGAATTATTCTAATAACCTTTCTTTTTCTAGTTTAAATTCAATTTAATGTGCCATACTTATGAGTACAGTAAGTTTATTTTTTCCACTAATTTGAAGTATTTTAGACTAATTATTCTGAATATCGTTATAGTCTTCTTCCCTTGATATTGTAGTATTTTATATTTAACCTAATTATTATGTTTGCTTCAGAGAAAAATTAGTTGTTATGATTTTAAATTAGGATGGTTTTGAATTTTACCTGCTAATATTAGTTTGTCGTCTTCTTATAGGGATGGAGAACTGGGACTGTCAACCCATAATGTCTTTGTTACCCAGAATATTGCTTTGGGCTTGCCACCTCTGATGTGTTTTGAAAGTTTTTTGTTTTTTTCTTCCCCTTATTTTTCCCAGGCTCTTTGCCATCAGCATAGAGTGTGAGGAGCAACAGTGTCCCTGCTGTGCATCACGTGGGTTCCATTTGTCCTTCCCCTTGCACCTTGCAGAAATACTGCCTCCAAGGCCACTGAAGTCTGGGGCTACACACAGTGTCTGCCTGAAGATTTTGGCTTCCTGGGCTTCAAAATTTGGGCCTTCACTGGTTCACTTACAGTCCACTCTGCTGTTTTTTTCTTTCACTGCAAAGTACACAGGGTTGTGAAACTTCATCACCCACCAACTTTGCCTTTTTACCTTCTAATTTTCTTCAATTTAGGCAGCTAAATGTTGGAGGAGATTGACATTTCTATAAATACTTGCTTTGGAAGGGTACCAGGGGATCTGAACATTTAAACCAGTATCTTGTGTCTTCTGCAGAGTTACAATATTTTAAAGGTTGAATATGTACTTTTTACTCCTTTTGCAGATCCAGTCTTGCATATGGAATTGTTGAAGATCTGAGAGCAATGAAAAAACACTTTTGCATGGAAAAAAAGAACATTTGGGTCCATGTGTAAGTGTGGCACTTGCTGACTCACCTACAAGATTTCTTTGCTGACATCTGAAGAACGAAGTGCTTTTCAACCTGTACTTCTGTAGCACTATGACTAACTGTAAAGGCAGATCTACCGTCTTCAAAACAAACAGCAAAGTCCATGACAGAGAAGGCTTTGTGAACTGGACCGTAAATCTTAATACAATTCAGTCTGATAAATTTTTGAGACTGCTTTTAAGTATGGTTCCTGTTGTTTACCAAATAAACCAAGATGAAAGACACAAAAAAGTAAATGGTGTCTGGCAAGATGGGTTACAACCAGCAGGACACAATTTTAATGCTAGGTCTGAACAACACACAGAGTACCATCACTTCTCAGAACCAAGTTTTCATGGCAGCAATGGACACAGCCCATCTAACTGCAGCCCTAAATATGATGATTTTACCAGTTATAATTATTGTGATGGATTGGATACTTCAGAAACAGATGCCATGTTGCAGGAAGACAATCTGTCTAGTGACAGTAATGAAGATATCATTGTGGAAGGAAGTAGAAAACAACCCAAAGAATCTAGTAGTGTTATGGCACTACAGATACTTGTACCTTTTTTGCTAGCAGGATTTGGAACTGTTTCTGCTGGCATGGTTTTGGACATTGTACAGGTTGGTATTTGCTTTGGAAGGTTTTTTTTTTCTGAACAGATAGTCTGTGAGGTCTGTAGTTCTGATAGAAATATCATAATGGTTCAAAATTCTGTTGGCAATAATAAATGTGAACATAGTTCAAGTGGGAGTTGTAATTAACCATAATCCTGAAATACACAGGTGTTTATAAAGATTAGAAGAATGTATTGCATCACCTCATCTCCTTGTGTGATTCAAGTCTGTACAATTTCTGAAATACCGTGTAGATTTGGTCCATGAAAATGCATATGGCATGTGAAAATGTGCATTGCATGGATATGATATAAGAAATTTGTATGAAGTGATTTAGCGGGTTTTTGGAATATTCAGGTGTATGTGACTTTTTCATATAACAGAAGGTATGCTGAACACTTGGAATTATGAACATCAGTGGTGTGAGCAGGGCTGCAAAGTCACATCCACCTCAAAATATCATTGCAATAGGCCCAGAGAGGAGAGATTATCTTGGTTTGTGGTAGCAAATTTAACTGACAGTAGCTATTCAGGGCTAAGATAAAATAGAACTTTCTCCCTGTCTTATGATAAAGTTGAATAATATTTTTAAAATATGTTTTGGAGTATTGTATCAATAAGACCCTACTGATAACAGAATGTTTTTAGGACTGGTTTCTGTCATAACAGTTCAGCATTTCAGTGGAGTTAAAAGTAACAGTTGCCTATGAAAGAACTCTTTGTGCAGTGATATTTGAAGAAAATTCTGAAGAGAGTAACAGTTTAGAAAAGTTTACTGGACTAACTAATTTTCTTGCCTTCTCTTTGCATTTTGAAGACAATATTGATTTTTATTTCCTACCTAATTTTTTTTTTAAAGCCAGAAATCTCTTATGAGTAAGCCTCATGGATTCTTTCTCTTCCTGTTTAAATAGATTTACAAAAAATGATTAAAAATTTTGAAATAACCACAATATTTAAATGGAAATGCAGTACATAAATTAAGCTGTGCAGGGTATTTCCCCCCCTTTTTATTGGTTTTATTTCATTTAGCTTTAGAGTTTTCTTCAGCTACACTTAAAAGAGTTTATAAAGTTAAAGGTGACTGTCATCCCAAATCGTGAGAGATGAAAGGAATCTTGGACTTATTGTAATGAGAAGACACTTTATTACCTCGAGAAAAAGGAAAATAAAAGTTGAAATGCAAACTTTACTTCTTCCTTGGGCTGTTTTACACCAATCTTGTACTTTGTTCATGTACATCTTGCCAATTTATTCTTTGTACAGATGCTTTGTTTGTGTTTCATTAATATATGATTTTCTGCATGATACAGCATAATGATTGGACAGAGACAGTTGTGCTTACTGTTACTGCTGGCTTCTAACCAAATGTTTCATCTTGTTGTCCTTCCCTTAAGGAAATGTGGTTTTATACCTAGTTTTTGAGCTGGACTGAGATATGTCTTGATTTTTCCCTCTAAATTACTTTTTACCTTTATTGGTTTCCCAGTCCAGCTCCCTATGAATGAGAGAGATGTGACATAAATGTAAAAATAAATAGCTAGTGTCAGTACTATGCTTTTTCACCCTAAACTAAGCAGTAAACTTTGATGTCAGTAAAGCAGAATTTTGAAATGTGCCAGAACATATTTTAAAAATGAAAATTTGAATACAACAAAGCAGAGTAAGCTTGTTTGTTACAAGCCCTTTCATACTATTCTTTCCCTGTAGTAAATATCTATGTAATTTCACATACAGGTAATTCTCAGATCTTGTTTACATTTGAGAATTGAATCCTTTTATTTTAATTAAAATAATCATTAAAATGGTTGCAAATCCATGAATACAAACCCAATTTGCAGTTTTGTTAGTTTAGTTGAAGTTGGTGAATGATTACAAATTAAGTGGATGGGTTGACATGACATACAAAGTAGCACAGCATTTCTGTGCTGAAAACTTGCTGCGCAAAAAACTAAGAGAATTTGCTTTAAAAATCTGGCTTTTGGAAAACTACTCCTGTAAATTTCACACTTTGAGGTAAAAGAATAAAGACAAGCTTTCCAACAGGGAATTAGTTGTTGTACGAACAGAGCCTGTAAGTAAAAAAAGTTCACACAGTTTTATGTGAGGTTTCTACACAGCTGGAAGGGAAAAGATAAAATTATAATTGAAAATGAAGACCAGAATTCAAGAGCAGTCACAGTATCTGGTACTATTTTAAAGTCATGGACCACCCCCCCTTCAAATTAATGACATCTTTTTTTAACTAGATTTGTTTTAAGGCCAAGTTTTGTATCTCTTACTTATAATCTTCTCATCTTTGAAATAGTAATATGCAATCATAAATCTATTTTATCTAAATAGGTAACAGTTCTGACTTTAGACTTTTAGGTCCAGGATAAAAAGATTAAATATTTTTTTAAAGAGGATTAAGTTATGATTTACAGATTTTTTTGAATCCTTTGTGGATTGTCTGAAGGGAATTTTTCAATTAAATGTTTCCCACTGTATCCTTTATATAGCACTGGGATGTGTTCAAGAATGTTACTGAAGTCTTTATCTTGGTTCCTGCACTTCTTGGTCTCAAAGGAAATTTGGAAATGACCTTGGCATCCAGGCTGTCAACTGCTGTAAGTAACTTTCTCTTCCCCTTCACTATTTGGATACATGTTAAAATATTTTAAAATGGAAACAAATCTTTGGGTTACAATGAATTCATCTGGCTGTTACCGAGCTCTTTAAATCTGTCATTAAGTTAACAAAGTTAAAAAGGCGACCCTCTTCTCCACACATCAAAACTTTACTTCTGTAAAGTCTTTTCTGAGTTATCATTTAAAACAGATAAAGAAGATTTTAAAGATTTACATGTGTATTCTGGAAGGCTGAGAGATATCTTTGGCTTTGAGGGAGTTTGAATAGGCTAACAAAATGTTTGTTTTAAACACATTTTTGTAAAGACCCCTTGAGTAGCACCAAAATAAAGCATTGGTAATATTGCTGTTCCAAACCTTTGTTGATCAAACTGCAAGAAATGTTGCTTTTAGCTTTCTGACTAAATAAATTTATTTATTTTTTGTTGTGATCAGGTTAGGGTTTTTTTATTTCTAATTATTTTGTGTGTGTGTCAACACTGCAACGTAGCATAACCAGTTTTTTCCTATGTGCTTTCTTATGTATTTGTTATAGTTCTTTTTTCATATTTCAGGGGATGTTCCATCTCTCAATTTTTTTAGCTTAAGCAAGCCAGATTACCTTACTATATATCTTTTGTGTGTGTGCGAATAACTGTAGTGAATAGGTTAGCCTGATAATGTGGCTAAATTATTTCTGATAGGTGAACTGCATCTCTCTCTAAGACACTGCCTAATGCAGTGTTTCTGTTCTCCAGCAGGACCCCCAGTCTCTGCCTGTTCCTGAAAAAATTTTTCTAGAACATGTCTGGTCGAGGGTGTATGTAACTCCAGATGAGATTTTACTATGTCTGGCAGAATATTGCTCTTGAAACTTTCTAGGTTTATATATATTTACTAGCCTAGATGTGTCAGGTTTGGACCTCACAGTCACTTTCTGATCCATGACTCTGTCCTAGTATTTATGCTTTTGTTTGTTTCCAGCTGTCACTCCCATCTTCTGGCAGAAATGTTATTCGTCCATAAGTGCATGGCCTTGCATTTCTGCTGTTGAATTTCATCTGTTTTTGTTGCTGTAATCCTCAAGGGCATTGTTTTTGTATGATACTACAATGCTTTGTACTGACAAGGCCTCTGAGTGTTCTATCATTACTAAATGTCATTGGCACATTATTTCGAGTTGTTGCCCAAATGCACACTGTGATGAAGGTAGCCTTGGCAGTTCTGTGAAGGTTTGCTTGTGTCATGCCCATTATAGCAATTGATTACTTTCCTACGTAAAAATTGATGTGTTTTGTTGTATCTTTATCAATGTCAGCCTTAGCTATTCAGTCTTGTTTTCTGTTTGATTTTATTACTCTTACTTTTCTGAGTATTCTTACTGTTTCTTAACAATATTTTGTGTTTAAACCTTACTGCCTTTACGGTCAGGTGTGAATGCTTTTGCCTTTTATCTGACCTTTTTTATTTTGTCAACCTGTTGCTTAATTTGTTTCTGACTGGTACAGTTCGTGGCCTGAGGATTGAAAGTGCTTGTATTGCATAGTGAAAAATATACCAGGTCCAAGGTCTGACAGTGCCCTAGTGAAGGCTTTAAAAAAAGAGGGTCAGAATCAGCTTCACCACTTCTGTTTCATTTAATGTGATCTTTAATTCTTTGTCTCAGTTGAGCTTATGACCTTTGCCAGATCACAACTCTAGAACTTCCCCCGGTCAATCAGTGGCTGAATTCCCCATCCTTAACAATGTCATGTCATTTGTGAACATCACTATTCTCAGGGGACATTTGGAAAGGGGTTGTGCAGACCCTTTTTCTGCGCTGGGACTCCTGACCTCAGTTCTTATTATCAACCAACTGTCAAAGCATGAGCTGATCCCCCTCTTGCAGGTAAACACAAATAAAAGATACTGGAGTTTCTGCAACACAGGCTGCATGTCTGGTGGTAAACTAAAGTTGGCATCATGAGTTTCAGGCCACTCCCCTCAGCCCAAAATGGCATTTTTAAGAGTATCCCAATAACTGTAATAACATGATCTGTACGTTAACGGTGCACTAAAGGTTTTCTTCAATATGTACATGTCTTGAATGTGGCTTTTCAGAGCCAATTTGGCCATTTGAGCCCCAAGCTCCTACCAAGAATCAATTCAATACCAAGAAAATTTTAGTTTGAGGAGTGTTACAAGTGCCACTTATCCCTTTCATTAAGTCTCACCAAGACATAAAAAAGTTGATGCTTCAGAAGTTTTTATTCAAGCATGTCATGAAGGCTTCCTGTCATCTGACTACCAGAAATTGTCAAATATCTGTCTTGGCCAAATCAGGTTAGCTAGTTCTGTTCATGTCCTTCTACCAAGAGCATTAATCAACTGACTGAGAAGAGATCAGTGAAGTGTATGTGTCTTCCAACAGTGCTCTGTGGTATGTGGGAGCTCCAATTTCTCTGGTGTTGCCCAATCACAGCACCACTGGCACCAAGTTATTTCCCACCTTTGCATCATCAGACTTGTGGGGTTTTTTTTGGTTATTCAGTTGTTTGTTTTCTAATGCCTTAAATTTCCTTGTATGACCTGTTTTCTTCAAGAATCATGACAGACCGTGGACTAAAGTTACAAAGGTGATTGAAATTTTTTCCAGGACTTTCTTAGTCATAGGTTCATTGGACATCATTCACAGGGAGGAGATAGAAGCTTGTTAGAGTTCAGTCAATGTTCTCTCTTTTGCCAGTGGTGGCTCTAATTTGTTCTTCCTAGTGAAGAGCTCACCAGTAAATATTATAGAGTGTGTGTGTGTGTATGTGCACGTGCACAACACACTGGAGGTTTAAGAGAACAATACTGTACAAAATAAGAACAGTATAGATTATATCCAGGTAATGCTAAGAAGATTATATTTAGCTTTTTATGTCAAAAAGAAAACAAAAAACAAAAATGAAAAGGAGAAGGTTTTTATCTTGTAAAGAACCTTCCAGCTTTGTTTCCTGTGTCTTTTTTGACATTCAGCACCAGCTGCAATGTGCACAGGTCTGTGACCTGGTGGATTGCCAGCTCCATTCCCCTAAGTGCTACTGCAAAGGCAAACAAATATACAAGAACTCTAATATTTCTAATAGTTAGTTAAAAAAATAAACAACCACCTGAAACCAAATAAAAAATCACAAACAAAATCCACAAACTACAAACCAAAAAAAAACCCCAAGCTGTGGAGAACTGTTACTACTTCTAGGTTGGTGGCTTGGGCTCATTCCCAGATATTAATTTGAACTCCAGGGCAGTTGCCTTCATTGCTTTGCTTCCCCCAGCTTTTAAAAACAGGTGCTGTGTTGTATTGTATCATTACTTACTGGAGAGTTTAATCAAAAACTCTAGACTACTACACCTGCAATTTACATGCCATTTCTCTCAGAAGGAGGTTATTCTGACCTTTGCATTCTTCACATTGATTTCATTGACCCCCTACTCTTTTTAGCCGCCCAGCCTTTGATCCCGTCATCCTCAACCTAGGTGAGAATGGAAGGAGAATGTTAATTCTGAGTATATCTAAACAGTTATTTGGAGGCCAGTTGTGTGATTAATATTTCCTTCTCTAATTTGCACCTAAGTTTGCACTAGCTGGCTTGCCACTAGACACTTTTCTTTAATATAAGACTGTGCACCTGTGACTAGCTTTACCTTTTGAGGAGGAAATTTCTAACATGAGTTCAGCATTGGAGTTAATTCATACTCTGCTTCTCACTTAGCTTAGAATCGCGTCTGAATTTGTAGACGTGTCTGTGCTCTTGGGGCTGTTAACTAATTATCTTTACTTCATTGTAATTATATGGTCAGCCAGAAATTAGTGTCTTCTTAGCAAATTTCTGTTCTCTGTAGTACATCTGGTTTCAAGTCTTGTCAGGTCACTTTCATTCATCTTGTTTCCCAAATTCCTACTTTAACTGCTTCTTACTGATCACTCATTTTCCCATCCACTTTAGAATCAGTTATTTCACTAAATCTGTCTCAGGACTCTATTTTTAATCTACCTCAGGGCATAGCTTGGACTTCTCTTTGTTGTTAGTGTTAGCTCTCCATACACTGGCTTTCTTACAGCCTGTTGTTTTTAAAACATTAATTTTTATTCCACAAGAAGTTACTTCATATATAGAATACAGACAACAAAGAGCAAACAAAGTGTTTCTGGAGTTTTACCTCTGTAAGCCCTTCTCCTTCTGGCCACTGCTGTGCTGGCATAACTGTGTGAGGTGCCCTTAGGTCAGTTGCCCATTGAAGTACAATATTTATTTTATATTTTCTTTTCTGTTCTTCAACTCTTCAGCTTTGTTTGGTTTTTGGGTCAGTCTCAATTTACATTGTTGCCTTTTCTCCCTATTCCTTCTTCATTAAAAAAACCAAACCAAACCAACCAACTAACCAAAAAAAACCCCACCAGAAAACAAAACAATGAAAAAAACCACCCTCCCCCCACCAATCAAAATTTCAGTCCTATAAACATGTGTAGGCTCTTTTTTTTTTTACTGTGTGTTATCAGGGTTAGGTGTTAGCAGCATGACTTTACAAACGTTTTGTTTAGGTCCATATATTTCACAGTATCACAATAAACTTGATCTTACCTTATGGAAATCTGCAGCTGCAAGGAGTGGTGCTGCCCTTTTTCCCTTCCAAACCCTTAAAGCTGTTGTGCACGGTTCCGTGATTGCATGTGATGGACCAGATAATTTTGTGGAAGATAAACCCCTTTTTTGCTCCCTGAAAAAAAAAAGTGTTTTCCATCAAACCAGCAAGGAAATTCATGTTGCCGTGAATTCACTTACAGAGTTGGTCGATCTGTTTGAAGAAAGAAAATGTGAACGTGTAGCTGATAGTAGGGAAAAGAAGAACCATGACATTTGGCAGCAGCTCACTTTTAGGCTGGATTAAGCATTTTGCAAGGTTACTGTTTGAACAGGGTTTTTTTTGGATGCTGTTCTAAAACTTCATCAAAGGAGAGAAAGAGTGAAGCTCTCCATAGCCTGTCTTTTTGTTCATTTAGCATATATATTTAAGAAGGATGCAAAGGAGATTCTTATCTGCGCTTCCTGAAACATTGTTGTCCTGTTTAAACTTAATGAATTTATTTGTGGAGCTTTGACTCTCCTTTGAACACTATAAGGTATTTATAATGTAAATTGAGATAAAGTGTCTTAGTATATTTCTAAGTTTTTAAATTAGCAGTTCTTTTAATACTTTGTTCCATGCAAGTCACTGCTATCACAAAATGAAACAAAGTGGAAAAGAAATTGAATTGAAATCTACTGAAAAGAAGTTATCAAAAGATGAAAAATGTATGTATGAAGACTTTCCGTGTTTTGAGCAGTGTGTTATCTTATAAATTAATATTACATGGGAAAAAACCTCACTAAAATTTATGCTCAAAAGGTAAAAAATCATTTTGTTATATCAGAAGGGAAGTTATTTTTAATGTAGTCATACTGCAGTGGTTTGTACTATTCATCAGATCTTGCCCTCTAACTCAAAAAAAAGAATAAAAATAGGAATACTGCTAAACAGTGTTAGATTATAGCATTTTTTATTTTCAGAATTTAAGGACCATAAAAGCAAGTTCAGACTAAAGGGATCTTCCAACCACTGATCTAATCACTGGTGATGCTTGGACGTTCCTGGAATGTGAGGTGCCCAGTAAGCTAATGTTAAACAAGTTACTATGTAAATCTGCACCAAGTTTAGCTGCTTTTGAAAAGATACTCTAAATACAATTTAAAATCAAAAGCGATGTTTGACTTCAAAAAACTGTGCCTTGTTTTCAATAGAAATCTCTGTTTATTGTATTAGCTGAATTACATACGGGTTTCTGCCTTGTTAGTGCATTTTCTAGTAATAGAATTTTAAACCCAAATGTCTGAATTTCTTTTGTGATTTTGATAGGTAAATATTGGAAAAATGGATTCTCCCATTGAGAAATGGAACCTAATAATTGGCAATTTGGCCTTAAAACAGGTAAATATAAAAGGTTAATTTGATTAAATCTTGTAAGTGGGCCAAGTTATTGAAAAAATCAAATCACAAGCATGATTTGGAGATGGATAGTGTTAATGGGAAACTAGCTCTGCCATGCTGGCTTATACTTACTGTACAATATTTGCTTGATTTTTTTTTTTTTTTTGGTGCAATGTTGCTCTTCTTTAAAACAATATGAGTTTCTATTTAATAGAAGAAGAGGTAAAGTATTCTTTGTGACTCTACCAAGGGTATTTCCTTTTCAATGTTTTTTCGAGAGAGGATCTGAGGATGATTAGAGAAGAATTTCAGATTTGACAAAACCTGTTAAATTTGACCTTTCAAATGTTTCTAGTACTGTATTTGCATTGTATTCAGTGTTTAAAGGAAGTATGTGATAGAGCTTTTGGATAATCAACAGTATTTTAAATAGCTGGGTCATTTGAGGAAAGGAGTGGTTGTTCTCCAAAACAACTATTTTTGAAGATTGAGAACTATGTCTTGTTCATATGTTATACTATAACACACTCAAAGAATAGGTGAAATATTCTGTGACTTCACTGTTTTAAGGGATTTAGAAGCCTCTTTAGGCATTGGGCTCTCATAAATCCTGAGCTCCTCTCCCTGATTTTACTTTTGCTGGAGTCTCTAAAATGCTGTTAAAGCTTTTTCTGCTGGCCTAAGATTTTTATTCTTCATCATCCAAGGTTTTCATCATCTCTTCAAAATGGATGAGCATCCTCTTTTTATACCCTGCATGTACATGTAGATAGGAGGAAAGAATAACAGAATATTATTCTGTAGTCCCCCAAGTCTATCAATTATTTTAAGAATTTTTCACCTTCCTTTTCTTTTCCAGGTTCAGGCAACAGTAGTTGGTTTTCTGGCAGCAGTGGCAGCAGTTATTTTGGGCTGGATTCCAGAAGGCAAATACCGCTTTGATCACTCAGTCCTTTTGTGTTCTAGCAGCGTAGCAACTGCCTTCATAGCTTCTCTTTTACAAGGTGAGTGGAGTATATGTGTTACTTCTTCCAGTTATTTAGTTTTCTGTGGCTGCTGAATGTGTATTATGCTGCTATTCCTTAAAAATTTAAATCCTGTCAGGGATAATACATCTGAAAAGCAGCGGAGGATAGGATGCCCTTTTGCAATTTCCATGTAGGTGGGCATATTGCATTTCTCTTCTATCATATTCTTTCAAAAACTTTTGACTTTCATGACCTCCTGAGCATATCTAAACCAAAAAGTATGGGGTTTAGATTTCACCTGAGATGATAAAGAACTTTTCCCAGTGCTTTCTATATTCATTATTGTACCAAATATATTCTTACTTCTTAGCAGGTAAAAATTATCTATAATTAAACTTAAGTAAGCCTGGATGTTAGCTTAGCTGAATTCAACGTTCCAGGTTGCCCATGCTGCTTATGTGTTAGTTTGTGCTCTGCTTTTTATCTGAAGTAAACAAATTGGCTCATTATTTGAAGGGTTTGGGCCAAGTTCAAGTCCCACTATACAAACAGTGCCAGTATCTCTTTGGAGCAATATGGCATGATGAATTTAATCTTCTCTTCCTAATTGTCAGGAAACATTTAACCATAAAAGACTGTTCTTAATGGATGTGATGGGGAGGAGGAAAGTACCTCTACTTGTTACACATTCTTACTGAAAATACATAGTCAGTAGTCTTAAGAATAGTCAGTGAAGTAAAATGGGTAACTTCCTTCTTTTACTAATTTGATACGCTTACTTATAAGAAAATTACAGAATTGCTAAAGTTTTTGTGTGGAATTAAGAGCACACATGTTTTTTTAGTGACTACAAAGCCATTGAGTTTGATCATGTGCAGAATTAAGGGCAATAAAAGAACTAGGGAACATGAGTGTATTTTTTCCACTTCTCATGTATGATTTGGGCATGAAGAGAAACTTTTGTTGTTTTCTGGTGATGGGCCAGCACAGGAAATTGCTTTCTAAGCTTCATTTCCCTACACGTGAAATAGGTGCTTTTGAAATATTGTGATCCTACGGGAACAGTTCAGTTTTTTGAGAATTTCATGGTGCATAATTCTTTAGACAATTTCTCAAAAGTGAACTCCTGATGTAGCCTACAATACATAATATAACATAAAGGATAGTATACACAGTTGAAGCTCTTATGTATAATATATGATGAGAGGGAAATCAGATTCTGACAAAGACTTTTAATAACAATGTGAATTCTCTTTTTAGTAGCCACTTGGATTCTGCAGGGAGATGTCTCTTAAAAGTTAGTATTATCTTTTATAGGAAAAAATAGAAATCAACACCTTCAATTTAATTTTTTTAGCTGTGTAGCAAGTAATTGTATTGTTTTTAATTTATTATGTAGCTTCTTGATGTTTGTTGCTATGTCCATGACAGTCTTGCACAATATCAGATGTCAAAGTATTTAATCTTACATTGTTTTCAGCCTACGGTGATTTAAATTTCAGTAAGCAAAAATTATTAGGGTCTGGAAATAATACACTGCATATTTTTTTCTTCAGGAAATGGCTGCTTTACAATTTCAATAGTGATAATCCTAGTCAGAAGCAAAGTAGTTCATTGTATAGAAGGTTCTTGATTGTTTTTTTGTGTGCTTACTGTATTTTTTTTAAAATATATAACTCCATTTTTTAAAATGGCTAAAACTTAAAAATACAGACATCAATGAGGTGGGAAGAACAATCATCCTGGGACAAAAGCACTGACTTCTTGTTTATTAAGTGTGAAATTGCTATAATTGTGGAATTCTCTGGAATTAAAACAGCGTATATAGTTACTGTACTGTCTTCTTTGCTGAATTTAGGGATAATAATGGTTGGAGTCATTGTTGGATCCAAGAAGACTGGTATTAATCCTGACAATGTTGCCACTCCTATAGCAGCAAGTTTTGGAGATCTTATTACTCTTGCTATACTGGCATGGATAAGTCAGGGTCTTTATACTTGCCTTGGTAAGTATGTTTCTAAGTGTGTATGACTCCCCAGAAACCTCTTTTGGGTTAGGAGGGTGGGGAAAAGGCAGGGAGGGGGAGGTTCAACCAACCTTTTTAGTTTGACTGACTCCTTTGTTAACATTTATGCCATTAAATGATAAACCTTAGAATGCAACATTATGCCATGCCTTTTTTCTTTTTTCTTTTTTTTTTAATAAGATCGTAGAAGTCACTAACCTGAGCTTTGGCACAAGTTATGACTATTTGAAAGTCTTTGACAGTATCGCATTCAATCTACATGGGAATTGCAAACTGCAGTTGCTGAATTTACTCTGCTTCCTTGGAGGGGACGGGAGTTATCTTCATCCAGGAATGTTTTCTTGAATGTCCACCCCCAAATCAAATATTTGCTTCCCTGAGTCCTTTTGAATCATTCTCCCCTTGCACTGAGGGGAAGGAGTTAAACTGGCTATCTGGAGAGGCTGCTAGGAGAGGAATTCTGCTTTGAGCATTTTTGTTTTAAGGTGTGGTTTTAGACATGATTAAAATATGTTTTGACCTGCAGTTAGCTATGCCTGGAAATAAAAAAAGAAATAATTGAAGTAATTTGAGTAACAATAGCAAGTCGACCACAAGTACATATTCAAAGAAGTTAAGCCTAAATTTAGATAGATTTGGGATTAATACGACTTTTAAACAAGTTGTGCAAAGACTATTGTGGGTTTTCTTTTGTTTCCATCCAAGTGCTTCCCAGCTTCCATTGCAATACTTTCTTGTTTCCAATACCAGCTTTCAATATCAGTTTCCTCAGCTCTTTCCTGTTTCCCTCACAGTTTCCCTCCATGTCTCCCTGCTGTTCCGAGTACTTATGCTTGATTTTACCAGTGTTTCCTTCTGCTTCTCAGTAAATGAAGTAACCACTTCCAGTTTCTCCAAATAATGTCCCAGCTGTCTTCTGTTTTGTTTGTTTTGTTTTGTCTTATAAATTTGGTGACTATCTTCTAAACATAAATATGCTTTTTTTAGCTTTAGAACAGCACTTCTGCTATGAAAGATGAAAAGATGTATAACTACTCTGAATAGCTTAGGTCCAAGGGGAGGCCTTGACTGCTGACTACAGAGGGCAATGATCTAATCCAACTTCATGCACAAATTCTGTCTGGCCTCTGCATGGCATCTTTTCACTGTTTACTTCCTTTCCCACTAATAACTGTGAACAGGTGAATTACACATTAACGGTTCCAAACGAATTGTTCTTATGAATGAATTTTTACTTCAGTTTGCAATTCTTCTCCTCTGCTAGTTATGTGCATGTTTATATACTCCCCTTGAAACTTTTTTCCTCTGATTTCTGAGACCTGTGGTGTCTAAATCCTACTTTTTTAAAGGAAAGGAGCAGACCACTGACAAAGGTGCATAATCACAATGTCTGCTAAAATGAATATATAGTTATTATTGGAAGCTAGCTCAGATGGTAACTTGTATAATAAAATGCTGGATTGTCACAGAGGAGATATAAGCTTGGAAAATGAGAATGAGTAACTCACACTTCAGTCTTTTTAGTTCCTGTTTCTTAATCTCTGCCATGAAGAAGCAAAAAAATAAAACACAGGAAGAGAAGAATTTTCAGAACCTTATTTAAAATTAAATCGTTGCTGCAACTTACTCACTCCATAGAAACTATTTAAAGTTTATTGTGCTTTAAAAGACAACAGTAGACAATTATAGTGTAGTATACCACAGGTCAAATATTGTTTTGTCTGTAATTTACCAGAGATACTGATATCATCATGTATATTCTTTACAGCTTTGCTCACTGTTCAAGCCTTTTCATATAAAAATTTGAGCTGTCCAGTGTAAGTAAGGCTTTAAAAATTTGTTGCATGTACTGGTATTTTAATAGTAGTTACATTTGTAATTGGTAAATAAACAGCATACATTATTTGTACCGTATTAGTACTGCTTCCAATGCTTTATATAGATTACAGGTTATATGGTTTTTTTTCCAAGAAGAAAGTAATTACTAATAATATTTCAATTTCTCCTATAACATGCTTTTCTTTTTAATCTCTAAAATCTAAACAAAAACCACTTAATCTCAAGAAGAAGATGAGGAAAGAAACCTGGACTTTTTTCTTCCTTTCACATATTTTCAGAGATTTACACCTCTACTTACTGATGGCCTGATGTGTCTCAGAGGAATAAAAGAAGAAGTGTGGCCAGTTTGAACTGATTCTTTGCTACTTTTACAGCTGTCATGACCATTCGAATTTTACTGTGCCATTGCAGTTGTAGAGCAGATCCCACACATGTAGGGGGAAGGATTAGCACATTCAAGCATGTTTGTAAGAGTTATTCCTAATTTTATTTCTACAAGGTCTTCTGGAAATACTTCTCTTTTGGTGATATATGAAATTTTCTAGTTACTGCTAAAAGAACCACTTCTGCTCTTTGTATTTTTTTTTTTTTCCAATTTCCTTGTATTTCTTTCTTTTAGGAAACAGAGGGTCTTTCTAAAGTAAGAACATGGCACAAAGCCCTTGGAAATGTGTTGTTTCCAAGATGTGTGTATTTGGACTATGAAATAGTTACAAGGACTAGAAGTATGGAGTAACTTCTCCTCAGGAGAGGTTTATAAAGTTGTGAGTGGCAGGGAAGAGGCATTCAGAAAATGATTAAGCAACAGGTTAAATAAAGACAATTTTAAATAATACAGGAGTGGGATGTGAAATTTACTGCTGTGCTGTGTTAAGAGGACCAAAGTGATTTTAGAAAACTCTTTGGATAAATTAGTCAGAGAGGACAGATGCAGACAGAAACTTGGGTGATGAAATCCGTGATGCAAACAGCAGCAGGAGCTGGCAGGCACTTTCAGCTGGCACACTGAAAGAAGCATCACTGAAAACTTGTCATCTTTCTTTTCTTCTCTCCATCCCCTGAACTGTTGACTGTAGTCAGACAAAGGATACTAGACTAGATGAGAACTTTGGTCTTCTCCAGTGCAGATATTTGTATGTTCTTTCTGTTGTTTCCCTGCTTCCTCAATGCTAGAATAAGAAGCCCAATGGCAATGCCATAAGGAAACCCACAGTTTATAGGCTAGTAGTGAAGCTGGTGGGATTCACTTCTGACCTGTGTTCAGAATTAACTATTGTCCCCTATGATTTATTAGCCTAACTACTCAGATGGTCTGAAACAAATCTTTCAGTTTCTGGCTGCTCTCTGCATGGGACTAGGTGTTTTGAGAGAAGACAGGAAGGAGAGAAATGATGTGTGTACAAGTTTTATGCAGGTCTGTAACAGAGGTGTACAGACTTTGTGTTGATGCAATGCTTTATGGCATGCCCAGGAGAGGCAGGGGAAAGGACTGTAACATTTTTACCTATGCTAGGCCTGAATGAAACATCTCGTTTGGTCACTGTCATGTGTGTAATTTCTTAAAGGTTTATCTGAGTGTTTTAAAAATAATGACAAAGCTATGAAACACAGGGATTAAATAGTAGAAGGTTAACAGATCTTAGCAACTCCCTAAATGGAGCCTCGTCTGTGAATTGTTGTTAAAGCTGGGGGAAAGCACTAGAGGGCTCCCCAGGACCGTCACTGTGTCCTGACACCTTTCCTTCCAGAAGACGAGGAATGGAAACTGGAATAGGAACATCCAGTATATTAAACGTGGAGGTCCCTGTTGATTGTCACTTGTCAGTAATGATCTGAAAAGTTAGTTTAAAGCTTTCCTTTTTTCTCACAGAATGTGGTTTAAATATATGCATTTATATCTCTTGCATGTTGGATCCGGGTTAAGAAAAATTGTGTGATTCGCATTATGATTTTCAGGTTCCTACCAGTTGCTTTGAAGTAGTATATTTCCAGCTTACCTCTAATTTCTAACAGAGGCTGCATTATTTTCAGTGGCATTACACTGAACAATATGTCACAGTAAATACCCTGCACAAGGATTAAAACATTACACATCTGAGTTCTCTGAACTAGAACATTTATTTCTATCACTGTTTACTAAAAGAATGAGGGCTTAAAGCAAATGAAGATCAGAACCTTGTCCCTCTTCCCTCCTTCCTTTTTTAGTTTAATGTCACAGTCAGAAGTTCATTGAAGAGCTCAGTGCTTTTAGGTGTTTTTCTTCTGCTGTGGGATGTTGCAAATTCTATAGCAGAGACAGGTTGAGTGAGATTCCTTTTACCATGTAAGCTACCTGCTATAAATCTATCAAAAATGGAGTGAAGTGAGCCCTAAAAGAGAGGTCATTTATTTGCTCTTCCCATTCTCCAGCTATTGTAAAATGTATTTGCTTCTTCTGTGAATTAAATATTAGGAGAAAGACAGCTACCCTTCCTTAAAAGATGCATCTCAAGGTTAATCTTTTTAGACTGTTATAGAAAAGTGTTCTGTAAGTGGCATCTCTCATAGCTCACTTGTGAGAGATTCTGTAAGAGAATTCTGAACTATTAATTGCTTTTAGAGTTCTGTTTTTAATTCAGCTAAATAGACAGGCAGTAGGATTTGAAGTTCTGATAGGGACCAACTGCCTTGCCTTCATTTTTTTCATTATTTTTGCCTTAAAAAACCTGGGCAGGGTGAGTTTCAGTTGACTTGTTTAAAACTTGTAAACATATGCGTTGTTATAATGATGGTCTTTTACCCTTGTTCAGCAGCATGGGGAGGGTCGGTGACCAGTTTATTTATTTATTGTTCCCTCTTGTGTGTTAAAACAGAGAATCCCCATAGGGTGCTAGTATGTTATCATAGCAGAAGGTTTTTTTAAAAAATATTTTAAGCTCTGTCTGTGTCCCATCCTTGAAGATCCCTCACTGTTGAGAGCCACTGGTGGCTTTTGTTCTTTTCAAGAAGGCACAGCAGTATTACAGCAATGGAGTAGGTTTTATAATCCATTTTATGTCCAACTCAATTTAAAGGACTTGTGTATAAAACCTATTATCTGTGTGTTGGAAAGAAGGGGATGTCCATGTGCTATGGATTTGTGTATAAACAAAATGCATTTTCAGTATATTCAGGTTTGGGTTTTTTTAATATGCCTTACGAAACAATGTTTTGTATTCCACAGCCTTATTACCCTTTTATCATAAAGCATCATAGAAAAATTCTCTTCCAAATTTCTTCTTTGTACAGTTATATGTCCTTGAGAAGACGGGAGACAACAATCACAGATGGCAGGTGTTAAGCATATTGTTCAGTGCAGTAGTTGAAACTTTAGGTGCAGTAGTGATGAAGACCATTAAAATTCCTCAGTTGTATGATATAGATTATAATTCATTTTAGAGTTCTAATTTAGGAAAAAACGTATAGGAATGTCTTGAAAGTAAAACAGGTTTGGTTTTTTCCTTTGTTATTATTTTAGAGACATATTCCTATGTATCTCCTTTGGTTGGTGCCTTTTTTTTGGTTCTGACTCCGATGGGGATTGTCATAGCTGCCAAACACCCAGCTACCAGAACTGTCCTCCATTCAGGATGGGAGCCTGTTATAACTGCCATGATTATAAGCAGGTAGGTCTATTTGTCTTGCTTCACACAAGCATCTTCATAGTCATCCTGTGTCTCTGTATATCTTACTTAACACCTGGTTGTACTTAGAAGAAACATTTAAGGAACCTCTAGAATTTAGAGTGTGAATAAACATTAGCCTTCCCAAAATGAGGAAGTTCCAAAGTTTAGTCACAGGTGGAAATGACTGGGGGAGCCAGCAGTAGCCAGGGACTAGTGATGCGTTGGTGTATCTGTGATTGACAAGTGTGCCCTATCAAATGAGGGAAATGGTGAGCTACTCATCTCCTGCAGTTTCCAATCCAGACAGATTATTTAACCTAATGACAGTTGTGAATCCGAAAAGTAGAGTGGCTGGTATTCTGTGGTCTTTGTTATATAAGAAGTCAATTTTAATAAATAACTAACTACAGTGATGTTAGTCTGTAGCTCAGAATGAGGTAATGGCGCAGGGTAAAGGTTAATTGAGATGAAAATTGTGTCTTGAGGATGTTCTAAGACAGATTGCTCTGAAAAGTTTTTAAATACTAATTAATGGTCCCGATTGCCTTATGCTAAATATTGTACTTTGTTTTTTCAGTATTGGTGGCCTTATTCTGGACACAACTGTATCTGATCCTAACTTAGTTGGAATTGTTGTTTATACCCCAGTAATTAATGGTAAGACTGACAGCATTATTTGCTCCTGTACATCAGTTGATATACCTTGGCTTGAGAAACGTCTATTACAGTAAATTTCTCTTGTGCTAATTAATATCTCTTATATTAATTTCAAGTTTTGATTTTGATATCAACAGCTGTGTATTTGAACACCTGAGAAGTGCTTCCAATTTTACTACAACCATTAAAACATGATAGAGAATGTGAGAAGTAGAAATCTAAAGCAGACCCTAAGAAACTGAAAGTGGAAATATTGAAGTAACATAGTCAAACATTAAAATATCAAATATTATATTGAAGCAGTTATGGCTGTGGAAAATGCACATAAAACTTTATCTCGAGGGATTTTCTTCTGAACATCCAAGGAAAGATTTTCAAAAGGGTAATTTGCTATTGATATGTAATGTATATAGATATAAGAATTCACAGGAATGCTACAGGCAAGTAAATAAATTTCTCAAGAAAAATGGGTGTTGTTTCCCATGCCTGGCGTGCACTTTGCAGGTGTATAAGAATGCATTTGTGAAAATTTGGTCCTTGAATTAAGTGTTCTATCTTCTAACAATAAGAACAAGGCAAATTTTATAAGGACAGTTGATATACTGGTGCAGTTTGAAAATGTTTTTCTTTCCTATTACGGTAGGATACCTATTTAGTTTGCAGTAATTATAAACACCAGGTCTGTTCCCAATGTATTGCTGCCTAGCTGTTCTTTCCCCTATTTGTATTTCTTAATTTAATTTCTCACATTAGTTTGCATTTCTTGTATTGTTGATTTTAAAACGATTTTCGCTGTTACCAAGATGATACTGTTTTGACTTAGGTTGGCCCTTGCAATTTCCGTAGGGGTATGTTCTATTCTGTTTTCTAAGCTGTGAATTAAATGAATTCTGGCCACTTGTTTTCCACCTTGATATCAAGACGTTAATAGGGTTGCTGAATTTTAGTTTTGAACCATATTGGCCTGATATAATTAATTTTTCCTGACATTATTAATGGAAATCTAATGTTGGATAGCACCAAAACATTTTGATAAGCTTTACTATGGTTGACAGTATATCTCTTGCTGCAACCATTAGGCAAGCTGTTCAGTTAGTGGGAGAAATAGTATTGTTTTGATAGAAACCTGTTCTTGGCAAATTCATGTTAGCTCATGTTTTACAGCTTTCATGTCTTCTGGATGCTTCTAAATTGTCTTTTTAATCATTTATTCTAGTTCTCATGTAGGAACGTAAATTTCACTGATATAGAGGCTCTCTGTATCATCCTTTTTGTTCCCCTTTAAAGATATATTTTCTGCCCTCAGGTATTCTCTAAACTCCAAGATAATCAATTTGCAAAAATGATCACTAATAATTCATGGATTGTTCATATAGCTCTCTAAGGACTGAATTTAACTTACCCCCAGGCCCTAGTACATATCAGTTTGTGATCAGGTATCATCATTTTTATGAAGGCAGTAGGCAAAAGGAACTGAATATTTCAGTCTTCAGCAGAGCATGTTGCTTGCTCTTCTTATATTTTCTTTCTTCTTGCTTTTTACGTGAAGTATTTCTGTTTCCACTCGTGTTCCTTGCTAACTGTAAATTAATTCTTACACTTCAGCCTTTATGTCTCCTTGCCTATGTCTTGTCTTTGTATTAAATCATAATTTCAAGCACTTGCACCTAACTTTTGTATGTTTCCATTTTGATTTCCTTGCCTGAAAGGCAAGGCAGACATTTTTTTTCTTTATATCTGCTACTTTTCCTACAGTAGTCCTTTTTCAGTAACCCTCTGCATTTACCTCCTAAGAGAAGAGGATTGTTTTTTTCTTTTTAGGCAGGTGTACCCAAACCAGTGCTCTTACCAGTGGTCCTGCTTTCCCAGATGACAGCCCTTGATAACAAAAGCCAATAACTCTCTGGTGATTCTTTCTTACTCCTTCCACAGAAGTTTCTTTTTTTACTCCAGTACAGTATCAGAATAATTCTGGATTTTCTCTGTAGGTTCCCTTATTCTAGACTTGTTACCTACATGGATACAGGTCTCATGGCACACATGCCTTTCTCAAGGCCTCATGTGCCTTCCAGATGTTGCAATAATGATCGTCTTATACCCTGCAGCAAATAGGGACTGCTCTTGTCAGTGGAATTAGGTATCTTATTGGATTGCCTGTCTGTTTATATTTTACCTTTTCATCATTTTTAGCTAATGACTGGACTTAAGTAAATAATTTTAATTGCTAAGAATAACAGCTTAATGTTAGCATACCTCTAGAGAAAAGAGTAAATATACTGCNGCACTGTATGCCTTTGCCAACCTATTGTCAATATTTCATAAGTATATCAACCGAACTAAGGCAATGCACATACGTTCTTTTGAACTGTCTTTATGNCTTTATTTCTTGTTTTCTTTCATATATTTTCTTTCATAAGTGTATCAACTGAACTAAGGCAATGCACATATGTTCTTTTGAACTGTCTTTATATGAAAAGAATTAAGCAAAAGCTATATAGCCCTGGATGTTGAGCTGATGAGTCAAAAGATCCTTAAAGAATTAGGCAGGTGGAAAAGAGCAGGCAGGGAGAGAAAGAGTCTTTCCAAGAGACATGCTTGACTCAAAATTCTAAGAATAGAGGCATTTCTATTGGAAAATATGGAGAAAATATGTTCTGTGTAGAGGATGCAGAATGGGTCTGTTTTATGGTACATCTCCTGGAAAAGGAAATTGTAGTTAGGTGATTTTCTTGGTTGTTGTTGGATTAGCCTCTCCTGGGTTTCATAATTCTACTGACACCTTTTGATATTGCTGGTCAGAACAGTGTAGTAAACTGGGGTTTAGGAAGTCCTTCAGTTAAAAAAGCACATCTGTTGACACTCATCTGCTGACATAAAAGGTGTGTTAAGTCACTTAACAGATGGCTTTTTAAATATTACTGTTGCAGAAAGTTTTCTCTAACAGTGCTTTCCTGGCCTTAGAATTCTCATTGTAAGCCTGAGTAGTGACAGGAGCTGAGGAGTTTCCCCTCAAAATGCTTTTAAGATGCCTGGTTTTTTCCTCTTTCCCTAATGTTTGTTAGTCCTACGGCATAGAGAACCTGAAAAAAAACCCCAAAAACCAACAGGGAAACCTGAAAGAAATATTGTATTGTATTGGGATCGTGTCCAGCCAAAATTTGATGACAGTAAATTTGTCCAGGATTTCAAATTGTCACTCTTTATTTCGGTGCCAGTTTCCATATCTCAAAAACCTGAATAGTATGTACTGCGGAGTTGTCAGCTGTTAGGCTTGCTGTGTGAGCCATTAAGCAGCTTTTGGCCAGGTCCTGTCTAGATGGTTTGTGTATTCTTAGATGTGAGACAAGTTACTTTCATCGTGTGTTGAAGTGTGGAGCCATAAATCTTTCAGTTTAAGAAATATTGGTCTGGAATTTGAGCAACCTCAAAGGTTCCTACCCCTATTAACAATAACTACAAATATTTCCCTAAAATATTAAAATACTTTTTAAGCAGACAGGCATTTATAGTCCATTTTACCACTGGTGGCCTGAAGTATTTCACAACCACTTTTCCGTTTCCCCACTTTTAAACACATTTATTGAGATGAATAATTATTTTTTTATTCTATGGGTGGCTGGGTTAAATTGTATCTCTGCTTATTAAAAATAAATAAATCATATTATTGTTTCAGCCACTTTGGTACTTACTAACTACTTGATACTTAGATGTCTGTTTGATGTACTGAAGTTCTGAATAAAATAACCAAGCCCAAGAGTGGCTGTGCTTCAGTCTAGATACTCAAGTTGATCATTATGTTTTCTAATGGATGAGGTGGTTAAAATTTGCAAATCCTCTTACAGCACCACAGCGTGTTGAATTTGGCTCAGGAATAGCAATTTGCAAGAAACCGAGTTCCTTTTGCACAGAAGAAAAGATAATACCTTAAGCAATTATATGCTTCTGAATATGCAACAGAAATGAACGAAGTGCTGTTACTAGATAGAGCCACTTACCTCAACTTTCATTGCTTAGACAAAACATTGTGAGATATCTTCTAAGTATTTGCATTTCCTGAGTTGCTGCGTAATAACCAACATATCAGTAGACTTCACCCTATTTTTATGCACCTTGAAGAATGGAGGTTCTGCAAATTAATTCTGAAAACACTTGAAAATTGGAAATTATTTATATCAAGAAACTTGCCTTTGCAGATGGTTTGAAGCAATACTCTTAAGGGTAACACAAACCAGTTTTAGTATTTCTTGTTCTTTGGCTGTACGTATTTTAAAATTATTTGCTATCTGGAGGAAATAAATGTAGATCAAAGAATATGAGAAAAATATATGAGAAAATTTAACACAAAACTTAATGAGTATCAGTTGTCTAGGAGATGAAAATTAAGCTTATGTAAGGGTAAATAGAATGACAGGCTTTCAGGTTTTTCAGAGAGATTTTGCTGTAAATTGTTTTGGAGAATATGGAAAAAAATACCCAGAAACCATTCCTCCTCAAAAAATAAAATGCATTTTTTAATAGCTATGTATTTTAATCTCTTCTAGGATAGTTGTACTTTGAGTTTTCCCACAACAGAGTAGTGCTTTGATTAGAATAGATAGAGCCACTCAGACAGTTGAGCATCTGAAGTTTGTCTCTGTAAATGACAAGGGAAAATGTTAGTGTACCTATATGGCAGTAGAGCAATTTGGCAGAGCAGCAAATTAGTTTTTCTGCATCCTGAATTAGAAAGAATGTGTTAGTCTCAGAAGGCACCAATGCTCTACGAGAACTATTAAGCCTTGATTTTGGCATGAATAAGGAGGAGGGCTTTGATTTTTGACATTTACTTCTGACACATTATTGGGTGATAGTTTTACTACTTTTTAGTTCCTAACCTGCATGTGTAAACCTGCATATTCAATGCTATTATAGACGTGATCTTTCTTGGAATTCTTACTTGTAAATTTTATTATATCCAACATATTTTCATATTTTGACCGTCAAAGAACAATTTTTTTATGAGGGATAAGAGATAACTGAATTATGAGTCAAATCATAATATGCATATGTAATGTTGTCTTAAAGACATGTCTTAATAAACATCCCTATAGGAAAAGCTAATATTTTCCATCTGTTTTCCCCCCAAAATTTTTAAGTATTAAAAGAAATGCTATAAAGTAAAATGGAAAATAGAAGAAGTATGGATGAGAAAGCAACACAAATAGGTATTTAAGGTAGATTTCTAATCTAAGTATTTCACTTGCATAAAAAGTGATTTTTTGAAGTTAGTGCTAGAGAGGTCAGGGCAAAAATTCATCTTGTATTTTCTCAAAGTTTATATGAGTATTCCAAAATTTAGAGCTTTTGGTCACCATTGTAACAGATTCTTTTGCTTCCTTTTAGTTTAATTTTTGTGATGCTAATGATGAACTTCAAAAAAGGCTGATTGGTAAAACTGACTGTCTTGGACTATGGATTGTGCTCAGGAGTGTGCAAAAGTGAAAATCTTCTTGCCTTCCTTCTCTTGATAGCTTTACAAGAAAAATTAATTTGGGGATTATGTTGGCCTAATTCTCTGCTGATGTAGATATTAATTTATTTTAGTCCCATTGCAGAAGCTGTATTATAGGTGCTTGGGAACAACACGGTGTTCTGTTACTGATTAATCTCTCTCCATAGAACTGGAGTTCTAGAAATCTTCAGTCTCAAGGATTTGGTTTGTCTGTTCTTACACAATTATTTGTGTGCCCCATCATGCAACTGTTTATGGTCTTGTGAACAGTTATGGCACAGTTAAAGCTGAGTATGTTTGCTGAAACAGAATTGGGAGGAAGAGGTGGATTTATTTGCTTCTTTCTAAAATCACAGAAGTATTTATGTTGGAGACCTTTCAAGATCTAGTTCAATGCCCTGCTTGGGCCCACTAGCAGGGTCCACCAGAACAGGTTGTCAAATATTGTGTCCAGTAGGGTTTTAAATATCTCCATAGATGGAGACTACACAACTCCTCTGGCCAGCCTGTTTTGGTGTTTGACCACCCTCAAAATAAAAAAAAGAAAAAGTTTTTTTTATGTCCAGGTGGAATATTTTCTGTTTCAGGGGTTTTTTTATTGCCTTTTGTCCTGTCAGTGGGTACTAGTGAGAAGAGTCTGGCTCCCTTGTCTTCATCCCTCATCTCAAGTACCTGTACACATTCATAAGGTCCTCCTGAGCCTTCTGCAGGCTGAACAGTCACAGGTCTCTACCTCTCCTCATATAGAAGATGCTTCAGTCCCTGTGGGCCTGTGTTGGATTCACTCCAGTCAGTCCATTTCTTGTACTGGGGAGCTCAGAAATGGGCATTGTACTGCAGTTGTGGCCTCACCAGTGCAGAGTACAGAGCAAGCGTTTTCTCTTTTGGCATGCTGGTGATGCTTCTCCTAATGCAGCTCAGGATGCTGTTGACCTTTGCCATGAAGGTGGTTGCTGTGTCATGATCAACTTCTTGTTCTTCAGTACCCCACGTCCTTCTCTGCAGACCTGCTTTCCAGCCTGTACTGGTGCATGGGGTTATTCCTACCCAGATGGAGGATTTTGCATTTCCTTTTGTTGAATTTAATGAGATTTCTCTTGACCTAACTCTCTAGTCTGTCGTGTTCTTTCTGAATGGCAGTACAACACTCTGGTTTATCAACTACTCCTCTAAGTATTCCCTGGAAAAGTGTTTATCAAAACATACAGTATAACATCTGAGGTAAAAACCAGCCTGGTGTGTTACTGGGAGCAGTGAATGGTCTCAGACTTATCTGTGTCAGCAACACCCCTCCAGCTTCTCTTAACTTCTAGGGTTTTTTTAGCTTTACTGAGGGTTATGAGATATGGATTTGCTTTGAAGTATTTTTTCAGATGCATTGATGTAAAGTACTTTTAATGTGGTTACTTCTATTATTAGAAAAAAGTCCTTTTTCCAGATGATGATTAATAGAATCACGCCCGTAGGCCTGTTTGCAAATACGTGACATAGTTTTGGCTCTACTTTGAGTATGGTTTTTGTGCTTGTTAGACAAAAGAGCTGTGATAAAAATTTTCAGAAGAAACATTCTTGCTTAGCCCTTAACTGCCTCAATAAAATGATGAGGTTTTCAATTTTCTTTTAAAGTTGTAAGTCAGCATGACATTCTTTGCACTTTAGCAGACAGCGACTCTTCTGCTTATTGACAAAGTAGCACTTTCATATTGAAGTTAAACACATTTGCTGTTCTGAGAGGAATGAAGTAACAGTTGCTGGATTTTATTTTTGAAATAAATTGTTTTCCTGTGTTGTAGTTCTTACAAGAGTGAAAAGAAGCTAATTAAGTCCTTGCAAATTTAGTATTTGTAATGATGACTTCAATAGGAGAAAACATTGCTGGATTAATTAAATGTTCATGGAAACAGTTCTCATATATGTCTACAGAGATTTTAGTAATATGAGCAGCGACTGAGCCCCTGACTATTTAATGCATTCAGAAGATGCTGAGAAGTTATCAGTTTTGTGTATTGACATCTTGTCAACCTACACAGTTTTATCTGTGTTCTGCTTCTTGCAGGGATCTGATTAATCTGGTATAGTTGAGATGGTAACTTCACATGCACAGTAGCTGCTGTTACCAAACAAACTGAATCTCTCTGTACGTATCGAATTGATTCGTTCACTGCAAGCACAAATTTATCCTCTCCATTTTCCCTCTGCTTTCCACAGCATCATCATTCTTTTTCTATGTTGCTGAGCAGGAGGCATCATGCCCAGCTCCAAGCTAGGTGCTGACTGGCCAGCTGGCACACTTATGCCCTTAACTATGCATCTCATATTACTGCTTTTGTCTCACTGAGGGCATGGGTTTGAATCTTTCCCTTTATGTACCTAGCCACTGTTTTCTTTTTGGTAGCTTGTTTAACCATTGTTGGAGGTAGTTAGCCTCTCTATCCTTGTGTCAGACATGGTTGAATTTGGACCAAAGGTTCAAAAATAATTAGGAGAATTGGTAGTGAATACGCAGAACTAAAAGACAGTGTCACTGCTGCTGCCCATCACTCTACCAGCTGGTAGAGACTGGATGTACAGATTCTAGAAGCCCTTACACTTCACCTTCCTGTCTTCTATGAGTTAAAATTATACCACTATACTAAATTATTGAGACTGAAACAAATGAAATTTAAAATAATTTTGCTTAACATATAAATATTGCATTTCCAGTTAGCTAAAATAGATTGTATATGTTCAACTTAGTTACTCTTGAAATCACACTGCACACTGGATGTTTTGTTTGGCATGTCAGCTTCCTTTCCAAAGCAGGTATCACTGCCTTTTACCAGTGTTCCATTGCTGGCCAGTTTGTTTTAGAATCACATTTAATGCTTTTCAGTAATTTCTTGTTAGCTACGTGAGCAATAGGGTTTGGGGCGTACTTTCTCTAAATGGTGGTTATAAAAGTGAAAAGATTTGTGATGAATAGATGTCCATCAAAGGATTGACAACCAGTCTTACACCTTCTTTCATAAACTTGTCCATGTCTCTGTTGTCCTGACAGTTTTTTTAAGCACCATTTCAAGAGGGCAAATTTCTGTTTTCCTTAATTTCCTCTCACTCAGTTTCCCTTGTTATTAACTAGGGGGAAATGTGCAGATCATCTGTCATATCTCTGAGTGTCTGAATTTGTTGAAGCAAATAATTATCAGTCACAAGAGGAAATTACATACATCCTAGGAAATACTTAAAATCTAGGGTGGTTGTGCCAACATGGTTTGCAGTTGCATTGCTACAAAACTCAAAACAGCCCTATTCACTTCCATCTTTTATTTGGTTTTGTAGTGCTATAAGCGATATAATGAAAAGTTTACTATTTTTTGTTTTAATATTGTTTTGAATATATCAGTTATTGCAGTTGTTAACCTGCTTGTAATTACCCAGATTGCCTTTATGTCCTCTTTTTTAGCAGAAATTGTTTCATATTTTGCAGTCATATGGCACCATCCTCAGCTTTGCAGCTCTATTCAGAAGCAGTTTTACATAACAGCTTTTTTATAATTCAGTCACAGAAATTATCTGATCCTCATCCAAATGTGGTGCATTGATACTTAATTTTATTTTTGTCTCTCTTTCTGCACCTTATTCTCATTACTCAGAAATCTCTAATTTATTGTTCTCAGTGAAAGGACAGACTTTGGACCTTACTTATATTAGTTTCAATCTGTTAAAACTTCTTTTGTAGTTTAGATAAATCCCTTATTTTACTACTTTTTCTGGGGGAAAAAAAGCGCTACTATTATTTGAATTTTCTTTGCAAACTCTGACACAACCTTTTGATAGTTGATATCTTGCCCCTGTATCTCCTGACTGGGAACATGCACGTCCTGATTTGTATCTGAAGCTTGTTACTTAAAAGACCTACTTCCTTGTTAGGTTCAGCCATTTACTGTCTTTAAGCAGTGGTGAGGCAGGAGTTCTTTGAGTTCTCAGTGTTAGATCTCTGTGCTAACCACTCCATGGCCAACCACTCCATTCCCAAGAATTTGGGAAATAGTGTCTTCTGGTCACTACAGATATTTGTTCTGCAACCAAAGCCCTAAGCAGCAGATAAACAAATTAATTCAACAAGGGCTTTCTCCTTCTGAAGCGGGGTCAAAATCTGCATTGCTTCTGCTTTTCTCAGAAGAACCCATTGCTTTGTAGAGCGTCTGAAGGGGGGGAAAGAAACAGCATGTACTTGATATGCAAGCAGACAACTCAAGTATAATAACAATAAGGGGATTTTATGCTAGTGCCACTGCATTCTGCACTGTAGATATAAAAGCCTTCGTTAGTTTTCTATTCATTGAAGTAAAAATTTGTAGAACATAAACCAGCCCATATTGGAAGGAACCTTGAAATATCATCTGGTCCAACCTTTTGTGGGAAAGGAGCCCAGATGAGATTATCTAACTCCCCGTCCAGTCACATCTTGAAAATCCTCAATGAAGGGACTCCACCATGTCCCTGGGATGGTTGTTCCAATGGATGATTTCTAACTATAGGAAATTTCTTTCTTATATTGAGACAAAACCTCTTCTGGTGCAACTTGAGCACATTGCCCCTTATAAAAAAGCAAGCAGAATCTCCATCAGTACCATTCTTTTAAAAATCATCTATTCAGACACATATCTTGTTCTTTCAACCTGAATTATGAGTGACAAAAGACTCTAGTTAATCCTACTCTGTGTCAAAGGGGAATGAATATATTAACTCTTGAAGTAATTTCCAGTCCTGTGATTCTGTGTGTGAAATCCCTGTTTATGCTTGTGGTAGTGAGTCCATCTGCTTTTGTTACTTGTATTTGCCAGGTAATCCAGCAGGGGCATAGCTGTGCAGAACTTCTGTTGTTCCAAGAGGGATTTCCAAAAAAAAGAGCAATAAAAGGGAGTTTCACCTATGAGAAAGCATAAGATTGAACCTTTTGGAAGGTTTGGAATTTTTTGCACTTGCAGTGATTCAAAACTGATCTCCAAACATCCAGTGATACACCAAACTGTAGCCCAAGTTTTCTGACTTATTTTAATGCTTGGTGTTTGCCTGTCCGTAACTAATATACATTCTAAAGATACTTCTCATTTTGACTTTTGTATGTAGGGTACTGTGGTAAACATAGAGGAATTTGGTAAATTTGCAAAAATATTGCCTACTAGAGCTAAAAAAAAACAGTTAAAAACTTTTCATTTGTTCCCTTTTGCATTTCAGGTATTGGTGGTAATCTAGTAGCTATTCAAGCTAGCAGAATTTCTACCTACCTCCATTTGCACAGCATTCCTGGAGAGCTGCCAGAAGAAGCCAAGGGTTGCTATTACCCATGCAGAACATATTATGGTACAGGTATGGATTAGCCAGTTAAAACTGCTGTCTCTTGTCTCCTCTTTACTGCCTGTGTGCCAGACTGTACCACCAGAAAAATGGCAATGCACTGAACTGGCTGTGTGCAGCTCAAAGGCAGCAGAGGCTTGGCAGTTCCCTTTCCCTGCAGCTGTTTGCCTGTGAGAATCTCAAGGAACTCCTGGAGGAGGCAATGAGTGGAGAGGAAAGCAGAGCAGGGTGTAACCCTAGCAAGGCTTGAAGATAGGGGCTGATGAGGCAGGGTGCTGTGATACCCACTCAGGAGGATTTCAACCTTCATCTTTCCTTGTCTACCTGCTCCTAACTTTTGTCATTCAACCCCAGAAGTTCAAACCAATTTCCTGTCAGGACAAAGATTTATAAGTAACATTATTACTAAGCCAAACCCCTGATTTCCATTTCCAATTTGCCATTTTCTTTCTAGATTCTTGCTTCACAGCTTATGCCTCCCCTGTATTTCCCACTTCCCTAATGGTGTAGTAACTGTGGTGAAATGTGATGTGTCAACACCATGTATTACACTTTCATATTTATTAAATGAATTGGAACAGATCCGAAAGTGGTAAATGGGGGCTTACTTTCTAGAAATAGAAGGTACTTTAAAGGTTGTCTTGAATCTGGAGTCCAGAAGATTGTCTTTCCTAGGAAAATTTAGGAGGTCACTGCAGCTCCAAAAATGTAGATGGTATTACATGAGCACAGAATGAAGGCAGACAGTTTTCACCCTGTTCTGGAAGAGCTCTGCTTGCCTTTTCTGATAAACACTAGAGTTATCTTTTTTCCCCGCTGTGAAATTCCTCAAGGAGTCTTTTAGTGGACGATAATGCCTGCTGTTCCATAGTTCCAGAGTCAATGCTGTGGAATTCCAAACCCATTTTCTTTTTATATTAAAAAGAATAAAAATCTGCTATAGTAATTGAAGTGCTTAACCAAGTTTTGTGGTTTTTTTTATTGTAGGGGTAAATAACAAATCAGCCCAAGTTCTGCTTCTTTTGGTGGTTCCTGGACACCTGATTTTCTTGTACACAATCCACCTAATGAAAAGTGGACATACTTCCTTAACCCCTATCTTTATAGCAGTATATTTGTTTGCAGCCCTGCTACAGGTAAGAACAAGTACAAGTTGCAAATGCTTGTGTGAAGTCAAGTGCTTGAAGAAAACCATGTTTTTTTTCTAATATCTAAAAATCTCATGAAATGAGGTACAAGGAGATATGGGTTAATACAGGCTTTCAGCACAGCTCTGAAGTAACTAATTATCTCCATATATCTGCAGCTTACAGAGGTGTATCTGTATTGTGAGTGTTTTCCAGAAGACATCTGACTGCATTTTTTCCCAGTTGTGCATCTTTCACATGATTCTTGGAACTATTGCATCTAAACTCCCCATCATTTTAATCAACTAGAGGGGAAATAGAAAGAAGAAAAGCTAGCATTTGTAATATTGAATATATCGAGGAAAACTCTCAAAGAAGTCTCCTAAAGTGGTTCCTGTTACTGTTTTAGTTAACATAGTCCAGTAAATGAGAATGTTACAGCTTCCTTGGTGTGTTCTTAATATTTATTAAAGTTTAAATTAGTCTGACAGCAAACACTATACAAGAAAGTTTAACTGCATTGTCAAACTTTGTTACATTATTTGGGCTGGTCTTACCTGGTGGTCTGTTCATACCTAGCAAGGGCAGTTCTTGAAAGATACCTTTTGAAATAACAATGTCTCAAGGTGAAATAATTTCACTTTGAAAAATCTTTAATACAAAATTAAATATTTTTATTAAAACTAGCACTAGTTTTTAGCTCTAACATGGCTGAATTAACTATAATTTTTCTTGGCACCTTAAAACCAAAAATTGACTGTTCACATTACACAGTAAAAGTGTAGTTGAAATATCCATAATTTAAATATACCTACTGCTTCTTAAAATGTGACCACTTTAATTTTAAAATAAAAACAATATTATCAGCAGTGAATCCTTAATAAAATTATGATTTTTAATGTTCTGAATTTCTCTCTGTTTATCATACTGCTATTTCAATAAGGACAGGTTTTCAAAAACTTTCTATTTCATATGAGAATGTAATACGTTTTTGGTAGAACATCACCAGTAATGTTCCAACCTTTGAAAATGAGAGTGTTATACTAAAAGATATATATTACTTTTCATTTGCCTTTCTACACTTAAGAAAACCCGGAAAGTATTTTATTTTATTTTAGTGTTCCTACCTCTAGTAGTACAGTTGTTTTCCTTAACTAAATTAATACATATTCTTGAAGTGTTCTTCAATTAAATTTATAAATTGATTCTATTGAAAGCCAAGGCTGTACTCCCTTTGCCTTTACTGCACAAATATTTCTATTAATCTGCATTCAGCTAAAACTTTTAAGTTAGATTTCAAAAGGTCTGAATTAAGTCTGTAGTGAAGGGCCTGTTCTGTGTTTATGAATGGCAGCACCAGGGGAAAATACAAATAAAAAATGTTATGAGGGAAGTATACCCTCTAAGCATGCAGGGTACTTCACATAATGCAATGTACAGTATCTGGGCAAGCCAATGTGCCTTAATGAAAACCATTATAATATTTTTAAATGTGTTTTGGATTTGGTGAGTGGCTTCTATTTAAGAGGAATACTCTTTCCTTGAAAATTTTACAAGAACAAGTGACAGACAAACAGGTACCAGTACCCTGCAAACAGTTACAATATGACATTTGAGCAATAAAGATTATATTAATTGGAGAACAGTCCTCCTCTTATACCTTACAAAGGCACAAGTATTTTTTAACTGTGTGAGGCTGTGCACTGAGCAAAGTTTCATCCCCTGTCTTGTCAGCCTGCAGGAAAGTGAGAGCAGCTCTGGAGTTGCCAAGCCGTCAGTCCTGGCACACGGCTCGGAGCATTCAAAGGCAGCCTCTGTTCTGCATGTTCTCACTGAGCCAGTAAAACGCCCTCTAAGGAATTTTCACACCTACTAACCAGATCTGAACACACAGTTATGTTTAAGACTCAGGGAATAAACAAACAATAGGAGATTCCCAGAGCTATTACCAAGCAAATAAGTAATTCCAAAATTTGTCTTACCCAATGAAGGTCAGATGTGTACAGCTGCGAAGTCACTTTTGCAGTGCCTCAGGGCTGTTTGGGGCAATAGAAAACCAAGAATTCAGCACTGCTCATAATGGCTCCCTACTCACATAAAAAATATTTTGGATTTCTAACTCATGTGAGGATTCTGATGATGGTATGGGCCCCTTTAATGTGGAAACATAACTCATGGGATACACTGTGCATAATAGAGAATTAAGGAAGGTTGTGTTTATAGACAAAATATTGATACATTTTAAATACTACTTTTTTCTAACAGGAAAGGTTACTTCCAAAAGATAGAGCATATAACTGCTAAAGAGACCATGAATTATGGAAACTTAAGTCCAGATCTGGACACCTCTGTATATTCAGTGCTTTCTCACTGCCAGCATGACAAGCAGACTTGCCAGATTCTCTGGGATGTGAATGTGGGTGTCAACCACTCCTTTTCTTCCAGCCTTGTTGCTGTCTATGGTAGAAGCCTGGCTCCTACCAAGTCATTAGCAGAGATATATATTTTTTGCTTTCAGAAGGCTGAGCTGAAAGTTATTATGTACATCCCACGACATGCTGAGTTGTGCTACAGCTAATGCAGGCTGAGCATACCTGAACACTTCCTGAGTTTACCTGAACACTGGGTTACACATTTCTTTTCTCAGACAGCTGAGGAACAGCCTGAAATTAGGACTGTTTTGGTCAAACCAGAGTGTCTGGCAAAGCTACAAAGAAATCAAGATGGAAATCTGAAAAATTTGAATCAAACTGTGGAATAGAAAAAAAAGATGCTTCCCACCAAGTTACATCAGTATAATCACACTGACTTAGAAACAACTTCAGTTTCTACTTCGGTGAGGTTTTAGTTTTACATAAATGTGTGCTGTGCTGTCTGGGAACTTGGATAGCTTTAGAGGAGCTAATACCACTTAGCTACAACACAAACAGGAGCAAGAAAAAACTTGCTGTTCAGTGATTTCTTTGCAGCCAGACATTGAAGGAAATCTCTATATGCTTGGAGGAAATGGTGACTTGTTTCCCCTGGACATGATACACACCAGATATGCTACCTGAGAAAACAGTGGAGAAAAATGGCTTTTGAAAAATGTGTGTAGACCCTACTCAGAGTTCACTGACTACAGATTTTTGTCTGTAGGCAATGGAAACTCAGCAAGTTCAGTGTAGATCGATTACAAGCACTTTGCAGTTACTACTTGGTTTCACATGAGGACATCAAAAGCCATTTAAAATTGGAGACATATAATATACATAATTTGAAAATTAACTTAATGTAGGGTCAAAACCACTAGAAGACTTAAACCATAAATTTGGCAAGAGTGACAGAGTGAAGACACAGTACTCTTTAGAGATCACTAACTGGGATTTTTTTACTCATAATAAAAAACCAAATAAATAAACTTACCTTTGAATTTCATAGATTGGCAAGAGTTCTTATGCAGTAATTACAAGATTTTTTCATAATTATGTTATAGATGAATTTTGAGTCAATATAATTTTGAGAGTAAAGGAGACTTAAACTGTGTTTGAGAAGAGATTACCTCAGTTTATTTGAATCTCTGTTTCCTGTCTAAAGTAACAGAATGCAACTATTTTGTAATGCACCTTCACATGAAAACAATTTGAGGTGAAATCATCAGTACTGACAACACGCAGGGTGTCCTGTCTAAGGCATGCTAAATAAACTGCTAAAGGGTCTTTGTTCTACATACTAAACTTATAGTTGTATCTTGATAATGCCCATCTGGAAAAGCATATGAAATTATATAACCTAAATTTTAATTTCCCAGTTTGGTATTGGAATTCATTCATCACAGCAACTAATGTATAAACCAATATAAAGGTGTATGATTCTAATCTGCTTTACAGATATTATGCATTTGAATGTTACATTTTTATCACTGTGAATTTGACATGCATTCACTGAGAAAATAAGGACATGTCAGATGAAGAAACAATAAAAATATTATAGCATCCTGCAACTTATTAATTAGGCTATAGGAAGCTTAGACAGTAGCAAGAATGTTTGGAAGAAATTGTGTATCTTTATTTTAAGTAATAGAGTTTCATTCTTTTCCCATTTCAGGAATCATAAGAAATTAATTCCATGAGAAAATGCAGATATGCTACATAAAAAAGATCAAAAATAACTTTCCTTAGCTAATCTTGTTATTGTATCTAAAGACATGCAAAGAATGAAAGTAAATTTTGTGCACAATAAAGAAGGGAAAAAAACCCCTGCTTTGTAGTGTATGATGTTCCCATTTCTAGTTGTGCAGTCATAAGATTTGAACTTTAAATGGTGAAGCTCACTCATATTTAAGCATTCAGTTTCAGGTTCAATCTGATAGTCATAATTTGAATCAGAAAGTTCAACATCGAGAATTACTCTCTATTGCTGTTCTTTGTTGTAAAAAATAATACAGATACTTATATTCCTTATTTTTAGATTCTTCATCATCAGGATTTGATAAAGAACACACTCTAGCTCTTTTCTTACCTCTTATTGCTGTATTCTGCTGCTTCTGTCTTCTGAGGACTTGTTTTGACAATGTGACCAAAGGGTCATTTTAGAAATGCAGTCTAAATCTGATCATGCCTTTAGTTTCAATTTTGATTGTGATTTTTTTTTTCCCAGAGGAATAATAATATAACATGAACACTTCATTGTTCTCTTCCTCTGTATATTAAGTAATTTTAGCTCACATCTTGAAAATGTTCTTCATGTATTTTAAGCTTTTCTTATCACTTTTCTCTAGCTTTCATGCTAAACAGAACATTTTTGCACTGTCTTAGTAGGCTTTTCTGTGATGTTGGTCCCTTTATTTTTTCCCTCAAAGCCACCTGGTTTTCAGTTGGAAGTAGGAAGGCTTTCTTCTTCATAGCAAGAGTGCAGGGCAGAAGTACACAGTATTCATACTGCTGTGCCATCTGCGTTATTTTGCTGACATAAGTATCCATCACTGATAAATAAATCTCAGAAAATGTGAAGTGTTGTGTCTTGTAATGTCTTTTTAATGATTTTTTCCTTTTTTTTTAATCTGTCAGATCTTTGTGAGCTGGTTTTAAATTCATGACTGTCTTTCAAACTATGCTATAACCTTTTCCTATTACTTACAGAAGCTGACATGTTATAATTCGTGTTATTTGTTGCACACCCATCGGTTAATACATCACAAAGAATTATTTGGGAAGGTTCACAAAAACTTAGTTTCCAAACTACCCATTTTTCACAGAAGTTTAAGTCAGTTAATTCGGGGTGGAAAATACATAGACAAATGAATGGTATTCACATTTTAAGAGTCAAAAGTGTATGCTGTCATGTGAATTTTACTGCGTATGTTGTGTCTAATTGGTTGTGTTGTATAAATGCAGTATATATTTTTCTTGGAATGAATGCTCTCATCTTCTAATGGAACATGGGTAACTATTGTTGATGTGGGGCGCTACAGGGTCTTCTGTGCACATCCTGTAGGAGATGTTAATGTACAGGATCTTTTATAAACAGGCCTCTTTTTTCTCTGTAAGAAGAAGGAGCTGACTTAGAGAATCTGATAGTCTTCCAAAGAAAACATCTGTTTTAAATATATTTGTTTGGATTCCAGTCAGCGCACCTAGGACTTGCATAATTAGCTTAGACTACAGAGTTCCCTTTTCAGAAGATACATTTATATAAATAAGCCATGCATTTTTCATTAAGCAAATACTCCTCCTTTTCTTTTTTTTTAATTAGAAATTCAGGCTTGTATTTTAACATACACTTCTGCAGAGCAAAGATTAATTGAGAAACTTTTTCAAATCAATTTTTTGTATGACATTCATTTTGCTGTATTTATTATGGAGAAGTGTCTTGCAGCATCTTATCAATAAATGAGCGTATACATTTTTAAGTATGCTTTTGATGCCAATGATTGGTTATTTAATAAATAAAATATAATGTTATACTTTTTATTACTTCTGATGCTGCATATTCCTTTAAATGTACATAGTGGAGTTCTTAAAAAATGAATTACAGGGGTATCTGTCTTAAGTTTACCCTTCTTAAAAATCTGTTTGACTAAAAATACATAAAGTACAGTGTTTACTTCATCTTAAGCAGCTGCTTAGAATATACAAGAAGAAATGGAACTCAGTTAGTGGTCCTTTCTCTATTCATCTTGTGCCATGCAACACCACATGATTCCACTGAACCAGAATCTCTTATCATACAGCTGCACAACATTAAAGGATTCTTTTTTAAAATTGGATTAATGATTATGCATACCTTAGGTATTAAGATCAAGCTTCTCAAATGTTCAGACATTCACAGTTGGGAATGAAGTCTTTTACTTTGGGACAAATTCAGCCTGGAGTGACAATTTCATAATATATATTGCAGGTGTGCTTTATTACAGAGGGGCTGAAGATGGTATTTGAAGCACAAAAGTAGGTTCTAGGCCATTTTTGCAGTTCATACAACCCAGAGGAAACTGTTCTTAATTTGACCTGGTATTCTTTATATCACATCTGATTTCAGCTCACTGCTACATCCATGGAAGCAGGAGTTAACCTGGGTTGAGTGTATTCATGTGGGGCAGCATGATTCGGTTTTGAATTAACTCAAAGCCTCACTTAGGCTCCCTCTGTACAGAATGATATGTTATGTGAGAAGTGCAGTTGCACGTGTGGTTGGACTTTTTTGCTTTTTCTTTCCATTTTTCAGAAGTCCTCAAGCATAGGCTGGATGAAGAATGCTGTCAATAATTTGATATGTTCCTTCCAGCTATGCATGTGATTGACTGAGAGAAGTTGGCTAAGTGTCCCTCTCTGTATTAATTACTAATGTTATTAATTACTAATGTTTTTTCAAAAGCAATTGTATACAATAATTCTGTGTAGTAGGGAGACAATAATGTTGGCTGTTGACTTCCTTTCACTGTAACTTATGTGATATTAATACAGATTTTGTTTGTTTGATGTTATGTAGGTGTTTACTCTGTTATGGATTGCTGACTGGATGGTGCACCACTTCTGGAAAAAAGGAAAAGATCCTGACAGTTTTTCTATCCCTTATCTTACTGCACTGGGAGATCTGCTTGGAACTGCCTTACTAGCTATAGGTTTTCATTTTCTGTGGCTCATAGGTGACAGAGATGGTGATGTTGGTGACTAATTATTCCAGTGGATGCAATGACTTTTTTCTGGAATATTGACAAGACTGATCACTCCACTTGAAGGTCCTCAAAGTGACTGTTCCATTTGGTCTAAGTAAATCCAGTTGACACAGACATAAAACAGCCTTAATGACTTTAGTTTGGTTTGCATTTCGAAACTTGGATGGAACTAGGATACTTCAGACCTGTATTCCAAAACCAAGGTGAATTGCTGGTAGTTGAAGACATCTGAGTAGACACAACAAGGGGCAGATCAATCAAGTTTTAAATTTTTAAAAGATCTGGTGTTTTAAAAGAACAGTTCCTTACCTGTATTGTAAACCAGAACAATCTCTAATTTCTCATTCAGTGGTGATGAAGAAAGGGGTAAGACCTAATCAGTGTCTTGCCTTGTCTTTCCCTCCCAGGGAAAAAAGGGGGAATATGTTTTCATTTTGCCACAGGAGTGGCAGGGTAGACCTCAGATTAATTCAATTTCATAGATGTTACCTAAATAGTTGGTATATTCTTATCTTGCAATTTCAGTGCTGTAGCTCTGCGACCATTGGAGACTTGATGTCAATAATGACTGTTATGGTGATTAGAACCCTAATTGTCCACACATGTTGTCTCAAGCTTTATTTTCTGTATGGTAATATGACCGTCAGCATTTATAAAATTAGGCACTTGAAAAGTGTCTGCAGGGCTGAGCCCTTTCTTTTTGTGCTAAAAAGAGCAACCTAATTATTTTGCTGTTGTTGTTTATTAGAACAAGAAAATAGTAAAGACAAATAATGTGACATTGACCTCACCAATAACAATGGATGAATGATTAAAACTCCTTCTGTTGGAAAGTGTATGTTCATTTAGCAACTGAAAAGATGTTTAACTAACTGATATTAATGGTGTTGTGATGGCCAGTATCCTGATTTTAATGAAGTATTTAGAGCTGTTGATTTAACTGTAAATACCGATCCCTGCTTAAAACTTGAGGTACAAAAAGATGAAGTTTCTTTTTTAGGCACTTAGAAAGTTACATAAACTTCTCAAACTTCAGAGCTGTGTCATCCATTTCTAAGCAGAAACCTCTGCTAACAGGGGATCTGCTTTCAAACTGTGCAAGTAATACTGTCAATGAGGAAAGTACAGTTTCTGAATGATTTATCTTCTTTGTAGACCTCAATATTTAAAATAATACATTGATCATGACAACTTTGGTTGCCACTTTGAAAAAAAAGGTACTAATTGCTCTGTTTTAAAATCTAGTGGGAGTTCCTCACAGCATACATTTTTCAAGACTATGGCATTAATCCTAAATGCATAATTAAATAAACAAATCATATTTTAAATTTTGTGGCTGAAAGTTTTAAATTCTGATATTTAAATTAGATTACTAAATCAATGTATCAGCATATGTTTTAATCCTATGTGCTTAATCATGTGCTTTATACATATAAATCCTTTTTAATTTGATGGACCTGCTCAGATGAATAAATTATGTTGGTAAGTGTTAATAGGAATTCTATAGGTGTTGGTCACCTTAAGCTCTTTGGAAGTTCAAAGTGTTTGCAACTTTGAAAATTAAACCAGCTATTCAGTGCCTACACGTGGATTTAGATGCCTGAATTTTAGCTCCCTCATTTAAAGACTTTTATTTAAGCTTTTTCTTACAGTTATGATAATATAGTTCTTTGAATGAATCATATGTATTATGTCTTTTATTATGTGAGAGGAAGATGAAATCTTTCTAACTTCAGGTTCTCTGACTTTTCTTAGTTTGTATTAATGTTATTTAAAATCATTTCTTGTATAGCATTGTGGGAAACACTCCTATTAAATAATTTAAATGGAATGGATGTAACTAATTTTTAATTTTTTTTTCAATAATGGATATTTATTTTTGATGCAGATGTAGATGCAATTTTTTTTATTTCTGTTAGAACTGCCATCTGAATCAACTAAACTGGCATTTCAAGCACTGATTTGAGTTACTGGCTTTTAAGGTCATTTTTAAATGAATTGCAGGATTCCTAAAATTTAAAATTTTTTGAGATACTTGTAATTTGTGCTTATCTGATGTGTGAGGGTGTTGTAGTATTTAGCCATGACAGTATCCCTAGTGATTTAAATATTTCCCCAGTAAATAGGCAACTATTGGTACAGTTTGCTGACAAATAATGTGTGTTTAGATCCCCAGACTGGGGAAGAAATGTTACATGGGTCAAATTCGGTCAAATTCACTCAAATTTGAGAAAGGGAAATAAATTGACAGACTGGAATAATCTGGGCTTGGAAACAATAAGTGATGGAAAAGTGTTAAAGGGGAAAGTTCATTGCATGGTTGAGAGAGCAAACCCCATATTGTGGGAAAGAAAAAGGTGCAGACTTTCACACAGCATTCATTATGAGAGGCAGGAGCAAACATTTGGAGAAAAGAATCAAAAGGCACAGCCAAACTTGTTTCTCAGGAAGGGAAAAAAAATATAACTCGTGTTGAAAGGACTTGGGGAAGAGGTGTAAAAAGAGATACTTTGGGGAATGGTGGAAGTGAGTGGGGAAAAAAAAGAACTCTCTTTAATATGATTAAAGAGGAGCTTGAGTGAGGAAAGAAGTATGACATTGATAAAACAGGGAGAGTCTTGACATCTGGAAGAACAGGATGTTAATAAATAATCTATGATGTGGAAAGGGGTTTGATTCCTGTGTGGAAGGAGCACTTTAGAAACTTACAGGGTTTGCAAACTCTGCTGCCTCATGTTATGAAGGCAAAAAGCTTTTACCACTGACTTCGAGGGGGAGTAATATTCCAGCTATGAGGATAATATGGGAGATGGCACCAAAGAGTACTTGGGTAAAAGAGAATTGTACCAAGTACTCAAAAACTGTACTCCCTAAACCAATTCTAACTCTAGCCAAGTCAACCTTTTCACAGTATTCCACCAACTTCATTTTTTAAAAACAGCCCAGTAAGAGTGAATTACTTCACTGTGTGTGTGGGTGAGAAATGTTACTAGAAATTCTGTCAGAGACAAATTGTGTGCTTTTTGTACACTGAAAGGGACATCCTGAAATGTTATTTTGACATTTTGTACAATTGAAAGGGACATCCTGAAATGTTATTCTATGTCTTGTGTTCAAAACAGCCATATTTTATAATCTTGCAGATAAAATGATGACTCTCGGTGTTAAAATCCATTAAGTGTTTTCATCCCCTCCGCCTGCTAGAAGATTCTTTCAAATCTTCCTTTAAAATGTCCTGCCTAATTAGGGGTGTGGCTGATTCACATCTATTTGCTTTTGTGTCAGCATGGAGCACTTTCTTTCATTTTTGCTTATATCAGCTCATTCACCTCATTTAAGTGGGTCACCTTAAAGCTCCTCCTGCAACTTCTTGTGCAGATTTTCAGTCTGCTGATGAGCTGGACCAGCCAAAAGCTCCAGATGCTTTGCCTTACAAGTTACTGTCTGTAATCTGGTGCTGAGTAAGTCTTGGAGTGCTCTTGTTTGGCCATTCTTACTGTCTGCTGGGGTTTTTTAATCTGTTTCGGAAATACCTCTAGGGTGAGTAGAAGTACGGGCAGGTTATTTGAAACGTGTATCATTTTCCATTCTGAAGGACTTCATAACCATCTCACTTGCTCTATGAGCACATATGAAAGGGGATAATTTCATTTGTAGAGTACAACCAAATGCAGTAGTGCTTCATACCGTAGGAGTTTTCTTTTTCTGTGTAATGCTTTGAAATGATGTTGGCATTCTGAATGAATGCCTGAATGACTCCAGCTTCTTTCTAGAGTGATTATATAGCTGGGATAGTTCCACAGCTTTATTATGCTGTTTGATATAGGGGAGGATTCTTCTCTTAACATATGTTGATCAATATTTTGATTTTTATAACATCACTATACACCTTGTTTTAATCTGTGATGTTTAAATTGGCAATATCCCCTTCCACTCCCATGTTTAATATATTAATTTCACTGGGATGTTTAGAATGTTGATGAGAAACTGGTGAGCAGTAAATTAATTTCAGTCCTTTTTACAATTTGCAAACAAAATTAGACTTTTCTCATGCAAAGATGAGAACACCACGAGGATTAAGGCTTTATAAATGCAGAATATTTTGCAGGATTCAAAATAGGACCTCTCATCTCTTTAATGGATTTGCTATTTCACTTCAATTCTGAGCATCACAAAAAGCTCTCTTAAGTCCAAGAGTAACCCAGAATACACATCAGGAAACAGTAGGATAAGCACTCTGTGAAATGAAGTGTTTGAAATTCCTTATTATTATTATAATGGTAAAACTGCTATTGCAAATGAGATAGTCTCTTTAGAGGTGCAGAAAATGGCAACAGAATAGGGTAATTGAATTATAACCTGCTTTAAAAAAAGTAAGATCATATTCATAAACTGTACCCAAGGAGATGAAAGCATTGTGAAGTCTCCTAGTAGGATTTTTCTTTTATTTGTGGCTAGAGTTTTTGTGATACAACATATTGTTTTGATTGTGTTCTCTAATCCATTCCTAATCATTCCTAACCTGTTGTTCAGCAATCTTTTGGATTATTTTTTCCCATATGTATTCAAAGTTAAAAAATCAGTTTTGTGTATATCTAGTTGGGGGTAAGAACTAGGAAAGAGGTATGGTTTTGTCATTAAAGCCTCATTCTGATGGTCCTAAAGAAAAGTCTTTATGTTAAATTTAATGAAAATTTGATCATCATGCATGCTGTGCATGAATACTCCAGGGAATCTGGTATTAGCCAGACATGAATAATTCACAATTAAAGCTAAGAGCCAATATACTTAGCAAATATACAAGATTGCCACTGCCTGGGTGGGTACCTAAGAGCAAGAGTCATGCAGCATTGGCAGGGCTAGCCTTCTCTGCAGCTGGAAACTTAATTTGATTTCAAATCCTGCTAGTTGTTTATTTAATATGCAGGCTAGTTCATCATGTCCTCTGTTTATGCTTTTATTTCTCAGCCCAAACTATACTTGAAATCAACTTCTTCTTTTACTTAGCATTCTTCAACTTGCTCTTTTGGGAGATTGTTTCCTCTTCAAGAGTTCCTAAAAGTCTTGAGAGGTCAAGGAAGTGCTTTCCTTGAATAATTTTAAATCTGTTTTTTGCAAGTAAAATAGGGTCCTGAATGAATTAGATTATTAGACAATTACTGACTTCTGAAAAGATCCTCAAGAATTAATATCTCCAAGTTCTTAGGTTTACATTCGAAGTTGAACATGAACAGGATCTTAAAAAGATTCTGTCTGTTTACTCATTTTTTTCTGTCATCTACTGGTTCAGAATAATGAAATTGTTGCCATGTCTTGTCTACAGTAGAAGAGCATTTTAATAAATCTGACATTCTAAATGGTATTTCAAAAATTATGAACAATAATACTGGTTTTATACTTGAGAAGCAAGCATCCACTACTTTCCTATGAATCCTCATACTATGGTTAGATTTAGATCATCCAAAGCGCTTTTTTTCCCCCGCCTCTTTGTTTTTGAAGGAGGTGCTTTTCCCTGTGAGGGCAAAACTGATTTTTTCATTACCTTATAGTATCCAAGGTTCTGGAGTAACCTTAGAACATATTTCATTCTCAATTGTTTTGAAGACTGAAACAATTTTTACTCATTACGTAGGAAAATGTAGACATGTCTGATTAATTCTAGTTGTTGGGAGATGAATGGTAGTGTTTACTTAAAATAGATGAGTATCTCTGGAGTTTGGAGCATTTCCAAAGTCAAAGTGAACTTGTTAAGCTTAACCACATTTAGGTAACTGAGATCAGCTCAGGTACCATTTTGTGGACAAAAGTGTGGATGGTTTGGAGACATAAGCAAGCTCTGTATTTGTCTAATATATGAAGTTCTCTGTGTTTCATTCATTTCGTCTTAATGCTTTGCTGTTGCCATTGCCTTCAGACTCAATCCATTAGGGCCAATAAGCACTGTGGTAGTGTAAGTCTGTCACATATGTATGGGACTGTGGTCCCCTGCTGCAAGAGAAGTCAGAAAAGAAAAAAAAAACAACCCACTTAAAAAACCTGCATATCATTTGTGCAAAATGTAAGATCTAAAATGCTGTGAATTCAGATACAAAATGACATACTCATTCTCAGGTTTCATTTCTATCTGGCCTTTGCTCTGTTCCCACACTAGAAAGTGGTTTTATTTTTTTAAAAAAGCTTTTTAAAATCACTGTAAGGTTACCAAGCCAAAGATCAAGAAACCTGTCTGTGTTAGACACCACGTCTGGTTACATGCCCTGCACATGAGACTGGCATGAGCTACGACTACATTCATCCCTTATAGAGACTAAATCCCTTGCTTTGAGCCTGACTTTACAGTCTTGGCATTAAACAGCCTATGCCATTGGCACAGTGCTGAATATGCAGTGCTGGCTGTGTGGGGTTTTCACCCCTGGTGGCTCTCTAGCTGGAAGAGCTGACACTGAGACACCCACAGTGTTGCTGGCACATAGTAAGACTTGGCCGAAAGCTGGTAAAGAAAAGCTATCCATGGAACTGTTCCTCTACCCCTTCCAAGGTATTTTCTGATCTTGCCCCTCCCTGCTCCATGAGCCATTGCTCTGTACCATGCAGAGTGTCTCAACCAACTGCTTAGGTTCTCCTTTACTTTGCTGACTTTGTGTGGGATGGGAGCTTCCTGATACCTCTGCCATCCATGTTCTCCTTATTTTCATATCTTATTAGAGACACAGGAAGATGCAGCAATGTCCATCAGTTCAAAGGAAGTCCAGTCCTGCTGTTTGCTACAAAAATTGCATTTTAAACATTTATTGAAACCTGTAAATATTTCAAAGTCCTTCTGACTTTAGATTATTGCATTACATGAATGTTTAATAGACACAGAAGCTGCACGTAAAGCACCGATTAATGCATACATACCTCTGGAATTCTTATCGCTTTTAGACTGGCACTAAGAGAAAGAAACATTTTTAGCACTTGTTACAAGAAGCACAATTACCGTAGGAATCGTCTCACAAGATGAGACAAAACTAACGACTGTTCACCTTTCTGGTTGTTGATTCTCATTCATCTCTGACAACATTGCATCCACTTTTCTGGCATATTATGAAATCAAGGTGTTCAGCAAAAGCTCATTTTTTAGTTGTCTGATTTTTTTCAGAACCACAGCGTACCTGCAGGATCCTTGACCATGCCATGTGTATCCCTCACATAGGTTCACGGTCAAATCTCTTGCTAGATGAGCACTAAATCTTGTAATCCACTTTTGTCCTGTTCATACCTCTATAAAAAGCTCCTGCCACACATAAGTGGAGATTTATTATTTTTTTTTTTCCCATTTCTTCTGCTTTTAGGAAGGTGTAGCTTACAGCTCTATGGACTAGGCAAGACCCATGCACCCTCTATGCTCTGAGGGCAGCTGTTTCCAGTATGCAGGAAGTTCTTGAAAGCCACAGAATAACTGGGAGTCCCTTTTCCAACACAAGCCCTCAGGATCAGGAATAGGAGGGCTGTTGTCACAAGCTAGGGGGAGGTCTCTGTGCTTGCCTCTCAGGGCTACAGGGGGATGCTCATGGCTATGGAGCAGAGCCAGTTTTGTATAACACTGATACCAATTTAACTCCTCTTGTGAAATGGGAGAATTGGACTGGAATCCTTAGTCCCTAACAACCCACAACAAATTAAACTTCACATTTTTTTATTAGGACAATTCAGACCAAAACATGCAAGGAGCTGTGTTTGCTCTGTATGGCAGACTGATGGTCCCTTGATAGAAATGAATGACTGTGAGTGATAGGGGATAGGATGGGGGGTTTGGGTGGGGGTGTAGGATGTTCAGGTTTAGGAGCCTCTCTGCTGTCTGACAGCCTCTGAGAAGGGAGAAAAGCATCTGGCAGTGCAGCACAGGGCTGCATTCAGTTCATGTCTATCAAGACTTATACCCAAACTGCATCAGCAAGATCTCTGATGCAGAAGGAAACCATTAGTTATCACCATCATCTCTTCAGCTAATTATCCTGAGGCTTTTTATTTGATCAAAGGAAAAATGTGAACATGTTATTTCACTCGGAAACAGGAGCACACCTGGCTGAATACATCTACTGAAATGTCCTGCTGGAGGGAAAGTGTCTGTCTCCAGCTGGAAATCTCTGTGCTCCTCAAAAGCTTACTTTGCATGGTAATTTGATAATAATGGAGGAGTTAACAGTAGCACCCATCACAGGAACTATGACAACACCCATGAGTGAAAGGCTGACTGCGGCCTTATCCTGGTTTAAGGTATGGAGGGCACAACATTCCGAAGTGACAATTCCTTCTGCTTTAGATGGAGCTTCTGCTGTTCAAAACCAAGCACAAAACGTCTTAAACCTGAAACCAGTTAATGATTTCAGAAGTCTTCACCTGAATGCTTTCCATCTGACATCTTTTTATCATGAAAAGTAAGATTGAAATCCAGACACTGCAAGCCAAGTGTGTAACTCCTTGCTAAGGAACTGGGACAGAGCTTTTGTGCTCTACTCTGGCTGCATTTCCCAGTGTGGAATACTCTTTTACATGAGAGCATTTATAGGTTTTAATCAGCTTCCAGAATCCCTGCTAAAGATTTACTAGATAACGTGAAACACTACAATAAGCAAAGCAGGATTGTTCACACCACTGTGTTCCCAAACATTTCCTCTGATTTAATTCCCATTGTCTTACAAGCAGACTCCCAAACTGAGACTTTCCATCTTACATTTCCTCCCATCTTGCAGTCCTTTTCCATAGTTATGCAGACTTTAATTTCTCACCTGAATTGCACTCACCTATGCCTCCTTCTAATCCTCGTGCTTCAAGAGGGTTTTTTTCATTAAAAAATGGTGGATTTAATCTTTGAAATTTTCCTAAGTGAAAAAGGGATGCTTTAAAAGCATCTGCTGTAGGAATGATACATACAGCACATAAAACCGTATTGCGCACACAGAGCAGTAACATTTTTATGATAAACTAGCAAAGTACATTGTAAAATTAATTCAAAATAGTTAAATTGTTATGTCCTTCCATATAAGTGAAGGAAAATTTCATCATAAATCATGAATAGCTATAATTCCTGGAAGGAATATATTTTGTTTTTCTTGAATGGATGTTTCAACATTTACCTGGACACCTCTACAACCAACACTTCCCTTTTCATATTGTGGGTGCTCACTCTGATTTGACCTCTCTTTCTAAATTAATTTCTTTCCAGTTTAAAAAAGATAAAAAAATGCAGTGATCGATTACATTCATAGAGCAATCACATTAAAAGAAAAAAAAAAACCAACAAAAAACCCCCAGCTCTACTTTAGACATAAAACTAAACCTTAGCTAGAATAGTTATCTGCTAAAGTAAGTCTCACTAAATTGAGCCTAAGAAAGGCTTAAACCCCATCTTTGCACAAGCTTATTTGGGAAATTGGGGCGGTTGTGGGTTGCAAGGTTTGACTTGATATAGGGCTGCAAATACCTGCTGACAGCACAGAGACTTCTTACTACTAAAAAGGCATGAATTGTCACAGTAAAATTCTAGTTTTTAGAAAAAGCCAAAGCCTAATGGCTAAACTGTTATTTTTCAACTGTATATTACCCTGACAGCTTTATGGATTAGTGAAAACCACAGAAATGAGGGCATAAACTTTGGATTGATTTGGATTCAAAACAGCTTTGCTGGTTGCTTGTTTTTTAATTAAAAACTCTGATTGAAATGAGATTTTCAAACCCACATAATTTTACTTCAAATGCTATGTCTCATTTTCCAGCATGATCTTTCCATCTATTGCATAGTGATAGGAAGTGTGCACCCAAAGAAATGTTAGCTCTGGCTGCATTTACACAAAAAATAGGGACAGAGGAATCAATTTCAATTCAAAATTAGTAACATTGTTAAATATTGGCAAAATATATTTTAAACAATATATACAAATGAATGATAATACTTTCTTTTTTCTTCCATGAATAGGTCACTACTCTGGGTCCTAAATACCTCTGACTTAGCCAGCAGAAGTTATTTATTGACAGTGAGTTAAATCTCATAGTCCAGAGGCTTGAGCACCCCAGTAGAGTGACATTTCAACTAACAGTGGAAACAGTTGGCTTTTTGTCATGTCAATAGGGAAGATAAAGTTGACTTTCCTCTTTTAACACAGATTTTTAAAAAGACTGATTTCCATGCAATCTGGGGAGGTGGCATTTGGATATGTTGTCCTTTAGCACACTGAAGAATAAAACCAGACTCTTAATTTTTCAAAATGTTCAATCTTTGGCAAAGTTGTAGGTGCAACTGGGAAAGCAAGATATCTTTGTGTGGCATCAGGAGTCTTGTATGTGATGATGTGTGGAAATCTCTGTGCTCCTCAAAAGCTTACTTTGCATGGTAATTTGATAATAATGGAGGAGTTGGTGCTGCTGGTTGGGAAGCATATGCTCTGGTTTCTTCTCTGCTGCTGGCTGCACTTGTTTAATTTTTTTCTCTTTTCCTTCCACTTTTCCGTATTTTTAATGGTTTTGTAATTATGATGGAATAGAATGAAATGTACTTTCCTCCAAACCAAGGTAGGGAAGTGTCAGAGTTCGTGCTTGCAGAGGGAGCATATTATGACTACAGGAACAGGCTTTCTTCAAACTTTGCATTAGCTCCACTGGAATTACTCACTTGGGCCAGGGGACACCTCAGTCATGCAGGATGCTTACAGTTTGTCACATCCCCCAGTGCCCCACATTCATGTCCCCAGTGCCCCGGGGGTGCTGCACAGAGCTCTGCTGCTGCCAGCTCTGCTGTTGCACAGCAGCTGCCTGAGGTATTAACTGCAGGCAGCTTCTGGGTACGAAAATAAAGGGGTAATTTGTAAATTTGTGATTATTTAATGGAAAAATTGAGGCTTGCCAAAAGGACAAATCCTCAAGCTTTTGTCAGTCTGTGGCAGTATCAAGGACTGGGCTTTTCTTTCTGCTATCTTACAAGCAACAAAGAAAACCACCTGAAAGTTGTCCACCCAAGACCTGCGCAGAGAGGCCATTTCTTACCCCATTGCCCAAAAAATGGAAGTTTCCAGTTTTGTGTGCATGTGATTTCAATTTTGGAAAGCCCCCAGCTCCCTCCCTCCATGGCTGACCTCTGCAGTTGCTGGTTCCCTGTGCCTGTGCTGGTTCCCTGGCGTACCCTGCTGCACTCAAGCCCCCACAGCCAGGGGATTTCTGCTGGTCCTTGTTTCTGCATGACACTGCCCTCCACCTCTGTGAATGCAGCCCACGGGCTCTCTCAGGGCACTGTAGTGGCAAGGGACCCGTGTACTGACAGAACAGGATCGCATGGCTTTGAAGCGTGTGCATTCCCTGCCCCGCGGCGAGAGTCAGACTAATTGCTCGTTTAGATCGAGTCCTTCTCAAGACCTTCTTAATTAACTCCCTCTGATTGAGACCATAGAAGACAAAAATCACCGATGTTTTGAAAGACAAAGGTGGTTGTCTTAACACTGCACAGCCAAGCTGCGATTTCAATGAACAATGCTGCAGTTCTGCCTGTTAATTAGGGAGTGCAGCGTGATGTGGGCATGTGAGGTGGGAATGGGCTTGGCTGGTACCCCACCACGTGCTATGACACCTGCTCAGCAGAGTTTTTATTTTCTGTTTGCTCTTATTGTGAAGGATGTTTGCTTTGTGAGGAGTGGGGCTGGCAGATTCAATGGTCTGTTTGTCACTGGCAGGGCTGCACCCAGAATGTGGCATTCAGTTTTGGGGCCCTCCCCAATTCAAGAGGCATGTTAAGAGAGAGGTTAGAGTGATGGGATACCAAGATGTTCAGTGACCTAAAGCATGTCACCTACAAAGAGATCTTGAGTTTCTCGTCAAAGCTCAGTTAGAAGTTTCTGCTTTGGGGTTAGATGTGGCCTCAGTGAAAACCATCAACGAGACCATGCAGGCTTGGGGACTGTTGGAAATGTTAAATCCAAAGCCATTATTAGTGGATGCACATGAAGACGAGGAAACACGTAGCCTGAAGCTCATCAGATACCTGGAGTTTACATCGTCTGTCTGGCTCTAAATCGCTCTTGCTTGAGGCAGGACAATATTTGTGGGCATGCAACAGGTCTTAAACTGAGAGCCCTCATCCTTGCTGGCTTGGAACTTGAGAAGGAAAAGGAGCAAGAGGGATGCTGCTAGATGACTTTAGCTTTCCTGCTCCACAGTAGTAGATAACTTTAAGTCTGCTGTGTGTCTTGCCAAAATAACGCAGATGAAAAAGCAAAGCCATGCAGAAAAAAATCCCACCCTGAAAAATCCACCTTGAAAGGATGAGCCAGAAATAAAGCACACAGAGAGAAACTTACTTTCTTCAATTTAATTGAAGTTACTTAGAAAAATAATCAGGCTTGAATGGCTTTTTTAAGGAAAGATTCATGAGCAGTTCACACTTGTGTTGGCAATGTATAATTTAGGTTTTTTCTTTATTAACAGTATATTTAAGTATGAGGAGATACTTTTCTACAACAAGCCTTCTACTGCATACAAATAGGTTAAAAAAAAATCCAACCCCACGTTGATGTTAAATTATTCGTACACATTGTATTGTGCATGCATGTAAGAAAATAACACTCTCTGTAACAAGAGTAATAGTAAGGACAGTCCCTTTTTGTACCTGAAAAGTGCAGCAGACTACAGTGAAACCCTAAAACATCAGGGGTCAGCTTACTTCTAAAAGTACTTCTGCTTATGGATTATTTATTTCACTTGTCTTACACAGCGCATGGTTCAGGCAGTTTGCACATTTCTGTGGTAATGGATGTGGTTTACAAAGAGGCTGAAGCATGGACTTAGTCAGGTTTTGGGGGACCTTCCACCACCCAGGAGTCACCACCATGTTCATCAAATCCAGCCTGCCCTCCAGGTTAGGGTTCTTGGGGCCATCTGGGGGGAATGAATACCCCTGGCTGTGGGTATTGTGCCGAGTATGGAGCCGCCAGCACTGCTGGGCTCAGTGCTGGCCACGCCAAATGACAGGGGGGCATCAGCTGCTCAGAGATGAGGATCACTTCTCCAGCAGCTTTGAGGGGCTGGGGGCAGAGGTGGGGAGCAAGACTTCCCCCATCGGCTCCTCTCTGTGCTCAGCATGACTCAGTCGTGACTAATGCACATCCTTCTACAACAGCAGCTCCCCGGGTGGCCCTTGCAGCCCCACGAGCACATCTGTATTCTGCATTTTGCTGTGGCTCAGTGCTACCTGTTTGTCTCCCAGGACCAGCTGTGGCCACAGCAGAAATGAAGCTGTGAGGGAGGCAGAGCTCGGGAGCAGACCAGCCCCTCTTCCCCTCCAGCTGGGAAACTCAGTGAAGAGGTGAGGGTAAAACCAGCCTGATTCCCTGGCTGCCCCTGCCACTGCAGGTGGTGGCTGCCATCTCACTGAGATGAGGATGAACAACACTGAATATCCCTCCTGGCTGCAGTGGAAAGAGATACTTTTTGGCTCAGTCGAAACAACACACTCATTAGACCAAAAGAAAAGGCTATTCCTTAACATTTGTGATCTTCCTCTGAGCTGGTGGGGGCTTTGCGCTCACTGCATGATCAAATCCAGCATGTCAGCTGTTCATTTTGAACACTGGTCTACAGCCCATTCATAGCACCCCAAAATAGACCTAACATAGTAAATAGCCAGGTTATAGTAGTTTAGGATCGAGGTTTTTAAAAAGCAAGTGACTTAAAAGTATCCACTTTTCGTCCACATAAGACTCCTCTCAGTGGCGAGCATCTGCCCATAGAGCAGCCCTCTGTGGGGAGACAGAATTTGGGTAATCAAACTCAAAGCTGCTGCTAAAAATCCCGGCTGGAGTAATGCTCACTCCTCAGATCTCCTGAACATGTTTTTCACCTAACGCTTTTCTATCAGAGGTGTCAAATAGGGCTTTTGTGTCTACATGGCTGTGAAACTAAAGGGAGTATTTCAGAACAGATAAACCTGTGGTGATGATGCCAGATAAAAGCGCAAAAAGAAAGAGGGAAGCACACACTGTTTTGAAAATATTTTCTTTCTGAGGCAACTTTTGTCTTAAATGAAAAAATTCACATCACATCCTGTTGGAGAAATTAATGGCGAACTGAGGAGAAAATAGGACCAAAAAGGACCAAAATGTGGGCACTGTTGGATGCAAGACCAAAGAAGCACACAAATAACTTGTAGGAAGTATTGTGTGGTGGGAGGGGGGAGAAAGGGGGATCTACCGTCAGTTGTTTTTTTGACAAACATACAACCATTGAACTGGGAACATAAGAAAGCCAGGGCACACCGTGAGAGGCACTTGCAACAGCTCCACATACTCTAAATGAGACAAAACTGCTTTCAAGTAAAACACCAGCCAACAATGGAGCAGGAATTCAGGGTGGGTAGGCACAGCCAGCCAGTCCTTTGCTTGCCACTGGGCCAGTGCTCTGGGTTATAAATAGGACCCGGGCTATGAAAACTACGGCTGTTCCAGAATGAATGAGAGATATATTTGTATGTTATGATACAAAAAATAATGACCCGAGTCCTGCCTAAGACCAAATCCCACTGTGAAAGGACTTCAGCTGCTGTTTGTTATATTTTTTTTTCTATGAGATTTATTCAACAACTTATTTTTATCAAATAAGATGCAAACTATTTCTTCTTTAATGACATCTGTGTCCTGGAAACTAATGTAATTCAGTGGATATTATTGGCTACTGTACAATACATTTTCAGGATCTGGCTCTGATACTGTCAAAACAGCTCTGCCTTCAACCAAGTTTATTTAAATCATCAGTCATTTCTGTAAGATCATAAGATTGACACAGAGGCAATTCAAAAACTCCATTTTAACTTTCTATCAACTTTAAAACAGATTTTAGATTCCCACAAGTGCCTCAATTTAAGTCTCTGCGTCCTTTTGCCCTTCAGCTGTCTGATGGCACTGCCACACCTAGACAGGACATCTTGTGGTGGCTACAGAGCATTCTCCGGGCCATGCACCTCACCTGCATCAGACTGAAGCAAACATTTGGAGAAGCCTGATCTGCTCTCACTAGCTGGCTAACAGATCCACACTGACATCTCATTTTTCATTATTTATTTGGCGTGAACAGATTACTATTTGCTTGCCCAAAACAATTGGGACTGGTACAATCTCTCATCCCAACAAGCTCTTATACACAAAACAACCACTACTGAGATATTCACCTTAGTGCAAGAGGTCAAGGCCTTATGCCAAGGCTGACTTAAGATGAATTTCTAACCCACTGGAATTTAGAAACATCCCTGTCAATAGTATTTAGGCATCAACTCAAAAAAGAAGACTCCTTCTTCCCCCTAGGAAAAAGCCATGAAACCAGCATGTGGGATGATGAGACCTTTTTTATTGTCTTGCATGCTATCAACATGAAGATGACTTTTTGACTTTTCAAACGACGTGCCCAGATCATTTATAGCAATGTATCGTGACTAGTGTCTCTTGAGCCAGTTTTGGTTGTCTATTTTAAAATTGATTAGGGAGGCCTGACTTGCAGAGAATGAAGTTCCCCCTGAACCCATCCTGGATATGAATTAAGTCAATGCCAATTGCTTTGAGCATTCAAAAATCTCTTACAGTCACTTCCAAAATGCTGGGTTTTTTTCTGATGGACCACCTGTAAATCTGCATTTTTTTTGGGCTGGCAGGCCCAAATTAAGAGACAATGGGACTGGTCATATTCTTGATAACCTCATTAGGATTTATAAAAGGTTCAAGGTTTCTCTTTCTGAGGAATACATTCACATTTCTTTAAGTCATGGGTTTTATATAGCACAAATCTAGCTAAGTCTGTTTTACTTTTCCTTTTCAGGGCTAGAAAGATAGATTTGGTACTAGTATAGAGTGCAATGTCACTTTCTGAAGAACTTATTTCCACCACTCTTCTCAAAGCATGTGGTATCAAGGACCATTTCCCTATTACCTGAATCAATGGCTAATGGAAGAGTATTATTACCCAGAGACAAGCTCAACTGAGGAAAGCACAAACCCAGACTCTTTTTGTCCAAATGTTATGTTATATCTGCTGCTGAAGTGACACCTACCAAGAGACAATGTTTTAAATAAGTATAAATAACATTAATTAGAATCGGAGGAATGCAAGATCAATGAAATTCACCAGAACACAATTAACATTTTTTAAACAGTGTAGCAGTATTAATCATTTCTACAGCTAGATCGTCACAATCCTGTTACCCTGCAAAGAGAGCTGTCCTTTCTTACAGTTGATTTAAATAATTTTGACTGTGCTGCTCGCAGCATCATTCAAAAAAAGAAAATATTAATTTACAAAATAACCCATTCTCCATATTTATTATGACAAATAAAAATCTTAAATAAAACAGGCTTTCTTTCCCCTCTCTCCCCCCAACCCATCCCTCATTCCAATTTCAGGTAGCTTGGCACTGAGTAATTGAACATTAAAAAATCAAGTTTGTAGACTTCATACAGCTGCGTTTGGTGCTCAGAGCTGATGTTCTGGAAGAACTCTGTGGTCATTTCATCAGTAGTTCTCGTAGACTTTGCATAGGTGGGGAATTTCAGGTAGTTGCCTACTCCTGCCAGCTGGAGAATGTAATTCGAATCCTCTTCGAGCGTTTCGTATTTTCCTATGAGGTCGTAGTGGATGTGGCAAGGGTGGCAGAGAGAGTACACAGTCTGCCAGTGCTCATTGAAGGGCTCTTCTCTTTGGGTGTGTGGGTCAATGAGATATGCCACAAACTCTTCAAATTTCACATCATCACCTTTACGCAGAGCTTCCTGCGTTGCGTTTTTCCTCTGGCGCCTCACGATTTTGGTGCCGTATCGCTTGTGGAAGGAAGTGTTGTACTTCTGGGTGAACTTGTTCCTGTAGGCTGACACCAGTCTCTCAAAAGGCTCGCGAACAAAGAGGAACTTCATGTAGTTTTTCAAGCGGTGGTTGATCTCTGGGATGCTGTACTGGTTGAGGGTCTTCAGGTTTGAAGACACGTGGGCTTCATTGGCTGGGATTTCCATTGGATCGCTGTATTTGCCTCTTCCCGTCAAAACCATCATGACTCTCTTCCAGTTTGTGCAGGCCACTTTGGGAACATAACAATAGATCATTTCATGATCTTCATCCACAACCAGGTGTTTGAGATCATTGGGTGTCAGCACGCGGCGCTTCCTGCTGGACACACTGTTTGCTCGGCAGGTGTCTGTCACTTGGTCTCGTCTAATCTGATGAAGAATTGCTGTGTTGGACAACTGCAAAGAAAGCACAGGCACCAGTAAGTCAAGCAGCTGGGGAACTCTCACTGCCTTTTTGCTTGTTATATAAATTCATAGAAAAGTAGATTTCTGCCTGCATATAGAACAGTTCACTAAGTGGCAGAGTAAAATTGTTCCTATTCTAGAAGATGAACTCCTTTTGTCTCCAAACTTCTTGATACACACTGCTTAAATGCTGTTCACAGAGCATCCAGAGCTCTTATTTGAAGCCAACATGAAGGAGAACAAGTGTTCACACAGCCTGGTGGCAAGTGTATTTACAGATCCTGACGTGTGATCACTGCTTCGTTCCCTCTGCAGTCCATCCCATGGCTACAGCAGTATTGGACCCCATTTGCTGCTGACATGGGGTAGGGAGACACCAGAGTTGGAAAATTTTTCAAAATAAAAAGTTTGTGCTCTTGTTGCTGGTACCTTTTATGTTAGAGAATTGAATAATCATGGCTTGTTACTCGGCTATGACCTTGGCAGAATAAATGAAGCCCATGGATATTCCCACAACTTTCCAAGAGGAACATTCACTCAGATATGATTTCTTCACTGAAGAGAATATTCATGATAAATCTGCCTCTCTGCTGAAGTCATATTGACAGAGGAAGAAAGAGTGCGTGGTCTCCTAACACACACAGTTCAATGTTCACCCACAGCTCCTTACCATTTTGTTAACAGTATCCTTACTTTCTACTGTTAGTGCTACTGGATACTTTGGAGAGGCTCTAATCTATCTTAGGGAGGACCCACACAGCAGCTGTGCACAAATGGCCACTCTCTCATCACCAGCCACCTCCTGCCCAGATTGTGTCCAGCAACCATAGCAAGAGCTTCTACTAAGGCAGGCAACGAGCTCCTCCAGGAAACAAGGAATATTAGCCCAAGCAAATTTTTCCTAGGAAAACTGACTGGCAGGGAGTTTCCAAATAAGATGTTAGAAAGCAGTTGTCAAGGACCACATAGATTTTTCAAGAAAATTATTTTTTCTGTTATAAAAATATAAAAATCCCTATTTCAATTTGTGCTGCTCTCAGAGAAAACCAGAACTAATGGTTCTCAACCAGCTCTATAATGGTTAGAGTTACCAGTGAGTAATTTTCAAAGAACTAAACAAAACCCCATACAAATACAAAGACATACAAATTCTCCTCTGCAGACAGATAAAAAGCTAAAATCTCTCCTCCCGCAGATTTTCATCAATAATCATATAGCACAGTAGTGCTGTTTGCCTCTGGTTTTAGAGTTAAAAAAAGATAAATGCTTGAATATATTGCTACATTATAATATCTTAATGCACTGTATTTGATTTTCTGGTGCTGCTCTTGGGATAAATACAGAATTAAGTGGATGAGATTCTATGGCCTGTATTAGATAGAAGGTCAGATTTGATAATCTAATGGTTGCTTCAGACCCTAATCTGCAGATGAATCTTTGTAGAGATGTGCTTTGCTCCTGATTTCATTCCCCCATCAATAGGCTAAGCACTTCTTTCCCATACATTAACATTAATGAGATTTTCAGGCATTTGGAGCAAGGGGAAGAACGCAGCCTTAGTATTTGCAATTGCAAATAAGATTGTACTACATTAAATTCACTTAAAAGATTACACTTGTGCACTTTCAAGTGGTACTTGCCTCTCACTCTTTTTAACATGGAAAAAAATACAAAGAAATGTCATACAAGTTTGTCAGCTACATTTACTAAGTGTACACCTACAGCCCAGGGTCAGCTCTGCATGTGCTCCTGCCGTCTGATGGCACAAAGAATACATATTAAATAGCAGTGCAACAGTAAAAGATATTGCCCTGTTCTCATAAGTGACAGTACCATTTGGTATGGCTGATGGATGAAGGGCCATGTAGGAAATAGAAAGAAGCACCAAACTCTCCTTTGCACTGAGAACATGCTCCTGGATCCACAGAGTCTACAGCACCATGCAAGGTAATCATAACATCATTTTTCAATTTAGCATTTTGAAATTGTATATCGACAGTGAGTTATCTGATGCTATTATGGTTCCTCTTCACTTTAAGTTATAGGCAAGGCTTTTAACCACATAATAATTTCGCTCCTGAAGCTGGTGAGAGGAACTGGGAAAACAATAAGATTACACCAGACTGGAAGTACATTCATATATACTAGAGGTCCACTTGGTCATTGAAAATGTGCAAAGGTGTTCACAGCTAATGAGGAAAATATACCCTACAAATTGAAGCAGCCAGAGATATAAGATCCAAGGGACAGATACTTTTAAACCCATAGATGGTGAAGGGCAAGTCAAACAATTATGGTCATGGACTCTCTTCTTCCAAAGCTGTTATAGGTGTGGCTACAGGGGAGTTGTGAGAGCACAGCTGCTGCCTGGACACTGATTGCTGCCTCTGTGGTCATTGCCAGAGGTCCTGCTGATCCTCAGTTCTGAAAGCCACAGTAAATAATGACCTAAATCTATGCCATTTTGTGAAAGGACACTTTTAAACCTGCGTGCAGGTTACCTTGAGAGCAGCATAGGAATGGTGATAAAGACAGTGCTTGGGTCTGTCCTTTGACAGTTTGATTTGGACTTATCTGTGCATTAAAGATTTTGAGAAGAGATCTGATAAAAGCATCTCTTTTTCCCTGAAAGGACTGTCACCACAGATGTACTTAATAATTTTTTTTTTTTCCTGCATAAGTTGTAAGCTAGGGCAGAGAAGAAGGGCATGCCAAGATCAAAGTTTTCCTTCTTTTTCTGATGCAGCAACCAAGTTGAACAGTGAAGCAACATGAGCAGCGGGAGACTCCCAAGCTCAGTGGCATTTAAAAAAAGAAAAAGAAAAATGTAGTCTGGGGACTCTCTGAACCCAGAAGCTTCTCATCTCCATCAGTCCCAAACTAACAACAGGGGAGGAAAGCTAAATCCAGCATGCTCTGCTCGTGTAGAAGTCTTCTGTACAGCAGGAAGGGCGTGTGTGTGTGTGCACAGAGAACGGGGGACAGGAGGGCTTTTTGTGCAGAGCACTAGAGAATAGACTGACCAGAAATACATATCCTGACCAACTGGCAGTCATCAACTCATGACATGCAAAGGTTATTCAAGGTAAATCAGAGTAATGAGATGGGAGGTATTTTCTTCTGGTTACTTAGGCACAGCAGGATAAAATAATCTTTGAAGACCTTTCCAAGCTTGACGGCCAAGCAGCAAGTACAGATTTAAACAAAGGGAATTTTTAACTAATTTTTTTTTTTCTGAACATAGTAGTGTACTGCAAACTAGGCACAGAGATCAATCCAATTCACAGGTAGCTGTCCTGAAAACAGTACTTTAATAGAAGGATGGCAATACTGAAGTGTCACTCAAAAAGCCCATTAATTAAATTTTGTCTCACTATAAAAAAAAATCATGTGAAAAGAAGTAACCCCACATTTACAAGGCAGGATTTTATTTGTTTCTACTTCATTGCCTGCAGCTAATTCTGTACATTACTTTAACCAGGCTCACAACCAACCTATGTTGGGAGTGCTAACATGAAATGTGGTCATGCCAGACTGAAGGGCAAAATTACCCAAATTAGAGTGGAATAAGGACGATAAATATTATGAATGGGTTTGCAGTCCCATGCCTTGCTAAATTGCTTTTTCTCCTTAGTTTTGCATTAATGAAGACTTTGCATCTGCCTTTAATTCTTCAGTTACCTTCATGTTTGGAGGTTTGGTTTCTGTCCTATGCTAGAACTATGCAAGCTGCTGCACCATTCCCCTCACCTGTGGTCCAAGCAGCCAGCAATTAAAAACCAGCTGACACCCAGCTGGGTCTACCCAGTAGTACTGTTAAACTTAGTATAAACCAGAGCTTATCTCCACCAAATTCTTCTTAATGGTATTTGTTCAGAAAGGGGGTGCAGCAGGCTCAAAACCCCACTGAAAAAAAGGTCTTAAAGTAGGAAGTGTCAGACAGACTAACTATAGGTGGCACTAATGGTCCTGGTTATTTGACATTGAGAGAGACTAGTATTTCAGTTTTTTGAAATCTCTCAGGTATTATCAGCTCTCCTTTCCCCAGCCCATCAACCACACCATCTGAGTTTTATGAGATGTTTGTTATTCAATACACAAGACGTTTCTCGATATTATTTATATTTTCCCAGATGCTAAAAGGGTGGGGTTTTTTTGAGCATGATGTTACATTTCCAATGCTGTTCTCACTTAAAAAGTGTGAAAAAGACTCTTGAAACCTTGATGGGCAGCCTTGAAGTTACAAACATATAGTTTAGACTATTTTAATACTTGGCTTTTACAATTTGGATCCATAACTACCCTACCCTACTTAGTGTATATATATATATATGCTATACAACAAATTCTATTCTTGCATTCCTAAAAATGTTCAGCATTAGGCCATAGTGGGGAACCAGCAATTTTTCATACTCAACAGCCCAACCATAAGCATTTCTCAAATCATCACAAATAATTATTACTCTTTGTTGATTTTTAGAGATGACAGTCAGACAATTGTAATTATGTGAATCAAAACACTGTATCTAAGAGAACAATTGCATTTTTAATGAAGAGAATTTATGAAACTGACCTGGACTGCAACAATTTTTTAAAAGTAATAGTTTTGCAATGTTTCATACTTTGATTTACTTCACATTTCATAGCATACTATTTTTGACTGAACTTTTTTAAAAACTTCTAGCACTCAAATGAGAACCTCACCAAAATCTCAATTAATATTCATTCAGAGAAAGCACATTGTGTGTACTGGAGATGGAAATGCTTAACAAATTGCCTGACAACTTATGGACAGACAAACTGGAATATGAATTTGCTATGAAAATGTCTCTACAGAGTGGCTGGATAATAGAAGATAACAAAACTAATATTAACTTAGGAGCAATTTTACTAAGCGAGAACATTTTAGAGACAAATTATATCCTCTGAAGGAAACTCTTGAAACATTATAAAGCTGCTTTCTTTTCTCCATTTCATGCATTGAACTTACTGCCCCACAGAGAAGATTAGGCTGAATACACATTTTTTTCAATTCTCTGTATTGCAAGCCAAGATAACCACACCACTTTCATTCCCACGGCACAAAATGCACCAGGGCTATGAAAAGGAGGCTCAAAGCTCTTGAGAGTAAAGCAGTCAATACACAGTAGCTGCTAACACTGTATTGTCAAAAATCCTGAATTGCTTCATATGTTCCCTCCTTCTTCTTCCTATGCACATCTGCATCTTTGTCTGTGTGCATGTATGTAGCAGAGAAGGGTGAGATCTTTCAGCAGTTGCATTTCTTTTGGTCCACACACTACAATCATTTGATTAACAGCACCCCCCAAATCCACATCAACTTTGGCATTCACTCTTCTTTGTCCAGGTACTGGACAAGCACCAGTTGGGTGCTAGAAAAGAAACAATATAAACTAGTCAAAATCTAACAAGAGACACACATGCAGCTACATATGCTGATACTTTCCTGGGAAAACTTCACAACTGGGTCATAAAGTATTGGCCTTTTCCTCTTGGAGAGAAAGTAAAGTACCACAGAAAGTCTAAATGATGCAAAAATCTTGAAAAATCACAGACTGACACCAAATGGCACCAGATGTATATTAATACCAGCTTTTTAATCAGGCTAAAACTCTCTCCCACAATAAGGTATGGATTAAGGAAGAAACGAACTGACTCACTTCCAATGCCACCTTCTCCTGTATAAATCCAAACATCTTCAGAAGCCTGTCCATTCTCATTCTCCCTGCTGGAAACTATTTGGTATCAGGACTCATACCATACATGACATTTGGGGCTAATGAGATGAACTCATACATTTGCAAAATGTCTCTTCTGAGCAAGGAGAGGGAAAAGTTGGAAGTCCCCAGGAAAATCAGGCAGAAAGACCTATGGCCTGGCCAAACAGTGGATAAAGGATGTGCTGCTATGCATGTTGCTGTTCTGAAGCTCTGGGGGGAATGTTACAAACACAGGGCAAGCAAAATTGAAGTGACCAAGTTCAAGTGCAATACACGTGAGAGGTAAGAACTCGTCAGGAAGGCCGGAGAAGCCTCACGCTGGGAACACTTTAAACAAGCTTCATGTTGGAGGTTTTATTGGGATTTAATTTATAGAAGATGAGTTTGGAGCTTCGTGTTGCACGTACAAAGAGCACCTTGCATTGCCTTTCCAGCAGCCAAAGGAAGGAATGAGGGAAAGGGGAATTTGGTAGATGGCCAATCCTTTTATTTTCTTCTCACAGTAAAGCTCAAGAAAGCCCAGGCCAGGGCCCTCAGCAGCTGTGGTGGGGTGAGGGTGAGGGAGCTGCATTGCCTTCCCACGGTGGAGGCTTTGCTGCCAGGACCCCGAGCTCCCTGCACTGCCGCCACAGCAGCTTGCAAAAGGATGGTGCATGATGAATTTGTTCACTCTTGGCTCATTTCTTAAGTGCAGCAATAAATCACTGTTTGTATTAAAAAGCTGAAAGGTCTGACTATCTCATGAATTTAATTTTAAAATGAAAACTTTCTGTCCTTTTCCCTCCAAGACACACACACAGCCGTGTGTACGTGTGATGTCTGGAGCTGGGCTCACACTCTCCAGACCTGTGCATGTAACCTGTAACGCGCAGGGACACAACCACTGCCTTTCTAACCCTTCTTGGTACCAGGCATGGATGTTTCAATGCTATACTATGATCACTGGCCACTCAAAGCTGCCTCAAGTAGCCCTGAGGTGCCCCTACCTGTCATCACCTTTGATGGACTTAATTGCGCTCACGGGTGATGGACAGACACACAGCAGCAGAGTGAGTTTGCTTTCATGTGGGTGGGGGACAGGAAGTGGGGACTGCTGGTGGGACACAAGAGCTGAAGCACCGGAGAGAACAAGAGGCTGCACTCAATCTTCCCAGCGGAGGGGGAGCCGATTGCATTTGACCTCATCTGGGAAAGACCCTTCCTGAGGACACACTACTGCTGCCTGCAGCTGCTTGGGAAAGGGCCAGCCTTGCAGAACTGTCTCCAAGTCACCAGGGACTGCAGACAGGGTAAAAGAGGCTTTCCACCTTTCATCTCACCACTGCCAGGTTAAAATCGGGGCATAGATGAAACACTGGGACAATGCAAGTCTGAGCACAAGAACATGGGTTGGGAAGCTTGAAGCCAAGAGACCTGTAGCTGCTGTACTCTGCTGTTACATCCGTACTGTGGGAGCTGTAGAGGTGATTTCAAGGAGAGGCTCGAGAACTGGTTAGGAAAAGGCATGCCACGGACACTTGCAAATGATGCATCGGGAGGAGCACTGGGCTGGGGATGCATAGAGTCAGCCAGGGTGGAGCTGGGAGTAGCCCTTAAAAAACAGAATAAGAAACTGCATTTTGACACAGCTGGCACCTAGGAGACAACGGAAAAATCGACATTTGTTTCTCTGTTGCAAGGAGTTGTGGTAGTAGCGGTGAGATAAACTGGGTGGAGCGGGGAAACAGGATGGTAGATACATAAACACAAAAACACATAAGGAATTCCACAAGGACAAAGGGAATAATCTGCCTGGATTCAGTCTGGTTTGGAGAAGTAGTAAGGGAGCTAAACAAAAGAGACTCCGTTTAGATACAGGATAAATCCCAATAGAAGGGATAAGATATATGCATGTGCTGAAATAGAGTGACGAATATCCAGCATTGGGAACATCCACCTGCCCAAGAAGGTGTCAGAGGCACCCACGTGATCCTACCATGCAGGCAGGTGTCATCTTCTGGGTTCTTCAAACTTCACAAACCTGGGATGGTGGCTTCTGTAAGCTCAGCTCGCTGTCATAAACCTCAGTATTTTACACATTTCAGGAGCAAGGCTTTTGGCAAGCACTGTGGAGCCACACAGGCAGAGAGGCCAGTTAGTGCTGTGAATGAAACCTCCCTTAGGAAAAGGCAACGTCATCAAACTATGAGGTGGGCAGAGACCAGACAGGAGCTCAGACCCCACCCAGACAGAAGCCGTGTGAGACCCTGCATAGGATATGGGGAGGAGGTGCAGGAGGCCTGAATGCCTGGGACACATGCTCCCAGCTCCCCCCGGCAGCTCTGACCTGCCAGCCAATGTTAATGGGTTTCTCGGTAACACAAATCCTCCTCCTGTACCTCCGGGTTGCAGCTTAGGTGTCACACAGCCAGGCAGGAATACTTATTTTCTTCTCAGCAGGATATCTGCTATTTTAAGTGAATACAATTTACTCAGTCCCATGTTAAATCAAGGTAATATGTTTCCAATTTTTAACTCAGTGTGCAACACACCAATATTGCTCCAGAGCTTTTGAATCCCAAATAGGAAAAACTGGAGAGAGTTGCTGCATAGCTGGTCTCTTCACACGTAATTCATGAGCTTTAGCAACCCTTTTGAGGAGAGGGGAACCCTGCAATTACGTGTTGAGAATGTTGAGTTCCTGTTCCCCATGACCAGGGCAGGCACTTTGTGTGGGGCACTGTGGGATGTCCTCTTCCAATATCTCTGAGCAGCTCAGGTGAACGCTGTTCCTGCGAGCCAGGGATACAGGTTCAGGCCCCCACCAAGAAATGCCACACTGTTATTTTTAAGGTAAGACACTGGAAGTAGGAGTGATCATGCCTGGCAGTGTATAACCCTGGTGTAAGCTCTCCGCCATGAGGCTCCTTTCCATCTAACTGGATGGTGCAAAAGTCTGCAAGAGATGGGGAAGAGAGAGCTCATCTCACTCTCCCAGCAGGCCAGTGTCAGAAACAAGAACAGATTTCATCTTCTATCTCAATATGACTTTTTTTTCTTGTAATGGTCTGAATGAATTCATCCTGACACAGACTGGCAAAATACCTAAATCTTTTGGATAATGATTTTCTTCTCCTCGACTAAACTATTACAAATTAACATTGGATTTATTTTACTTCCCCTTGTGAGGTTATATTTTGCTCAGACTAAACCTTGCTGTTTGGAGGTAACTTTTCCTGGCATGTTTGGCCATGCTGCTCACTAATGCTTGCAGAAGGTGATTAACCAGGGTTGCTCATTCTCCACAGCCTTAATTACAGTTAACCGGAAACTTTTCACCTTTCTGCTGCTGTACAAAAAGAATTAGATGACCCCCTGCTTGAAAAGACAAAAGGCCTCTTATATTAAAATGCTAGCATTCATTTATAATCTTAATTACAACAGGCTTCCCAGGAAACCTTCCTGCTGCAGAATGAAGTAGTACAGAAATAAGATTCTGGGTTAAAATGGAAAATCTGTTTCATCAATAGCTTCCCACGTCTGATTTCTTCTACCTTGAGATAAATACCAGTGACTCCAATCCTGAGAGATGCTCACTCCCAAACAAGCCAGCAGTAGTCCTTTAGCTGAACTCAATACTGTCAGGATTGAGCCCAAAGAGGGACCAAGGCAAAAGACTGAAGATGAACCATGACACAGGAAGTGAAGTTGTTTGCTTTTCCAGTATCTTCTGTTTCAGTTAAAAAACTCGGATGTTTCATTCTTTGTGCACCAAAAGAAACTCACTGCCAGTAGCCAACCACAAGGGACTCCACCACAGGCTTCTCTGGGAAGCAAAGAACACCTACATAAGGCTGCTCTCTCTGTTGGCCACCAACACCTCTCCCCAGATTACAGCATGCTCCAGCCACTGTGCCAGCCCCACAGAGACAACATCCAACACTCTGTGTATCTGACCAATAGGCCCTTGTTGAAAGCTTCCAATCCCCCCCAGTCCCTCTACATTGCAGCAGGGAGACCCCGGCACAGCAATAAAAGAACAGAAAACACGCCTGGGTAATCATCTTTAAATCCTGGCAAACCTAGCATGACTTGGTTGCATTTTTAAACACCTGACTTGCTACATTAAGCCTTCTTATGAGGACAATGTTAAAAGTAACTTTCATCAGCCATTCAAGACAAGTGGAAGGTAAAAATATTGGCATGATGCCTTGTTCATTTTCCTCATCTCTACAGCTGTGTTTACTGTGATGTCTAAGGGTTCTCTGTCTCGTCTAATAGCAGATCCATTTAGGGACTGCATATTAAATGCTCCTGTACAATAGAAGAACAAATTCTTAGTATTTCTTTAAATGGTAGCTATTTTTTTCAAACTGTTTCCTTAACTATACCCTGAAAGAAATTGTACATCATCTTCTTTTCCAATTTTTTTTTTTTTTTAATGCTCATTCTTTTTTAAACTTCCCTAAGAAAATGAGCAGAAAAGGCTCCTCTGAGCTCATGCTTTCAGGATCCTTCTCTGGCTGCAGCCAAGAGCTGTCTCCTTGCTCTCTGCTCTTTTCACAGATACTGAATGCACGCCAGCCTCTCATCAGTTCCCTCTCTGTGTGCCGAAAGGACTGGCTCCCTCTTCATTGCTCTCCTATCCTTGTCATCCGCCTTATCCCACCTGCAGCTAGAGCATGCCAGCAAAGATTGGAAGAAAAAAGACCTCCAAGACCAAGTGTTCAGCCAGCTCTTGCTCTGCTTGCAATACCCCCTGGAGTGGGTCCCTGCTGTCCCTGAGCTAACTGCAGCGCTGGGCAGGCACTCATGGCATTCGTGAGTGTGGATGGCATGGAAGGATCGGGAAGATATCCCCCTCTCCCCGAGCAACCAGGGAGGTGCCAACCCGCAGCCCGAGGGGACGTGGTCTGACAGCCAGGAGTGAGTCGAGGCATTCAGCTGCATGGGGAGGGGAGCCAAGAGCGTGTGCTGGATGGAAACGTGCCCTCTCCTGCACCACGGGGAACAGGGCAGCTCTGTCCCGCACACAGGGCCAGCGCTGTTCCACCTCCCACAGGGCTCCTCCCGTGGCAGAGGGGAGCGCTTTGCCTTAAGCTGCTCACATGGGCAACTTCTCCTCAGCTCAGGTGAAATGTAGAGCCAGGCAGTTTACACTCACTGTGCTGGTTTTTGTTATTGCAGCCTTGGAAACGTACTTATGAGAGAACCGGTTGCTTGGCTAGCAATACTCCAGCTACCACTGGCTTCTGCTTGCCCACCCTTTACTACCCCATTACTGTTCCCAGGACTTCTTATTTTTATAAGCTGCTTATTTTCTCTTTGACTAAGAAATTATGCTAGTAAGCTGGGCAGGAATGCATACAACTCCCTCTGTACATACACATAGATACACGTATGTACATCCCTACACATATCCCAGTAGTAAGCACTCTATTGGCAAGGGCACACAGGTGCTCCCAGGCAATACTGAAGCACTGAAACACATTCTGATGGGTAAGTAGGTGAGACTGAAAAAATTTAGTAGCACAGTGGAAAGAAAACACACATTGCTGCTGATCTTTCTTACTAGGGTTGTCTGAGAAGCATCCATGGTGCCCACAGTAATCAGCATCTGGAACTGCTGCCACCTCTCCAATGATTTCAGTCAAGACAGCAGAGATGCCTGTTGGCTCCTGAGAAACACTGGGAGCTGCTGATGTTCTGGACTTTTCCTCCAGAGCTGCCAGGTGACATGGCCATAGGAGCAGGGAAAAATGACAAGTTCACACAGTGCAAGAAGAGCTGATATTCCTGACAGGAGAAGTGAACTAAATTACCATTTCTTGCTAAGAGAGCTGTCATTTTAGGTTCCCTGTGCAGGAACTTCCACCCACTGGATCCATGAATGAAAAATTAAAGGTTCCTCCTACAACCCACAGCACCACTTGCTGCAGGACCTGTCTTCTCAAAGCAGGGAGAGCTGCCAAGCACTCCATGCCCTTCACCCCGTGGGGGGCTTCCATGGCACAAATGCCTCCCACAAACATGCTGATAATTAACAGTGGATTTTGCTCTTTGAACATATCCTGCCTTTTATGAGATGCATCAGCACAGCTGACCTTGAGATCAACAATGGCATCCAACTGCTCTCAACCCTTTCAGTTTTGCATTTCAAATAGAAAACTGATGTGAGTCTGCTTATCTTGTTGTTTCTAAATCCCTACTGGTGGTTAATACTAGCTGGAGCAGATCACCACATGAAGGGCCATTTGTAAAGACCATACTTAAAACACTTTTGATCTGGTATCTGCAACTCAATACCCATTCCTGAAATCCATCCCCATGGGTATCTCCCAAATGCTTTGTATCCCAGCTAGCATGAGCAGGGAAGTCTCACAAAGCCTCTTCCCAACTTCTCTTACTGTTTTTAGAGACCTCCTCTTCCTGCTCCATGACCTAACTTTATCTCTGACTTTGTTTGTTTAAAAATAAGCTTTGTTCACAGGGGAAATCAGTATGTGGGATTCACTGCTGCCAGAAACAAACTGTAATTTCATTCAATTTCTTCAGTCCTCCTGGGCACTCTTTTACTCCAGCTTGCCATCATGCCTCTTTATGCATATCCAAGTTCAAGCCCACAATTTCAGTTCCCCTTCCCAGTGCCCTTCAGAAGTGATTACAGCCCCTTAACTCACCTATTAACACCACTGTGTTCTCTCAACCCCTGATTAATTTAATATAGGGTCCGAAGTAATCCCAGTTATTTTAAGGTTAGCCTTAACTCTTCATTCTGCCTGAGCTTCTTTTCCACTTGTGTCTCTCGCTGCTCTTTCCTCTCTCTCCTTGACTGCCCAGGACCCCTTCTGCAATCTGCACTCAATACCACTGGAGCCCACGTTGAACTTTCAAACCCATGGGAGGGCTGGGAAAAGAGTGGGGGAGATGCAAACATTTGCAAAGGAAGACACGGATGTTAAACAGGATGAGTAAGAGGCTGCTGCAAAACACACATGTACTTAGGAGGTTGAGATAAAGCAGCTACCATACACTGCTACTTTAAACTTGATGCAGAACATCTGCTCTTGTTTTGCTTTTAATGATTCATGTTCTCTTGTCTGCAGAGAGAAGGACCACCTGAGCAGAGATAAACCTCAGGTTCACTTATACTGTTTCCAGGAGAAAACACTTGCCAAGATTAACTGAGAAAACTTGAATTGCTGAACAGCCAGCTAAGCTATGCAGAGACTACACAGCAGCCTAACAATATTTTCTGTTCCATCTCCACCCACTGCAGGCAGGATTGGACCCCTCTCATCCTCCCCTCTCCACTTAGTTTTTGTGGATCAACTGAGACCAGTAAATCTCAGGAGCTCAACTGTAGCCTAAAATTGCAGCTTGTTAGAAGTACTACGAGATCTCTCAGCTCCCAACATTGAGGTAGTGGAGCAGACCTGAGTCCACTAAAATATATGTATATTTTAGCTATGACCAGCCCTTGTCAGGGACTGAAGGAATCAGATGTACATATTCGAAGGGAATAAATGCTTATTCCCAAATAAACCTCAGATAAACTGCAGAGGGATCTGCAGGTGCTGGCAGGATGGATAACTCCTCCTGAAGCTGCATCTGGAGCCGATATGGCAGACTGAGGTCTGGGATAAAAATAACACTCAGTACTTATCTGGTCTTTTTTCTGTCTGTAAACTTTAAAACATAATGCATCATCCCCGCTTTCCAGATGTGAGAAATAAGCCACAAAGAACCAGTTCAGCATTGCTGAATTTTTCTACCATCTTCACAAGCTGAACCTTGTCCTCTCCTAACATCTCTTCCTTGTTCAAGTACAACTGACAGGTTCAAGACAAGGCAACCATCACTTTTCAATTTTCTGTCATCCTGCTCATCTCTTAAGATGGGGAAATGGGTTTTTATTTTTCAGCCCTGGCTCCTGGTACTTCTCTGGGAGAGTTTCATACCAAAATACCTCTCCAAATATTTGTTCTCCCTGAGGTTTCTAGTCCTCCCAGATACATAAAGCTTAAGTAAGTGGATTAAACCAGAGTCTCAAGATCCAGGTTGAGAAATCGTGGCAGTAGAGAATGCTGGAATCATCAGATTATAGATATTCAGAGCATTTGAGTTAGACTTACACTTTTCCCACTTTGTTATTTCTTCCCTGATAAATACTTGTGAGATTCACCATTAAGTTCCATATCAAGTTGGTGTCTATGAGAAATTAATAAGAGGCATTTGGCACTGCCTGTTGTGAAAATATATAGCATGTTCTGCAGCAACACATATAGTTTTCTGTTTATCAAAACAGCCCTCTTAAATGCCACTGAGATCTTGACTCTCAAAGTCATCAGAGTGAAGTACACTTGGATCACTCCAAGATGTACTGGGATTTAAAGAAACCACTTAAAGTACAAAAACGCAGGGTTACCTGTGTTGGTCTGGCTTTTAATTTGATAATGTGAGTTTGCCACAGCCCTGAATATTAATCTGCATATCACTGAAAAAAAACCCAAAACCAAACATGAAGCTCACAGATCTATAAAGCTCATGGCAAAAAGTAAAATGCAGGATTAGATTTTTTCCTGGAAAAAGTATCGGTTTACTGCAAAAAAACAGGAAGGTGAGAAATAAACATTTTATCTGGAATAGGTTAGACAACATTAAGCCAAAGCAGTCCAGTTTGGAAAAGTAGCATTAAGAAGCTGGTTAGTGGGTACAGCTTAAACAAAGTACTACAACTCTGCCTACCTGCTTCAGCTTACCATTTCCTACTCATCTGCATTAAAAATAAACAGAAACACAGTAGAGAAGGAGAAGGTAAAGAAGCAGTAGGGGCAATTCCATGTAAAAGAAACCAAACAGTAACACAACCACAGGCTGCCTGCAAACAACTTGCTGGGTTTGAAAGGCACCTGGTACAGCAGCCTGGTACCTCCACATCAGTACAAAGATGAATGAATGGTCTAAAAGGTCTGCCCACGGACAACAAGAGAAAATACAATGTTGGTAAACAAGTTTCCAAAGCATTATTCTCCCAGGAAGCAAGTGAAATAAAGTTTGGCTCTGGTGTTAGAAAGTGAAGGGGAAAGAACACAGAGAAGAAAACAAAAATGACAAGTAGCAAAAATGTTGCTCCTACATCTCTGGGCTGAAGAGCCTTCTTTGAGAAGCTCTCGCTTTTGATGGCTGATGAGAGAGAAAAAGAAAACAGAAAAGCCTGTGATAGATTAAAACTACTAAACAAAAGAGACTGTCTGGGGAATTAATATTTATGAAATGCAAAAAAGGATTGTAGTAAAATAAGAGATAACACAAATCTAAAAAAGCAGAGTTGTTCTGAATTTTAAAAAAATCAAGCTGCAGAGCCTGCAGTCTGGTGCTGTACTATCCAAAATACCCAATTCCCCTCTGCCTCAGACAATGTCAAAACAAAAAAAACCACTATATGTGATTTAAAAGTTATTGAAGTCAATAAAAATTTTCTCTTCATTTCCAAATGCTTTGAAAATCGGACTCTTTGAGAATTTTTGATGTTGTTATGAGATGCATACCACCACTATCACCCCCAAAAGAAATCCTACAACTCACACAATGGTACACAGAGATGCAACCTGACATTGCCCAGCTTCTTTGCTTGGTAGAGGATGACAGTTCATCCCAAATCCTGGTGTGGGGTGTTGGGGAGTGTTACCTGCAGCATTAGGGAGATGATTATTTTTGAAACTGCATATGGGAGTTACTGCACAATGGCTTCTTAAAGCCTTCAAAAATCTTCTCCCATGACAATTTTCAGCTAGAAAAGATGTTTTCACTTCCTGCTGTGGAGTATCAGTGTGTCACATTCAATGTCCTGCCTAGTCTTGGTTTTGAAGCACAGTTGCTCTGGGGAAGGAAAGTTTTTTTATAATCCTGGTATTTCTCTGTTGAGAAAAATTTCTTCTGATATTCTGCTAAAGTTTGTTTCCTTCTTTTTTTCCCCCATTAAATATTCCCATGGCCAGAAGACCATGAATGGAAATGGGTCATTTAAAAAAGGCTGAATGAAAACCACTGTGACAACTTCAGTTCTGAGTTTGTTGCTCTGTGCGTGTGTTTCTTGGATGGGGTTTTCATTTTTGGTAGTGTTGTTTTTCATTTCCAGGCACGGTTTGTTCTGGTTTATGCCCAAGAACTCACACTGACAAAGTCCAATGGTTCTGTGAAAGGCGTATAAACATAGATGCTAATCATCTGAAAAGTCCTACTGCCTGCACCATTTCTTTTCTTAAACAGTGCTTCCCAGATAGAGGCCTTCAGATGGTGTAACTGCAGCGCGGGTTCTCGGGCTCAGTTACAAATTTCATGTAAACTGTGGCATCCCCTCCTCACAAGCAATCATGTTTGAAAGAGCCTTTGCTCTGCCAAGGATTGAGCATGTCCTCACCTCTCTGGGCACTCCAGGTGCACAGAGACCCAAAGTGTGTAGACCCTCTGCTCAGACCCTCTTCATGGGAGCAGCCCAAAAGGGGTGCTTACCCTGAGCAAATGCAACATTGGATGAAGAGTATGTGGGGTCCCACAGGGCCCTTCTTTACACCTGGGGAGGTCAGGAGAAGTGACACAGTGTCCCACAGGGGCAGTGCAGCAAGACTGATGATAATCCCAAGCCCATGTCTGTCTGTGTGACAAATCTGCACTGGCTCCTGGAAATACTGGCTTCTTCCTGGGGAAGAAAAGGTGATCATCTAGAGGGAAATGCCAAGTCACAGGGCACTTCAGACTTATTAATATAATTTAGAAAGAAAAAGAAAATCCACACTGGGCTATTAGCAAAAATCAGGTGATAGAGTGCAGGAAAGACACATAAAACACTGCATTAAACTACAGCAGTTTTGCTCTACCTCAGAACATAAAGTTTATTGAATGGCTCCCAGAAGAGGGGAAAATGGATTTGGCACTCAGCAATAAAGTATATAATTACTTTTTTATAGAAAATCCACAAACTATGCGTAACTCCTGACAATTTTTTTGTGGTGTTGGCTCATGGATGCTCTTGTCCAGCACTGTCATCAGTGGGAGAGGGATGTTCAGCTGGAGAAGGGTTCTGGGCTATGCCTTACCAGGAGCTGAGGCAGACAAGAATCCCATACAGTAACCTGATTCTCCCTGTTGTGCCATTGGAAAGGAGCAGTGATGGGTCTCTTCATCTGCCCAAGGTCACCCCAACCACCTGGACAGTCCACAGGTGAACCGAAGATGGGGCAGGCAGTGGCAGTGACTCATCCTCAGAGCTCAGCCACACTGGAAGAGCCAAACTCATGAATGTGTCTGTGGAAAACCAGGCCCAGTGTTTTGTGACTGACGGACCCTTGAGCATTTCTAACCATCTGGTTTCCCAGAACTGGCCAATCTGGTTTGCTGCCAAATTAACAAAATTAACAAAATGTGTGGATATATGAAATCCTGGGAATGCAGTCAGGGATGTAACATATCACATCATGGAGATTTAAAAAGCTCTGCATCTGATGTCAGACAGGGTGGGTAGAGGTGGGATAATTTAAAAGGTCAACCCCTGATTAATTTAAACACTTTCTGAAGTTATTTACACCAAAAAAAGTTATGTTCAAGGATGCTAGAGTCGTTCAATAGGCAGCTCACAGCTATACAGCTACTGTGAAGAACAACAAATACAATTTTGGATGGGAAATTTACAGGTGTGTTTTTAAAATGCACATGCTGATACCCTCATTTTGCTTTTTCTTATGGCTCTGCCTTCTGTGCATTCACGGCCTTTCTGAACCTTGCATGAAGTTTGAAAGGACTTATAAATCAGTTTCTCTCCAGGATCTTTAAATGGCAAGTGATTAAATTTAAAACCAAGCTCTAATTATAACAAAAAAACCACTCAGCTAGTTCTGGTTGTGGTCATCAGGCACTGCTCCCTCTGTGGCTCTACAGAGTTGAGAAATTACAGACTATTCCCAGGCTCAGTTATAAGTCTAGACAAACAATGGTAATTTACACTACAATTGCTCACACTAACCTACCTTTTATGTTTAATCTAGCAAGACCTGCAGATAAAGAAAACACGTCTTACTTAGGGATTAAAGAAGAGCACTCAGCAACGCTCTCAACACTGTACACTGAATAGGTGAACACCAACAAAAACATTATTAGACCAAACTCATCTGTCACCCAGACATAAAGCAGCAGCATTTCACTGGGGATACTTGTGAAGAGGCAGAGAGTTTATGTCTGTGTAGGAGCATGGGTAGTCCCCAGGACTGCAAACTCTCACTCCCACTGTGAAGCACAAAAATGTTATCACTGCTCAATAAATGTGAAACTTGGTCATGCTGACATGGTGAGTCTGTTGGCACCCAACAGTGCCCTGGTCTCCTGTCATTAACATCAGCTTCTGCAAGCAGTAAATCTACCAAAGTAACCAGGCAATTGAAGTAAAGGTTTCCCAGTTTCTCACCAACATTCCTCTTTTTGCATCACACTTTTCAATTTTCCTATTGAGTTCAGTGCTCAATGAAAAATGTGTCTGCCATTGACCAGGCTGGAATTAAGCACAGCACAATTTTTTACCATGTCCACATTTCACCACAAGAAGGCTGTGGTTTGGATCATGGACCTTATGAAAATTAATGTCGAGCTTGTCAGTGACTCTGAGGAATTCAGAATTTCCTCCACTGTGTTTGTGTGATGTCCAGAACCATGAAGGGCTGATTGCTAGCTGAGACCAGTAAGTGCTGTTCCAACAATTAATAAAAATAATGGAGAAACTAAGCAGACTCAAATTAAAAGGCGAAGAAAATGAGAAACAGCGAGAATATAGACAAATAAAATTAAGGTTTTGCCTCTTTATGGCAATGTTCTTTTCATTACAAAGCCAGGTACGAGCTTTTTTTTCAAATGCCTTAGGACTAGTACATCAACAGCAGTTTCAGAGAACAGGACCACTTTTTATAATGAGGGAATGCACAGAAGTCTTTTGTAAAGAAACCCCACAAAACAAAAAATGTACAAATTTTTCCAAACCCTATGGCTCCACAAGGCCGCTCTGTTTCATCAGTCTCAAATGATGGAAATTGTCCAGTAGCTGTGAAAATATCTACCTGAGAAAGTTTTGGGAATTTTTGCAGGATGCAACACGCCCTGCTGAGGGCTCAGCAGATGACCTGCTAACACAAGGGAGATTTAGATTATTAGGAGAACTGCCCACAGCTTTTATTATTAAGCTTCACACCAAAGTTTTCACACAGGAGGAATAAAAAAAAAATGGCAAAGGCAATGATTTTGATATCCTAAGCATGAGTCGAGTCCTGAAAGTTTACATGGTGATGTGACTGCAGACTGCAAACAGATGAGAAGAATCTGATGTTTAGATCAACAGACTGACAGTGCCCTGCAGGTGCCTCTTGTGGTGCTGGTGTTTGTTTTAAGCTCTCTTGCTTTAAAGAACATAATAGAGACATTGAGGGTTGGTCAGTTCTGACCTGAAGACAGTTTCCCAACCTTGCAGGTCATTTTTTTCTGCCTCTCCAGTCACAGGAGCCAACAGGAGGTTCATGCCAAGTCAGTATTCCATGCTCTCAGTAACAATCCAATTTCTGTAACCAGATTTTTGGAACAGAAAGTTCTTTGGGCAAATCCAATGTGAAGAACATGCCTCAGTAGACAGATGGATACTTTCAACTTATTGATGAAGCATATCTATTATTAGATACATAAACAGCTACTGCCTTGTTGCACTTCATATGCTAAAAACTATTTAGTAATGCAGGATCTTGCTAATGCAATACAGAAACACCAATATTTTAAGTGAAAGAGAAACTCTCTCATTTCAACATTCTAATTTAAATCTTGGTCAAAAAGATCATCTGCTTTGGACTTCATAGTTCACATGAACCACAGCATGTCTGTAAATGAGTAGGGAGGCCCTATCATAGGTAAGAGGAACAGGCACTTCTGCTGGAAATTTCCATATTACAAAATCAATCCATTTCCATATTGTACACAATTTCTACAAGATAGAATATTATCTGGTGATGCATGCTAGGATGCAGGAACTATCAGCCTGGTGTTTAAGGGCTGATCTATGGATAACCAGAACAAAAACCTTCTTGTTTCTACCAGTGATTTGTACCAGGCTGCAGCAGGCTGTCATTTTTTTATCTGCGTAGACTCTGGCAATCCAAGCACAAAATTTCTGCTTTCAGATCCATAACCCACAGAGGATCAGTTAATGTCAATGAAAATCCCTCTTGGGGACCAAATACAACTTGAGAGAGAAAAATGGGTACAGAGATCTGAGAGTGAAATTCTCGCCCAGCACTCGGAAAGGCTGTTTTCTGGATGGCGCTCAGGAAAAGACCTGGCCCGCGCCGCTGTCTGTCACTGCATAGCAAAGAGGCACTGGGTTTCCACTACTTTGGACCCTTTTCCAGCCATATCTGTGAAGAGGATCAGATCAAAATTGCCAGCCTTTCAGGCAAGCAGCCTGGTATACAACTGGGGTTTGCACTGGAGACATGATTAAGCCCCATCCCTGAAGTGTTCAAGGCCAGACTGGATGAGGCTTTGGGCAACCAGGTCCAGTGAAAGGTGTCCCTGCCCATGGTAGGGATGTTGGAACTGAATGATCTGTGAGGTCCCTTCCAACCCAAACCATCCTATGATTCTATAAACAGTACCCTGGATTACAGCAGGCCATATGGAAGTATTCCATGTACATCTCACAGACGTGACATGTTTGTTTGTCAGGCCCGCCAGATGGGGAATCATGTAACAAAATTACTCTGTAATGCGATTCCAGCATTTCCCTTTCTGACAAGAACCACAGCATGGACAGGGGAAGCAGTAGGATCACGGTGCTGCAAAATAAGGTTTCCTAACCCCTGAGCATCCAGCTTCCTCAGCTGCTTCTCACAGGACTCGTGCTCTAGAAAGCTCACATATTGCCCTAAATAAGTATTAAAACCAAAAGAAACAAAATTCACCAGGCTTTTTTCCTAAGTCAAATTGAATCTATGAAAATTCCCAGAGTGATTTTAGTTGAAAATTACAGGTCTGGTCCAAAGCCCCTTTAAGGTCTTAGCCTGCTCAAATTCCCACAGCCTGAACATACTGTCAAGCTGTGCAAACTTTACCACACATCACTGCTCTGCGTGTTAATAGTGCTGAGTATCGGCCTGAGCTCTGCTCCCACCAAAGTCACGTCACTGAGATTAACTCACCACTTCAGTGGGAAATTAATTAATATAATGGCAAGTGCTTTTTTGAAAATCCCACTTTTCTTGCTCTGCAGGTTGTGGGTTTTTTCTTTTTTTCTTTTTTTTTAATTATTAAATTTCAATCGAGAAAGGCAAAGCTGATAGAATTATAGAAATAATAGCAAAGAAATACTGGCGTGATCTTGCAATACCTGAGTAACCAGCAAGCCTCTTACTCCCCATTTAAACGGGGTCTGTAAATAACCATTGAACAGATAAATAACCCATGTGCTGAATTTTATTTTTGCTGTAATAATAAAAGCCATGGAGAGAGATTCATGATAACATGACTGCTCACTTGACTGCACACAAACAACATTCATTACATTCTGATGATGCATTTAGGCCCCAGAGTACAAAGAGAGTTTTACCCTTTTCCTTATTTTTTTTTTAATGGCCAATTTGCATGAGAAGTACAGAGCATTTAGTCTTTGAACTAATCAAAATATCTCTGCCTTCACTGAATAAATATATTTGAATACATGAATAAATAATATATTGAGTAAAATAATGAAACTCGTTTAAAATGAAGCTGAGAATGAGGTCATAGTTTTTATTAAATGTGACATTTCCCACAGTATTTACACTGCAAGAGATAATGGCCTATATATTTTAAAATGGGTAAAAACCCCTCAAAAATCAACTTTAGATAAATTAAAGTAGCTTAATTTTCAGTAAGCACTAGGCTTTTAACCTGACTTTCTGAAAGTCAGGTTAAGATGATTCAAGATGAAACTTGAGCTTATGTGCCTAGGATGAAAATCTTCATTTAAAATCAAAGCAACTACTTAATTGCCAGTCAATCCTAAGGACTAGAAGTCCAATTGAAAGGTCAATCTTGCTAAAGCTGTCAGGCACTTACCCTCAGACAGAAATATTTCATATAGTTTCATACTGTTTGCATTTCAGCTACAGACATATCATAAATACAATATACTGATTATAAACAAAAATGCTAAGCTTGTACAAAATCCTGTTCCTGGAAGCAAGTAGAGAGCAAACAGGAACTGAGCTTGAAGGGATCTCATGAAAACCCACCAATACACATACAAAGTCTATTCACCAATGGTTGACTTGAGGACAAGTCTATTTTACTTGGCTGCCTAAAGCCATTGCTTGCCCAGGGAAGTCAGCAAGCAAAAATGTAAATGAAGCAGGTACTAGAAATGAACTCAACTAATTCGGAAATAGAAGAGAAAGGAAGCAAAAAGATAACAGACACCTTAAACAGTGAAATCCATTGAACACACCCTATAATACTGCCACCACCTCACTTCATCCCTGGCATCGCACCAGCCTGCATTCAGTGAGCAGCAAGGAAGGGCTGGACACAACCAATGCATGGTAGCAGCCAGTTGCCAGATTGTTTTCATTTGCTGCTGCCTGCTCAGGGTTCATGTCAATTAGCACAGGCTAATCAGTATTTCATTAAAAACATAATGAAAACCCTAACTCTTACAGAGATTTATAAGGTTGTTCATTACCACCAGATTTGAGTGCTGTAATTAAAATAGACCTTCACCATGATTTACCTCTCATAATTGCGACTCCACAGGTTTCATATATTTAGCAGCTACGTCAAACACCCTTCATGACCTGCTTGTCATTACCCCTATGCTCTCAGCTGGTTGACAGGATGGAGTTTCTCAGATTAAAATGATCCAACAGCATAGCAAGATTTGGGGTAATTGAAAAGGTGTGTCCTGCCTTGATCTTTCTTCCAGGGTAGAGGTGGAAGTGTTACTTTGCCACTAATATGTCATATACTGTGCAGTCATAATAAAATGGGTTAAATACTGAGACCACTTGATGAAGTTACCTAATTCAGTGCATTAATACACAGCCTTTTTCACCTGAAAGTGTTCCAAGCCCAAAGTCACTCCATATGCCGATGAGGCTGAACAAATTCATCCCTGCACCCGAGCACTGGTCTTAGATGTCCAACCCCATGGCCAGTGCCATGCAGCGCTCTCCCAGACAGTCCCTGGGCATAGTTCAAGGGTTTTGCTCCAACCTGGGCCATCTGGATGGTTTGGACACAGCAGTCTTGGTTGGGAGGTGAGGCGGGTGAGCTGCAGGGAAGCAATCTGTGCCATGGCAGCTCATCTCTGGGCCAGAGAGCAGAGACTGCTGTTAAATCCCAAGCTTTTTGCTCTCTCTGCTCTAAAAAGCAAAATGCTTTGGTTCATACTCTGATATGCTTTTGTGTTTAAAAGCCTTTTTTGTTCTTCTGGTTTTCACTAAGAAAAATACTTGATGTTGCCTATCATTTTAATATTTTCATTGAAACCTTTATCAATCTAATGCATTCCAATGCACTAGATTTTCCAGTATGGTGGAGTTACTTGCCCAAAGCAACACTCACAAAGCAAAATGCAGCCAGAGATGTTGGCAGGTCATTAGGATTAGTGATGAAACGATTTGCAGTGTGGCAGGCCCAAGGACCCTGCAGAGAAAGAGGTTGAAAACTTCAGCTGGCTACACATAAACCTTCCTCCCATACAAAAAAAATATTAATTTAGCTGCACAATAACTCAAGCTGTAGGCTGCCTTTAGGCTGTTATAACCTCTCTCCACCTAGCAAGTGTTCCCAGCAGTCCTGGGAGGAACTTCCAGTGGCAGGAATGCATGAGTGGTTTCCACTGCTGTGCCCAGGTATTTCAGCAGCTGTGGAAGTGGGTGGAGGAAGAGTTTGTGAGATATTCTTGGAAGACTAGTAAGGAACTGAGGATAGGAACATCACAATTTATAGACCCATGTGAGCGCTCCAGGTTCCAAGTCAATGCCAGTCACACTATGAATGGCGACAAGGGAGTCACAGAAACAGGGTAGAGATACTTTCCCTGTTCCAATCAGTAAACACTGGCATGCCACAGATGGCAAATCCCAGTGGTTTCTAACCCAAAGTTAATTCATCAAGTCTTTGTCTTTAAGAATAATTAGGTAAATGAGGTGAATGAAGTACAATCTCCAATGGAAAAACCAATGCTTTTTGGATACATTTCACATAGCTGGCATTAAATAAAACAGCATTGTTTTAGGGACATCTCTCCTCCCCAGTATTTCCTTTTCAGCCTGAAAAATTAGTACCTTACATCCCTTTTAATTAACTCTCATTTAGCCAGTAATGCCAGTAACTGCCATGTCATAATTCTTGTTTATGCAATTAAAAGCTGTTTGATACAAGCACAGAAATCCAAAAATACATGTGCAAAACCCTTCCAACAAGCAGTTGTGCTCAAAGGAGACCAGATAACTGAGACTCCAATAGCATCAGTAGTATTATCCAATAGAATCATAGAATCATAGAATCAATTGGGTTGGAAAAGACCTCAGAGATCATCGAGTCCAACCCTTGGTCCATAATCCTATTTCTCTAAATGCCATCCTCTGTTACCTGATATCCCCCTCAGATGTTCTGAGCACAAAGCTTTTAGTCTCACAAAGAAGCATAGTCATTCTGGGGGTGCTTCCAACAATAATGCAAATACAATCCTGAATCTTTGTGAGAATGAGGTTGGGATCAGACACGGTAGGACAGCAAGAGCCCAGTACACCAGGGTTAGGTTTGAGAGTCAGTGTTAAGCCCTCTGCATTGTCTGACATGGTGACCTTCAGAAATTCCCATGAAGCTTCTTGAAAGAGGTCCTCAAAAAACACTGCCTGGAAGGCATGTCTGTCCTTCAGGCTGCAGGTGCCTGGAGTGCACAACTCAGTGAGAAGTTAAACAAATGAAATCAGTTATTGTTTTTTACCTCCCACCAGTTTTTGGAAAACCTATGTAGGAAGAACAGGGTTCCAGGATGGGGTTTGCCAGCAGGAGTTGCCACATAGGATGGTGCCAAGGACTGGGTGGAAGAAGACACCATAATATGGACATTTAAAGGCGAGTAAATAAAAGAAACAAAAGTAATGGAAACCACATGAGTACAAAGGTAAAGAAAACAAATGAACAGAACTGACAACCTAGAGGAACACTCTCTGTTTATAACCAGGCAACAAGATGAAGTGCACCCCAACAGTGTTGGCAGAAAAGGAAAGCCTGCCATCCTGGATACTTCCTGCCAAGGTCAGAATGGACAGATGTTACATACATTTCAGGAGAAAAGTAGGATTTTCATTTTTAAAAAAAAAACACTTGGGAATAATGCTTCTTTGTCCAAGTCCTTTTCCAGCACTGGGTAAGGAGCATTAACCCTTGGTCAACCCTTAGAAAACCCTTAGTTTTTCCTTCCTACAAAAGGTTGGAAATTCCAACTGCTGCCTGACATGGAGAATAGTATGCATTTTTCCAGCATTTAGAAGATTAAATACAATACACTGCTTGATTTACTTCTGTTACTCTTTATACAAACCGCACAAAACTGTGATTCATGTTTTAGTATTGATCCTATAATTAGTTCAGTGCAGGTAAGCCTTCATTGTAGATACAGTCCTACATTTACTCACTTGGATGCCATTGCAATGCTGGGCTTTAGATGCTAAACCTTTACAAAGAATCCTGTTTCATGGTGGTCAAGAGCCTGTTTCAGACAACGTATCACAGCCTTCTGATACCTTGTCTGAACTAGACATCTCATGCAGCTCGCATGACCTCCCTCACATACCCATCCAGATGGGGCGTGAACAGCACCTTCCTTGTCACCCAACCCCTTTTGCTGGGGAGGAAGTGTCAGACAGCTGATGCACAGACTACAGCTACGCAGGAGCTGACTCGTGCTTTTCTGTCATCTCTCTTTTTTTTTAATAACTGTCCAAAGTCTCGTGGGCTCCTCTCCAACAGTTCATGACTGTAATGCGGCATCTGCTGACTGCTTTCTGAATGCTCCTTAGAGCTGGGCATTATTGCTGGCCACCACACCACGTAGTCCCGCTACAGGGCAGAAGGAAATGCAGGGTGCTGGCACGATATGTTTCAGAAGCTAAAGTGTACAGCACCCAAAGCACAGCAAATTCAGTGAATATCACCAGAACCTGCTAAGTACTGGATTACAGTTTACAATTTCCTTAGAGAAAGCTAAAAAGAACCTGACACGTTGCTTCTCTGTGCTTTACTGTAGTTGCTTGTTCATAGTTTGTGGGTTTGGTGGGTTCCCTGAGGATGGATCATTCATCCTCCCACTGAAAAGCATCATGGGATTTGGGGAGGTGGAACTCTGGATCCCATGAAGAGCCATCTAACTGAGCCCTGCCAAGAAGCGTCCACCTCCAGCCACAAGGTAGCCAGGCTGGCACAGCCAATCCTGCCGGCTGCAATGCCAGCAGCCTCTGTCAGCACCATGGGTGGCTGGTGGAGACGTGGAGTGTAAGCAGTCCCTTCTGTCAGGCTCCAGAGCAGCTCAGGATGTGGCCAGAGAACCCAGTAGCATTCCTCCACCCCTTCAAAACCTCCTGATAGGAGCTGAGCTCTGTATCAGATGGTGCAGGACTCCTACCCCACCATCTGAGCCCATCTACCCTGGCCCATCACCATCTTACGCCTGCTTGGGGTCCTCCTCTTCCTACAGAGAAAGGAGCAGAATTTCCTCTGCACTGAAGTAGCTCTGCAGCTTCAGAGAAATTCTTCTCACTTTAGATAACAAGAGAATTACAAATCCACTGGGTAAATCTTAAAAGAAAAATGTATATAACCATACCCTGAGTCTGGTACAGTAGTGTGTGTGTAAAGTTCCCGATCAAATTGGACTTTTGACAATAAAAACTATCACAGAAACAGAAAACAACACATAAACAACAACAAATAATCCTGCCAAATTTTGCTTAGTTATGGTTTTTCTTTGCTGGGAAATTATCATTTAGCAGATTAAACCAAGTCTAAACATACAGCTCTTTCCTCGCTAACAGCATATGCTCCCAAATTAAATACTAAACACCCATTTTATCCAGAGCACTACATGGAGTCCTTGGTTATTCTGGGCTTAGTTTTCAATCTCCCTCACAAAGCACAACTGCATATTTTCATTTAGTTTTTTTTTCCTAAAGATAAATTCTTTTAATCACAACTGATTTAAAAGCTAATCAGAGACACAGCCAGTAACACAGACCCATTTCAGACATTCAACACTTCAACTGGCATCACTCCGTAAGTTGGAATAAGCTTTGCCTTTCATTCAGGAGAGAGAAGGGAGCTGTTTGTATGGATGGACATTACAGGCACTGTCTACTTCAGAGCACACATCCATGAAGTGACATTCAGCTGATTTAATTAGTGGTCTGAAGAGATCACGTATTACAGATCTTCTTATTTACTTACACATTTTTGAGAAAATATCAGACTCCATCTTAGCTCATCATCTTGACACAGCTACGCACTGAAGTGTGCGTTTAACATTAAGTCTATGCTTAGCTGTTGTGAAAATCAAGCAGCTGTTCTGTCACTTTGCAGAAACCAAGCCTTCTGCTTTTTAAAGAAATAGCTACAAAAAGTAATAGGAAAAGTTACTTAATCCCCCATAAAGTGCTAAGAATCTTGGAGGCCCTTACAAAATCATCACCATAATTATCTCTTTCCATGATTGGTGTGCTTTCTCATCACATGAAAGTGAAATTATCCTCACATTTTGAGGGCAAATGTGTGATTCCAGAGAATCTTGCCATGTGTTATGTGCCACTTGATATCTCCTAAAAAGTATTAGCACCCAGACTACCATCATCCTTTACTGCTACTCCCTTTAAAAGCTTAAGAAGTGATCAAGGAAAGCTTTGTGATCCAAAGGATCACTGCAAACTAAAAAAACAGTGCTCCCCTAGGTACAAATTCATAGCTCCCATCTTCCCAAACTAGTTAGTGAGAATGGAGAATTACATATCTGTGAAGCGTGCACCTTCCTTGAGGAAGTTTTCTTGAAACTGGTTGCTGACGTGTTTAAGAAGAGCTTGCTTGTGGTGTTAAAAGTCAGTGGAATTGATCACTTTAGGCAACCAAAGATCAGGATAACAACAAATGTTCTATTTTGGTCAGGTTTGTCATGGCTTTAGCTCCAGCTTCCAGATGCAGGAGACCAGTTTTTCCTACACTGTGACATGTACAACTGAATTCACTCCCACAAGCAGAGAACGGCATCCTCTGATACTGCAACAATCACATACTTGGGCAGTAGTCCAGGCATATTACCAACTGTTTTTTGACAGCCAGATGTGAGAATAAGGAGACCCAGCACCATTTAACTGGTCCTTTTCCTGTGCCAAATGTCCTGCTAGCCACCAACACTGCCTGTCTCCTGCAGTAGATCTGCTGCAAGGCACGGCTGGGAGCAGTCCCACTGCCCACATCATCCTCACACGAGGTCCACCCCACATCAGCATGCTGTGACAGCAAAATTGTGTCTTCTCATAACTTGTGCAGACCAAGCATCTGCATCCTTAATACACTAGCACTAGAATCCAACAAATCGACATTTCAGAGGGATTTAAACCTAGACAGCTCGCCTCCTTAAACTTTGGATTCAAAGAAAGCATGTTTCTAGGCCCTGAAAAATAATGCTAGGGATGAGTTGTCCTTCAGTTACTAGGACAGAAAGCTACAGCTACAACTCTCACAAAATGTTAGGTTTGCACTGTGATTTAATTACAGGCTATATCGACTCCATGGTAAACAGGAAAGGAATTCTAATGCTATGTGCTTGCTTTATGTACTTCACAGAATAATAGAATCATTTAGATTGGAAAAGACCTCTAAGATCACCAAGTCCAATCACCAATTTGTTGTTTAACATCTGTGAAAGTGCACCCTGAGAGGAGACCTCCCCTTATAACCTACTGGAAACGCCTTGGGCACTGCAGCAAACGCTCCTGCGTGTAGAACAGAAGCCAAACAGGCCTCACACCTCTTGCACAAACAAAGGATGTTGGGAGCAGCAGAGAAGGAAAGCTGAAGCACATGCCACACTGGCTGCTGTCCTGAGCTATGCATTACTTTGGCTCAAGTAAGAAAAGCCCCTGGGCCACATATAACTACACAATCAAAGTCTGTTTTATAACACCCAGAGGGACTGTGTTAAGGTTACCAGGCATCTTTAATCCTACTCTTTCCTAAGTTCTGAGAGATTGACTTTTTTTTTCATGCATTCTTTCATGCAACCCTGTTTAACTTAAAGTTAGTGATGACCGTAACAGCAATGGAACAAAGGAAAGTCAAGTGAGCATTTGTGTTAAGGCAACAGGAGAGGCTCCAAAGAGAAAACAGACATCCTCAGACATGCTAAGAAAATAGTTATAAATTAAATTATTTGTGAAGAAAGTAAGAAGTGTCGATATAGGGAAACTTGCAAAGATTAGGAAGAATTATTTCCTTTAGCCAACTACCCATGACAAAAGATCTTTTGCTAATCCCCATAAGCACTCTACAACTTGAACACATGCAAATGCACTAAATTCTTACAGAATACAAAGAGGTTTTCTCTCTGCAACAGCAATAATGTAGGTACGAAAATGCATGATCTTCAGGATGCTGATTATTTTAGTCAATTACTGGAATGGGGACAGCAGGTCACGAGCAACAACAGAGGTCTTATTCTTGGAACTAAACACAGTTATTTCCGAAGCTGAACTCACAAAACTGACTCACAGGCCTGTCAGTCGAATCAAGATCAGCGTGTTCCCAGATATAGCTCAACTGTAGGAAATAAGATACTGCTCAATGGAGACTCTTTTCAGAAGTTCACCTCTGGCAGGCCAACACCAGGAGACCTTTATATCTCCTGGAACTTCAGGGAGGGACACGAAGCCAACTCAAGACCAACCAGTGTCTTGACTGATCAAGGTTTCAGTGTCATTGATTCACTATCAGTTCTGCTCAACAATCAGGTATTTAACTATATTAAATAGTTACATTTATTTATTCCTTAGCCCCCCTTTTGCCCTGGGGCTCTAAATTGTGGATCTGTGGTCTTCAAAACCTCAAACAAGGTCAGTTTAACCAGTTTTTTAATTTAAAAAAAAAAAAGAAAAGAAAAAAAAAGGCTCTGTGAAAAGCTGTTTTTTTCTCTGGGAAGTAGCTAAGATGATTATGTTTAGAAAAGCTGCCTCCAGTGGAATAGACAAGGCTAAAAGCAGTGACATTGGGATGACACCAAACTGAGAGCTAAAGGCTAACCCAAGAGGGCAGATGGCCTCTGCTTTGGGGCAATCAGCTAGAAAAGGACATATATACACACCAAAGAAGCATCAGAGTAAAACTATTCTCTATTGTCCATGAGGGTGCTTGTAGCCTTATGGAACTGTCAGGATCTCAGCCATAGCATGAGACTTACAGAGCTGTGCACAGAATTACAAAGCTACTACAACTGAAAGCCTGAGCTATAGCTATATTCCTATTGAGTGTTCTTATTAAGCAAAAACCACATTCAGGCCAATAAAACAGTCTATCTGTGCTGACTTTGATCACTACAGTCTCTGTTGCTGAGCTAGCTCAGATGACTGGCTCAGAATCCTTGCTCAGCAGAAGCTACTTTTGAGTGGCCATCCTGCAAAACTTTACTAGAGATAGCACATCCTCATGGATACATCACACAGAGCACCAGACACAGCAAAGACTTGTAGGGGAAAATCACCTAATCTCCTGGGCTACCCCAAGGAGCTCTTTAGTAGTCATCAGAGTGAGGTCCTGTTTGTTTTTCTGGGAACTTTATGAACAGCAGAAGATCCTAAGGCAATATGAGAAGCATACCATTGCTTAAGGAGCAGAGGGTCCTTGCAGTACCCTTGCTGCAGATGGAGTCAGAAAGCATCTGCAAGCAGAGGAGTATCTATTTCCAGTTGGGCCTCCTGCCCCACCTTTTACACATCACTACATCCAGAAGGGCAGGTTTGGTGTATGGTCAAGGACTCAAAAATCAGCTGAGTTGATGCTGCAGAGAAGATAAAATCTCAGTCTGTAGGCCACTCAAAGCTCTCTGTTACATGAATCCAATTGCTGAAACACAAGACACAAGGATGATATTTCACACACCTGGGAATTATCTAGTGCAGCGGCTGGAGCTGTTAAAAGATCAGCAATTAACGTATCTGCATCTCACTCTATGACAGGTCACTGTTTTTCAGGCCAAGGCTGAGATTATCCTCAAGGACATCTGTTTACACATTCCTCAATCTCCACTAACTGCAGTGTAAGCACCACACGTCACATGAATGTATCACAGATCAACGCTTCTTGGACACTGTCTTATAAGAGCATACAGCAAGATGCAGAAACAAGTTTTAGATAACCTCTATTAAGTGAGGCTGTAATGTATGAAAGGGTTCCTCTTACTTTTTAAGTTCTCAGCATAACACAACAGATTAGTTTAATCCCAGTGGATATAAACTGCAGTGATTCTGCCACAGCAATTTATGCACTGGGTATTACAGGCCCTTAACATCAGCCATTGTAATTACTGTAGGAAATGAATCAGAAACACAGGGCCTGTGAGGATCTTTCAAGGGAAGAAACGCATCAACCTCAGGGCAATGGGTGGCTAGGTCATGCCTTATTGCCCCTCACTTGCTCTCAACCTGGTATTATTTGAAATAGCTAAAGAGGGGGGAGGATAATGTAAATGGAGGTAGGCGTGTTTGCTAAGGCTGAGATCCATTGTTTAAGGTGCTCTACTTCTGCTTGCTTTCCTTCTGTTGCCCTGTCCACACCAGGGCTGCCCCACGCAGAGGTGCTCCCTAGAAGTGGATGGAAGAGCTCAGGGTGCCTCTCAAGCCAGATTGTGGAGGTGTTTTGGTGGAGCATGTCCTGACATAGCCTACTGCAGGCAATGGGGTCTTATGGTGTCTGTTCTAAAAACATACTCCACACTGGGACTTCAGGGTGAGCACACAACTCTGTCAGGCACATGTTTTAGGAGTATATGCAGATGCTTTTCTAAAGTCTTCGATCACCCTCTACAGAAGAGGGAAAAGCTCCCAGAAGAGGCAGCCTATTAGCAAAGAGGACTTCTCTGGGTCTTAAAAAAGGACAGAGATTATGTGCTAGCCTTCCACGGAGAAATAAATTTCACCTGCCATTTCCTATCTTCTCTTCAAGTATCTGGTCCTGTTTTTAGCCTTTATATTTAGAAAAATACTCTGCCTGTACTCTTGTGAAAGCCCGGAGTTAACTCTAGTGGTTTGTATTGACAAAGGGTCTTTGTTGCCCATTTCCTGAAGGCAATCACAGATCATGCCCTCTGGGTTACTTTTTCTGCACACACATTCATCCAAGAATAGGCGAAGGTTTTCAAGCTTCAAGCTAACACCACAGTACCTTTTACAAATTTTTGAGCAAATGTTTAGTTTCAAAGCCCATAAAGCAGAGCTAAGAGGCCATCATAGGGCAGTCATTTGCTAAGCAAACTCACTTATCATCAAAGGAGAGCAGAAAGGAACGATGTACACTGAAAAAAGTCAGTAAGCCATTATGGGAAGAAGGAGAAATACATAGTTAATATACTTTGAAGGGAACCCTAAGGGATCTAACACTACACAGCGTGTATTCAGACCAACTGCTCTGCCAGAGGTAAAATAAGCACATCCTAGATAACTACTCTTCATTAAGCCTGTGCTTTCTCCAGAACAGAAAGGCTGGATGATTTATTTGTAGAATCTTTTTCTTTTTTCACACTACCACAAAGTATTCAGGAACTGTAACCCACATTAAGACGATTCCAGGACATTATAACAGTGGCCTCTGTGTAAAATGACAGACCATCTTATGTTACCTGTACCCTAAAAAGACAGACCCTGTAAAATGAATTGCAAACAATGAGCTGGATTGGTTTAACCCCACCTAAAGCTGGTTAAGGAATCTGACTCTATGAGCATGTAAATGTTACCTCCCACCAGCAAGACCTCTAACAGTAACTAAGCTTCCAGTCAGGAAAAAAGGTTTCCACTGTGACCTTTCTTTTGATGTAGAGTCGGAAACCTGCAATTTAATAATCTGTCCAGTTTTGACATGGAGGACCTAATTTGGTCCACAATGGCAGACTCCTGTATGTCTTTGTGCAAGTGATCAGCTCTTCAAGAATTAACAGCACTTTGAAATGCTTTTTCTTCTTCTCAAATCTGTTGATTCAATTCCATTTCAGAGCTATAAAGGAGGCTGTAATCAAAACAGGTGCAGCACAGCAGAACGATGAACATGCTTTCCCTCTTCCCAAATCAGGGGCTGCACCAACCAGCAGCACCTCAGCGGTGGCTGGGAGAATGAGCTATAGTAAGAGGCACTGTCACACCTGGCAGTATCCTGCCTCTGTGCAAGGCTCTCACTGAATTTCAGACTCTGGCAGAAGAGGAGACCACTTCCTTGGGCTGGACAGCACGACTCCCAGCTTCTGCATCCCATCTTGGCAGCTGTGCCAAATTTTGCTGTCCCCTGGCATACCCATTTCCCTGTGTGTATTCACAGGCAGCAGAGCAGATCTGCATTGAATGACGTTCAAAAGTGCAAATTCTTCTCTCCATTACCAGCACTATCAGCACGGGGATGTGTGAAAGATATGTCTGAACTCCCTGCCTTGTAAGGCCAATCTGAAGCTTGAAGTCAGAGGAAGTCTTCCATTATTTTCAGCAAGTGTGGATCAGCACCTCTTTAAACCTGAATCACACCACCTTCTAAACACAGCCTTTCTTACCTGAACACTGTGCAAAGCTGAACAAAAGCAATATGCTATATATAAACATGTGGAGGAAAGCATTATGAAATTCTTTATGTTTCCTATAATGCTCTGGTGAATCGAATCTTTTCACTCAGTGCCTCATCCTGATAAGAGCCCATTATTACCTTCCCGTGTGCAATATGAAAAATTAAACCCAGCCTCACTTTCTTGTACATTCTTATTCTTCCTCACTGCTGGAATACCATCTACAAAGGAGAATGATAAACCTTCCAGCAAGCAAAGATAGAGCTTGAGTCACTATTTAAAAAGATTATGTAACCTGACAAAGCCTCAGATGCCTCCATCTCCTCTGAATTCAATGCAGTTTGGCCCAATAATTATCCTGAAGCAAAATCAGAGAAATACAGTTAACAAAACCCTCCTCCTTTGCCTTCTAATGCTCCATCCTCCCACACTGCCAGTCAACCACTCTTAAAATTAACCTTTATAAAATTTAATTCCTAGCTTCAGAGGGCTACAAATCCCCTAGAAGTCTAATTACATAATTTCTTGAGCCCAGGAGACTGACTTTGACGCTGTATCTTCTCTAGGTAAGGGTAGGTGCCATATAGAAGTGATTGTCTGCATACTAATGGCTCTAGCCCAACATCAACATGGAGAAAGTCAGAGACTCTATATGCAGCAAGAAATTAAACTTAATTTTAAGAACACATTGATCTATTTTTCTTTCACATTCATACAACATTGTCTACAGTGTAACGGGCATACTCCAGGCTCTTGAAGGAAGGCAGGAAGTATCATACAGTACCCGCTGTGTGTTTTAATATTGCTTCATTTGTCTAAGGAAAGCCCCACAAATTACACACAGCATTTGATGGGGAAATTAAAATATCATCTACATGGCAACTGGTCGGCTGCCAGCTGTATGGATTGCATTTGAGATGCAGCTGCTGTATAAACAGAGCCATTTACCAGTTTCACCTAAGGCAGACGGTTAAGTAGGTTTCAGCTGCCACACAAAAGATTGTGAAGCTTTACTTGCTTGCAAATACAGTCTCTGCAGAGCCATAAACATTTTGAAGTCGCGCTGCATTTCAAATCCCCCAAATTGGGCCTGAATGGGCTGAGTATATCAAAAGGGTATTACCCAGCTTTCTGTCATTGGTATGAATGCTGAAAGCAAAACTCTTTATTGCCAAACTATGTTTTCTTAAAAGAAATTTGGAGTTTCAACTTTCTCATCTCTCATAATCCTCACAAAGCAGGATAGCATGTACTCTGGGAGGCATTTAACTTGAAACTTGTTGAAACAAAAGGTTCTGGATTTCACCAGTGTTATGTCTTTTACTTGCTGCAGGCTAAAAAAAAAGTAATCTGTGAGCAGCCCCATTAAGCTATTACCTTTGGGTCTTATTCTGACTGCTGTCTCCCTGCTCTTGAAGCAAGCTGCTCTGATAAAAGAACAAGCATGAGTTGCAGTTGAGATAAAACAGATAGATCACACTGAGCTGACCAATAAATTTTATTTCAATGCCTTCCCCTGACGGTGTTTCATTTGTCTGTGGAACATGCACTAGAACAGAGAGGCATTCAGACAAAAAAAAATATTGAAATATAACACAAAATTTGTCTGTAATTTTAATACTAGCAGTTGATTCATGCCATGGGAGGGCGGGGGAGCTGTTCTGTGGCAGTCTAAGTATCAACGATCATTTTTTTTTCCAGCATCACCGTAGCAACACTGTAGTTATTGTCAATGAAGCACTTTCATTCTAAGGTGCTATTTTTAGATGATTTTACCTTTCCAGAAGAATTACCCTCTGGGCTGCAATTTATCATGTTTGTTTCTTGGCCCACGGGTGAATTTTAGTGGGACCTTAATTTTATTTTTAAAGCAAAACCAACCAGCTCTGTTTTTTCCCCTGTAGACATTTCTGCACTCAGCTCAAAGTGTTTCTGCTTTAACAGTTCAGACCTGGCAAGTATCAGTGAGGACTGAGTTCCTGGAGGAATTAAAAACAAAATAGCAGCCTCCTTTCCTCCCCCTAAAACCATTGGTAAAGACAAAAGGAAGAACAAATACATTTTCAGAACGAGAAAAAAATGTTTTGGGAATGGGAGAGGGTGAGAAATGAGGACAGTTGGAGGGAGGATGAAGATCCAGCCTTCTCCAAGACTGGAGCTGATGGTTGCAGCATGCTCCTTTGCCTGGGCCTCATCCACCCCTTGCAGCTTCCCAAATCTCAGCCTTCCTCCCAACACACCATGTCAGTAGGGCAGCTGCCACCTAGTGGCATTATCCCCCTCATCAGAGTGCTTCTGATAGGTTGCCCCATCAGTGCAACCACATGACAACCAGCCTGTCCCAGCAGCTACTTTGGGCTGCTGTGGATGGAGAGAAACCCTGGGAAGACCACCTCTAGATCAAGTGCGACTGAGTGTCCCCAACAACACCACATTCTACATTTGGAGAGGTTAAATATATATTTATACAGTGAATACACAGGATTGAGACTGCCGCACATGTCCACAGAGCTTCAATTCAGAGGTACTAAATGGACCCAGTAATGACTCAAGAACTTGCCTAATCAGGCAGCCTACAAGCAGGGGCTGGTTACACATATGCAGTTATGAGATCCAAAGGAGCCCTCCACTCCTACTGCTATAAAGTTAAACAGATCCTGCGCTACTGTGTGTAACTGCAATCACACAAGACATCGAATGGGTACAACTATTTCAGTGTAATTTTATGTTCCCACATGAAATGCAGATAAAATCTCTACATTACACGAATTCTCAGGTTTCTGAGCATGTGATCACACAGCCAGGGTGACAGCCCCCAAAGCAATGCCATAAGCCAAGTGAATAGAGATACCCAGCACACAAGGCACACCGACCCACGTGCAGTCAGGGCTGCTGAGGAAAAGTGTCTGTGTGATTCTTGGCCAGGCACAGACGGTGTGCTTAGCACTGCTAAAATCTCTGAGAAGGCACAGCGCAAGCCCCACGCTTGCAGTCTGTTGGTGGCATGCTGAGGGCCCCTAACAAGGTTTTTTACATCCAAACAAAGCTTCAGCCTCTGAACCATAGTATCTCTGCAGCACTGCAGGGCTGTCATGAAATGAAGCCAGCAGCAAAGAGGTTAAGTATCTGGCCAAACATCAGTTGTGCACACCACGTGCAGCAAGGGCACAGATCTGTATAAAAAGGCAGGAACAATTTCCTATTCATGTTGCTATCATTGTCTGAAACCACGGTCTGCTTTCAGGGTCTGAAAACAGTTCCAGAGTCCCATAGTTTCCTTAACTCTCTCTCATGTTCCATCCCTCTGAGCTGTGCTGAGTGCAATCCCTTGGCGTAAATGATGTCCTTTTGCACTGGCCATTCTCAAGTGGGATTTGGGAGTGCTCCTGAGCCTCTCCCGCCATCCCAGCCCCATAGCTCTCATTAAACCCTTTGTAATCACGTCATCCTTTGCTCAGAGCTGTGGTCTCAAGATACCAGACACCTAAGTCACGGAAATGGGAGTACAGAAAATACTAGTTTTTCTCTCAAATGTAAAACACCAGTGAATTATCCACCTATTAGTCTGGCACAGGTTTGAGAAAAAACTGCATAAAGCTTGTTTTTCTTAAATAACTATAGTTAAGAAGAACTCAAACAGATTATAGAGCACGATTAAAAAGTCAAGGAATAAAATATCTGCTGCTTCCTGTGCAGCTAAAACATTTCTATGAAATGTATGCTATATAATATCACACATTCTTCACACCAAAACTGTATTTATTGACCAAAAACCTCATGAAGTAATCCTTCTCTGTCTGACACTCAACAAAAGATCTACATAGGACCAGAGCTGAAAACAGGACACTAGCCACAAAAAATCTGCCTTACACTTCTATTAGGCATTTTATCCCCTAGAAGAAGAAGAGCAAGCACTTTTCAACCTTAATTATTTCTAGGCAAACTGAAGTAAAGCAAGAAATTAGGATGTCACTGTTCCTGAACAGGTCTCTCACCTGCCACACTTTCGCACTTAAGAGCACCTCTTGTTAGGTTTTATTTTCATGTTAATTGAATGCCCTCATTCTGCTCTCAACTTGTGGAAGAAGTAACAAACAATCATTTCTGGAAATTACCTTTTCTGAGAGCTGCTATTATGGACATGCACGTACTGTCACCTTCTTCATTTATAGCCTGCAGAGATGAGAAGAACTCCTTGAAACACCAGCTTATCACCTGTTTGTGTTGGTGATGGGGACGTGCTTCCATGCTAAAGTTTCTAATCTAAATAAAGGAGTGCCTAAAGTATTGCAAGCTCATCATATGATGGCATGGGTTGGAAATCTTAACAGTCCTAAGGTGATGTGAGCAAAACTTGGCCTGATTTTATAGACAGTGGGTCCAAAAGCTAATGCCAGGACCCAGCCAGACCAGCCATATACATGAGTATAAGTACCTGAACAAAGGGACACACCAAATCATTTTGCTCATTCTGTAAAACTATAACTATTGCATTAAAAAAGACTTGAATCACTCCGTCTCCTCCCTGAAGAAAATAAACTGGAAATAAGTAACTAGTGCCCAGGGAAGCAGAAAGGACCATAGAAAGGCTAGCTAGTAGGGCAAATTTCCTGCAGCAGTTCTTTTTCCTTCAAAATATACCTCAGGCCAAACAAATCTGGCCACAAATTCCACAAACTATTCAATCAAAAAGGGCATACTTTTAGCCAGTAAGAATTTGAAATGTTTAATCAATAAAGAATTTTTAAAGTCACTGGTAGGAGAAAGAAAACTAACATGCAAAAAATATTTTTCTATTCTGAAAAAATAATCAATTGGGCTGAGGAACAAAAAAAATAATAGAACTCCATTTTGGATTTCATTTTAATTGGGGAATCCCTTTCTTTTGTTCACCTCAGATACATCTTCTGTTATTTTGTTGGACTCACCAACTAGCTGAAGAAATCAAGTATTCAGCTCAACTACTACCAAGCCTGTTATAATTCTAATTTAAGGTCCCTGTATGGCAATTGCTTGGTGCTGACATGTGCTGGGTTTTGCAATAGCACAGCCTACATCTTCTGCATACTTGCCAATATTTCCAAAATTATAAATGTAAATCTCCAGAGAGGAAAGTAGGGACATACTTAAGGAAAGACACTGATCTTTTTTAGACTTATTTAAAAGGCAAAAAGGAATGCAAGTTGAAACTTCCAAACAATCATACTTTGTACCTCATAATTCTAGAGGTTGCTAATGACTTTTTTGGAGGCAGAATTTTGCCCTAATTTTTACACATGCCTACTGCACAGTTCTGAATCTGTTTTGGAGCAGAAAACTTTATAAACTTCTTTACTGGCACCAGGCAACCTTTGGGATCTCTTGTGTTTCTATCTGGATGACAAACCTGTTAAGCCCCAGTGCAACCTGGCTGTCATCATGACAACAGCTCAGCTGAAGTCAGTATTACTCTTTACATGCCTAAACCCAAGATTAAATGCAGTTTGCTGGATTTCACTCTATTTTGATCTGCTGTTCCATCCTCCAGCCCTCACTGTGCATTTTAGGATTTTCTTTTTTTTTTTACCATATGATTTTGATTAGCTACAGAAATTTTTTAAAAACACTTCAGTGAGAAGCCAAATGCTGGTTCAAATAATTTATCATTAAGCTTAAAAATTTTTAACACAAGTGCCAGAAAACACTCCTGGTGATCCAGCAGCCAGCTTAGCAACCATGGAAAAAACAAACCCTAAAGCAGACAGGTTCTCCTGGCATTTCTTTCTTGGTCCTCCCTCACATCTCTTCTCTCAATTACTACAGCTGGATGTTACTATCCATGTTTGAGGGGGAGGCTACTTCGTTGTCGTCACCATGCTTTTGGCTTCTGCTCTTCCTTTACAGATCTAAGACCAGGAGAGGCTAAGCCATATGGTTTGGATCCTCGCTAACCTCCAGGAAAGGAAGGAGTCAATGGCACGGATGGACTCAGGGTTCCTCCTCTCCTGCTTGTCACTCAGCTCAATCTGCTGTCAATCTGCAATCCCCACTGGAGAAGAAATTTTGGTTTTAAGGGCATCTACCAATGCAGAAATCTGTGAAACAGATTGACTTGATACGGACTATGTAAACAACATTTTAACTAAAGGAATTTCATACCATACTTTTGCTGCATATCACCCTGGGAAGTCTGCAGTTTTATTTTGCAAGCCTTAAATCATTCAGGTATGTGGAAAAAAAATGCCTTTCAGGTGCGTGGGTTTTTTCCTGCATTTACAGAGGAGGACACATCAAGACAGAAAGGCTGGCTTCTGCAAATCTTCAGCCTTCCCATGGCCACTGCTTAGTTTAGCTACAGCACAGAGTGCAGGAGTCAGCCAGTAGTGTGTCACCCTGGGCCATGCTGGGGACCTGAGAATTGCTCCTGTTTCAGTCCTGCGCCTCCACCAGGCTGCTCTGACTCCGAGCAGCCTCTGGCAGATACCATTCACAGGAGAGGTGGCTCCTCATCCTGAATGTGCACGGTGTGTGCCCTCACCTTCACCTGAGCACACTAATACAAACTAAGGAGTCATATTAAGAATATAATCGTCATAGTTTTCATATCAACATTTGAAGCTGTCTTTTAAGCTTTAAAAATTATTACAATCCTGTGTCCTAGGTTGCTGCACCTGGGCATAGATCATACAGATCCATGTGCAGATAGTGGGTTTGCCTTACCTCACTTCTATAAAGCCATAGCACTGTTATGTATCTTTTTAGTGTGCTGTTTTGGGCTGCAAACATCCACTAAACTACTGTTTGCTACAAGTCCACCCGTTTCTGCATTATAAAACCTAAAAAAAGTTTTACACTTAATTCCTCATGGAAACATTACATTACCTGTGAAAGTCTGATCAAACACTGCTGCTCTTTATGCCCTGTCACTGCTGATAGGCACAGCAATATATCCTGCCTTTTCCAATATAAATTCCCTTTCAATGAACAGGCTTAAGCTGGGGTATTTAAAATGAAATGCTGTTCTTCACAAGGTCTTCCACCCCTTGACCCCTTCATGGGTGTCTATCACTTGATCAGTTGAATAACTCTTTGTTTCCCACTGTCTCGGGGTGGGGTTTTTTTCCTTTTTCTAAAGCAGTTCTGTATGTTTTCTGGTCTGCTTTCTGTAACCACTATATTCATTCCTTCAGCTGAAGGACTGATCATTTGTTTGACCTAGCTCTGCTTGAAATAAAAGCTTCATTTGTTGTTGCTTGTTTCATTTACTTTTTAATGGTGGCTAATAAAGACTAAAACACATATATGCTATACATGTTAAAAAAAAACCAAGAAGAAATCAACACAGAGGTGCAATTTTCAATCATTGCTCTGGAGGGGCACAGGAGGGAATAGGGCTATTGTCAGGAAAGCCAGAGGTGCTTTAGCAGGGTGAGGGAAACGCCGTGGTGCTTGCCAGCAACCCTTCAGGCTGTTCTCAGTCCTGTTGGGTACTGGCTTCCCATAAGCACTGAAATACCTTCCTCTTTAAAATACATCAATAAACAAACAAACAAAAATAAAAGTAGCACTGCCTGAAATCTTGCAGGAGTGGGAAGGGGTAATCTCAATGTGTCATTTGTTTCAGTCCAAATGCTGCTCTGGGGACTTTGGCTTTCAGCCCTGTTGCAGAACAGTCATGCTGCAATGTCTTGCTGCAAAACAGTTTCTAGCCTGCAAAGGGGCCTATAGAGCTATCCAGCCTGTGCAGTCCTAAGTCTGTGGAGGCTTCTCTTTGCACTGCTAAAATTGTATGATGGAAGTCTAGATGCACAAACCTCTTGTAGACTCTCCTGTGCATTGGGCTTAACTTGTGCTATGTTATTGATTTAATCAATGTTTGCAGATCCATTAATCCATTTCAAAATGGTCACTCTTTCCTGCAGCAAATCCAAAGAAAAATAAGAACAGAAGCAGAAAACCCAAAGCCTAGCCCAGCCCTAGCCTTTAAGAATGTACTGGTTTGTCAAAGTTAGATTTTATATGAGAGATATACTGGTTATCAATCAGCCTCTAGAACTAGATGAAGTCCCAAGAATTCAATTTACAAAGGATTGATTGTTCTGTGAAGAGCCCATTCATATGTACTCTCAAAGGTCAAGAAAATTCTGGTTTGAATTAATTTTGCTTTTTCTAACACAGATTGCATTTGGAAGACCCAGGATCTGATAATGCCTTGCTGTCAGCTGCTTCAATTATATAGCAAACTTCATAAAACCAGTATGTTCCGGGAGAAGGGATTAGGCTACCTAGATGACAAACCTATCCAGATGACATACCTACAGAAGACCCATCAGATGGGGAAAAGCAGGACAATACCCTGATGCTTGCAGTCACATAGATATGTAAACCATGCCCTCAGACTTAAAAACTGAAGAGGAAACAAAAGTAAACACATCTCTAGGTGTTTTGTTTTAAAATTATTCAATTCAATAATTTTTTTAAATTATTTGGGAGCCAATGATGCTTGGGAAATGTGCCCTTGGAGACTGCACTAAGAGTTTAAGAGACCAAGTACCAGCCTAGGTATTTTCAATAACTATTTTCAATAATAACATCATTTTCAATAACGTCAGAGAGCCCCAACAGTGGTAAAATCACTTTCCTGTTACTACTCATTGAAAGACTGTACCCAGGACACAAAATACAACACTGGATAAAGTGAGAATCCATCCCACTCTTCATTCCTCCAGGCTGGCACCTGAGGATGGGGCTGGACTGAGGATGAATTTGGGGGTGGAAGGTAACCTGTTGCCTTGCCTCTGGATGACAGTAGAGACAGAAGCCCCATCTGCCAACAGTTTGCTCTGGAAAAACAGGAGATGATCTCCACATTCAGATTCCATCAACAGAGAGGAGAGGTGTCCCTCCAGCACACGTGGGCAAAACAACCCTGCACAGCAGCTGGCAGCAAAGGGTTTGCAGCAGCATGGGTTTGGAAACGGGTGCCACAGCCAAGGGCTTGCCACAGTCCAGGCCTCCAGGGTGGAGCTGCTTGGCTATTTGGATAAATGGGGGGGGGGGGGACCCTATAATATGAAAGAAGAACAAGGTTAATCTATGTCACCAATAAATGGTTAACTATGGAAATTACAAAAATTAAAATCCGCCTCAAAGAACAGAGGTTGCTTTTCTGAAGGGGCAGAGAGGTAATTCCTTGGGGGAAGAGCACTGACTAAAGGCGCTGCTCCCCCATTAAAAGCTATCTAGGAGCAAGTGACTCACCAAAAATAGTAACACAGAGTTTTCTGTTTGTAATATACTGAAAGCTATAGGGCTTGATTCATAAACTCTGATAAATCCATGGGAGTCCATGTGATTCACTCAAATGGGTTTTGGACCAGATCCACAGCAGGTTTTATTTTATGGAAGGTCTCAGAAAACCATAAATTTATTACTCAGATATAAGAGCACCAACTTCCTGCAACGGGTATTAAAAAGAAAGAAGAGTTATTCTGGTAAAGGAGCAAAGCACCACTGTTGCAAGAGTCAGTCTCCCACTCAACAGGGAACTTAACTCCTGATTGTATTTGATTTTTTGAGAGCTGCTAGGGTAAGAAGGCAGGGACAGAAAGCTCAGCAACGTGCCTCCATGATCTCTCCCACCACTTCCAGAAGATACTAACCCCAGCAAGCTCAGTCCTCACCAAGCTGGCAAAGGTGCCAGCTAGCACCTAACTTGGGTACCAGCCTAACTGGCATCCAAACTCATTTTATGAACGTCACCACATCTCTGCTGATGCCAGCTCCAGAGAATGAGTCAGTCCAACCATCACTGGCCTTAGTCAACTTCCAATCACCAAGCTCTGCTGGCAGAGCCCCTGGATGCCCTTTGCTGGACCTGTTTACTCCAATCCTTTGAGGAATTACCCACACTTTTCACACGTCCTGAAACACAGACACACCGACCACAGTCAAGTGAGGTTTGCTGTGGTCCAAGAAATAGCCCAATATACCTGGGAGGTACTGGGACATCTGCTCACCCCATTCCCATCTGGCACATGTGGACCTCAGTCCTCCACTTCTGACGTGGACACCACAAGTCACTGCTTGGTCCTTATGGACTTGATATTAGCTTGTGCTGAGGACCTCTCTGCCCATCTTACCCCTGCAGAGTCAAGTACTGATGTTTTGAGTTGGTATTACACAATACTCCAAGAGCAACCTGCATCTTACAGCCATGGTGCCCTCAGCTGCTGCACGCCTTCCGTTTTACTCAGGGGAGAGGAAAGTTTTCTTTTTGTGCCAATTGCCCTTTCCAAAGAGCAAAAAGAAAGGAAGGAAATGCCATACAGGCATTTCAGAGCCCCACCCTTCAGAGGCACTGTCTGCCTGGCACAAGCCATCAGTGTTTTTACTCCGTATTTTCACACGTCCTGAACTTTGGGAACCACAGCTGTGGCAAACACACCCAATTCATCTACACAGTCCTTGTTTGTCCTTGTCACATCTCAAAAGTAAGGTTAGTCTGCATGCCAGAGTGAATGCATAAAAGCAAATAAACTTAGAAATTGCATTTAACTATCTGCAAATAAACATAAACCCCCCATATTTTCACACCTTATCGAGTTGTTTAATATTCCAAAAGTATGCAGCCAAGTTTTTCAGACTTGTATTAATTCAAACTAGAAGCATCTCTTTCTGGGATCAAGTAAGTGTTTGTCATGTAAAAATAACCTCAAACTCAAAGAAGCTGTACTTGAATAACCAAAATGAGGGAAGAAGGGATTCATAAACAAACAAATAAGACTCCACAAATAATACTAAAAAGCTAAAATTACCCAGCTAATTTTATAGATCACACAGAACTTTTTCCAACATAAAAACAAGCTCCTGATTGTTGAGGTTTAATACCAAACCCATTAAAAATGGAAAATGCACTAGAAGCACAGGAACTTTCAGCACAGCTGGTCTAATGTAAAAACAAAATATGTAATTGTTGGCAATTAACAAAATCGTGCCTTGAAGAGTTGCTAATTTATCCAAAGCTCAACTCTGAGCAAGGATTGACTACTTAATGACTTCCATTTTTCCAAGGACTGTCATACCACAAAGAAGTTGCTGAGGATTTGGTTTCTTAAGCAAAGGCTCAAGGGCTGGATTTCTCCCTGAGATACAATAAAAGTGGGCTTCTTGATCATCTTCTCCCACTCCTCTCTTCTGCTTCCTTCAAGGGCTGTCTGCACCTTTGAAAGAGCAGTGACAGGAGGAAGGGTGGCAATGAACTTTTGATAAGTAGGACAGCACAAACTTGAATTATATCTCCACCTTCAGTGAAAGCTGCCGTGTAGGAAACCAGAAGTGAATACCTACTGATTTGTTAGGGGAGACAACCAGAGAGAGTCCAACCCCTTGGGAAGCAGGCATCTGTGACAGGCTCTGTGAGAGAAGGACAGGACCAAGGGAAATATTTAATGGGAAAGGTCAAGCTCCCCGCAGAGGAGGGTGAAGCCCACTACACTTTCAAGTGGCGTTGATGCTCATGGAAAGCCGGCAGTGCCTGTCAATCACGCCGCACCCAACTACAAGTGTGGTTGCCAACAGCAAATTACCACGGCCTCTAATTTGTTGCTTTTTCAGGATCAAATTATTTTTCATTGCCAGAGTGCTGTAAAAACCCATAATAAACTTGCTTTGATCTAACTCATTGCATGTTACTGCGCACCTCACTCCCTTTCTAAGGTGCCTATGGACGACCTGTTTCCTATGAATTTCCTATCTCAGCATCCTGATGTGGGGGGCTCACACACTAACCCTTTTAATGACTTCTGCATTTATCAACCAAAATCAGAGTCCAAAGTAGAGGATTGCATTAGCCCATGCAATTAATGCAGGGACAAAATTAATCACTCTTTTTTTTTTTTTTCCCCCACACTAAGTTTCACCAGAATTCATGCCAAGAAAGATGATGTTCAAAGCTAAGCCTTTCAGAGGACATCTGTGCCAAGCCCGATGGAAGGGAAATCATTCCCTAAAGATTAAGAAAATGAAAATCCAACCAGAGTAAGTATCTTTCTCCCATACCCTGCAGATTCATAGGATTAGGGAAGATTACTAGGAACATTGAGCCTGAGCTACTGCATCGGCTGGAGTGCACAGTTTCACATACAGGCTCCAAACCGAGTAACTTGTCAATGTGAATTTTTAATGACTTTTTGATTGCGAACATATGCCGTAGCTGGGCTTGCTCCAGATCCCAGCTGAAGTCAGCTGGCGCCTGTCAGGGTGCAGCTCTGTGTCACACTTCGTTGAGTTCAGTGGGGGACTCCTGCTGAAGCAGGTAGTCCTGGTTTCCTTGCCCTGTCTGGCACTGCCTGAATCAGATCTGCTGGTAGATGGGACACAAGCCCTGGTGGGGAAAACCTGTGCCCCACTACCTGCATGGCTCCACGAAACACTGCCACAAATGCAAAGCTGTCAGGGCTCACTCTGCACTGTGCAGGGGGCTTGACCCTGCAGGAGCACCTACCAGCCACCCATGACCTCTTGCCTACCTAAACATGCTCCAGAGGGAAGAATATCAGGACATTAGGAATTAAGCATTGAGCCAAGAGCAGGTGAAAAGTCAACAATCAATGCCTGTTGTTCAGCTTTTGCGGTGTTTGACCATTCCATCTCAACGCAGGCATCCTGCACTTATCTCTGTGTTTTTTCTCCTAAAGAATTAACTTTTCAAAGTATTTTAAGACATGAAGAAAAAAAAACTGACTTGAAGTGACTTAACATGTGCCATCTTGTGTACAGAGTGTGCTACCAACAGAAGTGTTTTGTTAAAGTGTCTTCTGCATTCATCCAGGAATAAATACACATTACTTCTTACTCTGTTAAAAGCATAAACTGTTTGGAACTTAGGTTCAAAATATGAATAATATAAAAGTACAGGTTCTGCCAGGCACCTGAGACCCCAAAATCTGTCTGTAAGTCAAATAACAACTGATAGTAGAGGAAGCTGTGAGGAAGCTCAACAAGCTCAACAGAAACCCTTGTTTGCTATTTCAAAGGATTTGAAGTACTATTATTTTTAAAGAGAGAAAAATAACCAATTCCCATCAAAACATCAGAGAAATTAGGTGTCTAACTGCTTTAGGTGTCTATGAAAACCCTGCCTGTAACCTTTTTATTTTCTTTCTTCGGTGGTTATGACATTCCAGAAATAAACATCCTGAGACACTGAAATGAAAAGCTAGATTGCAATAGAACAAACCACACTTCCCCTGATTAGCAGGAAAACACCCCACTCTTATTGTCATTCCATTTTTTACTCTGTTCCCAGGGAACAGTTGATATTTGTGGTAGCTTTGGCTGCAGCTTGTGGCAGCTGTGTAGTATGCATCACACTAAATATACTGGCGGGTCCTTCATGGTCATTCTGGCACCGTTTCTATTTCACACAATGCCTTCAGTTTTTCTGTGTAACCTCAATCATTTATCAATCATTTACCAATGCCAATAAATCAAAGGGTCTGGGGACCCTTAAACGTAAAAATAAGGAGCTGTAAAAAAATATTACTACAGCAATTAAAGACTCAAACAGTAATAAACTCTACTTGCATTACACCTTTAGAAAGTCCCATTGAAATTAAATAAACATCCAGTATCAACAATATGAAAGGGGCTTTTTCTTCTAGTTTATAATAGCAATGGTTTTTTTCAGAGCAGAGGAGAATTAGGGTTTACTTTTACAGATCATAGAGACTAAAATGTAAAAATGGGGGTGGGGGAAAGAAGTACTGAAAAGCTAAAAGAAATTAGTGATTTTGGTTTTTTTTTCAGAAGACCAAAAGTACAGGTACCAGAATTTACAAAATAAATGTGAATCTTTGTCCATGAAGTGTAATCTTTTGGCTTGGATCAAGACTGTAGGGTTAACAAATCTATTTTGAGTCAACCTCACAGCTGGGTCTTTTAAAGTAAAGTTTTCTATTTTAATACATAAACTCCTTTTTTGTTGTTTTCCTCAAAAGGGTTTTTTATTTTTCAGAAAAGACTTTTTTTTCCACTGCCACCCAAGATGAGGAAAAAAAAGGTTTGCATCATTCAAGAAAAGAAAATAACAAATCTTGGCCAGATGGGTGAAAACACAATCATGCAGATGAACAGACCTAGAGTTTGACTAAATTAATATCGGTGTCCTGGCTGCTCAAACCCCTGACAAGAAGGGGTCATTTCTCTTCAGAAGGGGTGAGGTGCTGTAACTGCCATGACAGTCTAGCACTGCATTTACTGTGAGAGCCTGGCCATTAATTTCCACTAAAAGCTACACAGCAGCACCAGTGTGTCTCACAGAGAGCCCAGGCTTGGGTTTTACCCATGCCAAAATCCTGAGGTTTTGTCAAGGTATTCTCACTTCTTCTCTCAAGGGGATGAGAGCCTGCAACTACACACTTTTTTTCCACCAGGAAACTCGTGGGAGTGGGCCATGAAGTGGCTTGCACTACTGTCAGGGCAGGGCTCTCCCTGGGCTCCTGTGTTCCATGCATTAGCTGAGGGCCAACATTAGTTGTGAAGAGGAGCTTATTTTAATAGTAAAAATACTGCAGAGAACCCAAGTACTCAGACTGACATCATTATTAAAAATTACCAGTCCCACAGTGCTGTTGGTTTGGGTTAGCATTCAAAACTAGCCCATTACAACTACTGCCAACAGGAAAGGCTAATGCAATGGACCAAACAATAAATGCTTTTAAATGTTCTTCTTTTCCCCTGCTCTGTTTTGCTGGAACTTTTTGGATGTGACCAGGTGTGGTGTCCAGCCTTAAGGGGTCCCCTCCTTTTCTAGGCCTCTACACAAGGGCTAAAAGAGTTAGCAGTGGCTGTGCCGACAGCCAGACCTGAGGAGATGTGAAAAGCCCCATCTGGCAGCCTCCCTGACGGACCCCAGCTTGGGGCTGTGATGGAATCATAGAATGCAGACCATGGAATCATAGAATGGTTTGGGTTGCAAGGAACCTTAAAGATTATCTAGTTCAAAACCCCCTGCCATGGGAAGGGACACCTAGTAGACCAGGTTGCTCAAAGCCCCATCCAACCTGGTCTTGAACACTTCCAGATGTGTTCAGGCCCAAAGCAGTGTGCTTATGATTTCTTACATTTATCAATCACCTTCAAAGTATGCTGATTGGAAAAAAAAATCATAAATATTGATCTTGTCTGAAAGAATATTACTGGGGACTGAAGAAGGTTTGGTCTGGGGGCTGTACTCAGCTGGGCTTCTGCGACCAGTGGAAATTTCCTTCATGCTTTTTTTGCAACAGTATTCTCTTTCAGTAGTTTCCTCTCTGCTACAAAGTGTGCTTTTATTATATCTGTGTTGAGCCGGTTCCAATGACGCACCTAAAATAGATGAAACTACCCCAGTGTGTTTTCCTGTGGCCAAGCAGCGAGCTGTGCTGTCTGCAGCAGCCGCGCTGGCATCAAGACCAGGCATTCAGCAAAGCTCTTACCTGTGCCAAGCACAGGTACTGCCAATGTCGCCACCAAGACAGGGCCAATAAATCCATGCTGTGCATCTCTTATCTATACTCCCCATGTGCACTCAAAAGTTCAGGGACCTCTTTTCCCAGGCGAGTCATTACCCACCTCCATGCACCTTCGTCTTTCAAAGCCCAGGCAAGCTGAAAATCTACAGGAGGAAGACTGATAGACTCAGCACAAAGCTTTGGAAAAGCTGCAAAATTAAAGGAGTCTTTGGGAAATAAGCTCTAGGCTTTAAAGATGGCTGCAAGGAGGCCTGGCAGAAGTGGGGATGATGACCTGCCACCCAGCCACCATCCATGGAGATCTGGCTGAGGGGCCTACACCGAGCATGCAGGGTGGCCAGCTGCCTGCTAGCTCATCACATTTAATAAATTAGCATTGGTAAGGAAGCTAAGATTGGGATCACAGAAACTGAATATATACAAAACTTTATATGAAGGTGCATAAACGGCACTGTTTGAGTCTGACTCATTGTGTCCTTGTTACATTGCTGGTTGCTTGGAGACTGAGTGAAGACACACAGCAAAGATGCTGGCTTGGGAGTTACTACGCTGCCTTATTTTCTTTCTCTCTATGCACATAATTTTCCTTTAAAGGCTTGCCTTGCCTTTGCAGATTGCCTGACTCCCTCTGCCACTGTGGAAAACTACAGCAGGGGAGGCAGCTGGGTGTCCAGAAACACTGTTGGTGTTGTTCCACACTCACCTCCCAGCCCCAGCTCCGTGCACCACAGGGGGAAAGAAAGCATGTCTTTATTCCTCTACAGGCTTGCCTGGATGCTAAATTTTACCTTAAGCCAAAGCAGTCACAGATTGCTTATTGAGAGACATTCCCACACATTTCCAACAGGTTACCCTGAAGTCCTCAAACTTCCTTAGCCAGGAATAAATATCTACAAATCCAAAAAAGCAGTGGAAATGTAATGGGGAACTTGAGCATGTTCCACTACTTGACAGGCATGGCACAACTGAGCTCAGATGGTTAATGTGGAAATCTTGCTTGGCTCTTTCCTTATACAAAACTGAGCAGTGTGGAGACAATTATTCGTAATTTAACAAGTGCTGAAACTTAATGCCCGACATATCTTGAGTGCTAACAGTATCACACTTCAAAGCGTGAGCCTGTAAAATATAAGCCGGACTTTTAGGACACTGTTAAATCACATGGGCTAGAGTCTACATTAGTGTAAAAGTAAGGATTGTGTGTCCACTTCCAACAGCCCTGTATCTCATGTATTCTTAATAGCTGGAAACCAAGCAGTATGAGGTGGTATAGAGTAATGAATGATCTCTTCCTTCTCTGTTTTTACAGGTCTTTATTCCCCTAATGAATCTCATCATTCACACCAGGGGAATCAGCTAAAAGCTCTTTAAAAATACATAGATGCGCTCAGGGCATATCCTGCAGATTTTTCTGAAAAGAAAATTTCTGTAAATAAACGATTAAAACGGAAGCAGAAGGAAAGAAGCTTTGGTGGGAATTTCAAAAGAGCAAAGGTTCCCTCTCTTGGGGCCAAAAGGCAGGAGGGAGGTGAGCCAGCCTCAAAGGCTTGAGGTGGCATGAAGCACTGCCTCAGGCTTCTCCAACCTCAGAGCTGCTTTTTCTACCCAAAGGGGATGTCTCCTGATTTTTGCTGGAGGTAAGAAAAAAGTCATGATGAGTTACTTGTAATTTCAGGAAGGAAAAAGAACTTCCAGCAACAGTGAAGCAAGGAGACCTACAGAGTTTACTTCTAGTCCAAGAAACTCAAACAAATTAAATCCCCCACACTAAGTCAAATGACCTTAAGACTGTAGGGGCGCATTGTACTTGCATGCAGGACCATGCAGGTGGCAAGAAGATGGGTTTTTGGAACATTCATCTGAACTCTGGGCCCCATTCTGAAGGCTCAGATTCAGCGGCACATCATTCTGCCACCTGAGCCACCCTCTGCCCCCAAGGCACTGAGGTGGCACAGCAGGGCACCACACTGCACAGGGGACCAAGAGGTGAGTGAATGGCAAGTCTGTATTAATCCTTGCAGACAAACTGTTCCCTACTTTTCTCTCTTTGCCCTACAGCTGCTCGCAGCAATTCAGCACAGGAAAGCTGACATACTCTTGGTCAGTAGGCAACTAATCCAAGAACAGCGGGGTGCAAAGACTGCTTAAAGCCGTGCTAGGCCCATGGGGCCAGGGTTGTGCTGCTTCAACTGCAACAGGCAGCCTCAGTGCTGGATCCTAATGGTCTATGAGTGGTGCTGTGCCCAGCAGGATCCGCTCCCACTTTCCCTGTGGAGACATAATACCTCACAGTAAGCCAAAAACCATTCCAGAAGTGATTTTTAACTCACTGTCTTAACTGTCAGCAGCTAAACCCAAAGCTTTCTGCAAGATTAAATAGCTGTTAACAAAAAATTGGGGGAAAACCCCTAACCAAAACATGGCTTTTCCAAAGAAACCGTATAAAGGTATGCAAGCCAGTCACAGACTGTATGACAGGGTGTCCACACAACCCTTCACAGAAAGCCTTTAGAGCAAGTAAGCTGCAAAATGAAATGTGCAAAAATCAAGTGAACTTGACACTGATGCTGATGGCGATCATTCAGGGTTTTTTTCTGGATGATCCAGATACAGTTTGGCTCAGGGACAAGACAAAACGAAAGGCAAAGTGGCTCAGTAATACCCACATTTGTCCTCAATGTTCAATCATCAGCAAAGTTCACAATCTCCACTCTGAAGCAAACCCAGTGCCTTGCATGAAAAAAACCCCCGACTAATAAAATCAAACCAAAAATGTATGCAATTGTCCAAAATTTCACTGAAGAGGTATGGAAAAAAATAGAATACAGAAGGGTAATTTGGGCAACCTTCCCTTTGCAGGCTGCTCCCCACAGCCTCCATCCACTGCTCGTACTGGTTTTCAATAGAGTCTCTCACTGCATTCCTCTATGGAAGTGGAAGCCAGACAGCCAGCTAGTGTATCCTATAATAAATAAACAAATACCCTCCCTGCCCCCAAACACATGTAAAAGATAGGATTTAAATCATTACGATTTACTTAGCTCTGAAAGGGAGTAATTTTTCACAGACTGCAGAAAACCCCAGTGCAATGGAGAGACTAAGGCTGAGATTTTCAGAAGAAACAGAAGGAGCTCTAGTAGCCAATTTCTACAGAATTTCAAGGTAATTTGGCCATGTAGCTCCCTTGTGCATCTTTCCTTGAGCCCTTGTTTATCCTGAAAGTTAGATTTTTACTAACTTGAAAAGAAGTAACTGAGTAATTGTGAAAGCTTACAAGTTGCTTTTAAAATAACAGTTTACACAAGGCCTCCACTTTCCTCCCCTGTGGCTGTACAATTACAGAAAGAGTAATGCAGCTCTGTGGACATAACACGGGATGGGGAAAAACCTGGTGAAATTCTTTATTCTACTGCTAGCTTTTTGTATGGACTTGGGCAGACAGTTGGAAGTTTATAAGTATTTCTGCATCCACCAATGTTTTTTCAAAAGTGCTGTTTCTTTGGACTGCAAACAAGGACAATGAGGTAGTTTTAAAGTACCCTAAACCAAAAGTTTGACAGGATTTGCAAACACTTTGTTGATAAGATACAGCTGGAAGTTTCCATCCAAATAACACCAAAGATCTTTATACACAATAATGACTAAAGATGAGGAATATGCCTGTAATACAGGTTCATTATTTCCTTATAGCTTAAATTTGGAAAAGCATATAAAGACTCCAGATGGGGGCCAAGGTAATATTTCATCATGGCAGAACTGAGAAGACTCCCAAGACCTTCTCAGGCTTCCTTTGGACTATCTAAGGGCTACACATAGGGTAGTCCCTCTTCATCAGCCAGAATACTAGCACAGTTTGTCAGAATCTCATCCAAGTCCCAGACAAACAACTCCTCTTTCATTCGTGCAGGGAAGCATGGGTGCTTTTTTCTTGCCTAGTGCAGCATCAAAGCCACATGCAGCTTCAGGAAGGCTGATCTCATGTGCTGTCTCCTGCCTAAGTGGACCTTGATGAAATTACCCCTTAGGCCCCAGTAAAAAATTGAGCAGCCCATGTAAATTCAAAGAGGAAAGAGTAGAAGTAATTCCATCTTCATGCAAATTTCCTACCTCTCTTTCCTGTCTCAAGATAAACAATCAAACGCAACAGAAGGAAATACAGAAGTCACACAAGAAGCTTGGCCTTGACTTTCTTCATGCAAGTATTTCTATTTTCTCTTTGTTTTATCACTTCTGATTTCTGACATAAAGAAATGTTGAATGAGGGTGAGAAATGGAGAAAAGAGAACACCATCAAGTATCTAGGAGAAGTCAGACTGGACCTAAAAGAACCAAACTCATCTAAGACCCCAACTCAGAGGAACCTTTACAAAGTAAAGGCATATGCTTATGTCCAGGGCGTGCACACATGCACCACAGAGGATGCTAAAATTTCTGTGAGATTTTTGCAGGACTATATTATCTCATATTTGCCCAGATTCATATATGGGAGGTGCAAGATGCAGCATGCAAAGCTGGTCTCCCAACCTTATGGCAGATCCCAGGCCCAAGAGGCTTCACAGCATGTCCAGGCGGCACCACCACTCTTGGAGATGGTTTCACACAGATGGAGGGCAATATCAGCAAGGCACCTGCTGGAGAAGGCTTCTGCCAATTTGCATTAACTGAAAATGCAACTGCTTTTTGGTAGAGCAAACCTCAGCTTCCATAAACCTTAGCAGTTCCTTCCCTGAGCTGTGCTGTACCCTTAGTGAATTGGCCACTGAGGATTTGATCCTAAATGTAGCACAGCCTTTCAATCAAATTTCCCTTATGTGCTGAACCATAAGCTTGCCAAGCAGTAGGAACACCAAAGCATTAAATAAAGAACATTTTCAGCATTCAAGGCCAAGGTTAAAAACATAAGGAATGTGAAGAGTTATTTTTGCAGTGAATTTATTGTACAAGCAAAGTAATAAACCATTTGCATTTGAAGGATCTATAGCACAATGATGTAGATTAGTAGTGCTTCTGTTGATTTATTTCTTTATATATATATATTTTTTTTTTAACACAGGGAAACTTACTGTTGTCTTTTACGGGGCTTTGCTTGTACTCTTTCAGCCTCTGTGGCATTTGGGTGAAGGCAGTTGATGTGTATTTGCAGTGGCTGACTCGGAGCAAGCACTTTTTTCCCAAACTTGCAGCATTCCTTAAGCAAGAAGATGGGTGGACTGTCTTTTTAGACTAATATTTCTGGAGGATCATTTCTTTAATAAACTGCTCATTAAAGAAAAGCATCTGATTTTTAGACTGGGCTGAACAGGGTTTCCCTTCTTTCAGATACAAACATACACAGGCTCTGGTGCAGTCAGGCAGAAGCAGAAGTCCCTAGGCCGCAGATATCTACATACCTGGGGTTCCACTAACAACCACTCAGGCTTGCAAATTAAAAACCTGTCTAAAAACCTGACACTATTCATGCACTCAAATGCTTTTAAGAATATGGGTTTGATCCAAAAGTCCATTAAGGCAAATGGAAAGATGAATTGATTTTCCACTGACTTTGTATTAGAGGCTAAACTTGCAGCCACGTCTAAAGACCACCTCATTCCCTCAGCTTTTAAACCAAACCTATCCAAAGCCTCAATTTACAAATGCTGGCATTATAATGGGGCATTCAAATGCTGCTAGCAGATTCTCAAAATTAGCTCTTTGGTCTGTAAAATATGCTTTAAGCATACCTTGGTGCCAATATAAACATCCAGCTGCAGGGATTTCTAAAAAAATCTCATTATAATTGGGCTCAACAAAAATAGGTTACCACTTGTGACTATTAAAGTGTGAGGGAATCAGAGGAATGAATGAGAAGGCAAAGCTGAGTGACCTCACTTCCATTCCTCTCTGCTTCTTGCTTGCAAAGCCTGCCTGGCAAGGTGAAGATGGCAGACAGCTTTCCAGGAGAAGATGACTCACAGTAAGATGGGATTTCATTGGCAGTCAGGGAAAATGTTAAGGTATACAACAGGTGATCAACAATCTGGCACTCTGAGACCAGGAAAAGTCTAAAAGATGCTTTGCAAGGTGACAAATGGTAGGAAGAGAGATGAAGGTGTAAGTATTTAAAATTAGAGTACCGGAGCAGAGCAGCTGCTAAATTGCTTATGGCTTACAAAGCTCAAAGTCGCAAAGGCTTCCTTTCACACAAGGACTGACACAAAGGCCAATCTGTTAAGGATCACTGTGGCAGTCCCTGTCTAGACCTGGCAGTTGGAATTAGAAGGTGTTTAAGGTCTCTTCCAAGCCAGGTCATTGTACGATTTTATGAGTTGAACCTAAAACATTTACCTGTTTCCCCAAACAGCAGTTAGAATTTGAGCCCTCTGCCCATTTCCAATGCTGCTGCATGTGTCCTTCGAGGCAAAAACCACTGCAATGGGAACAACCTCGACAGCAGACAGAAAACATATGGGAAACAAAAGACTTGAAGGCAAAGAAGTTTTCCTACCTTGCAAAAAACATAATGCGTATATTAAAATTTACAGCTAATAAACAGCATGAAAGCTCTGCCAAAACTGTTGTACCTCTTCCTGTAGCCTTTTCTAAATACACAAAAATGAAAATTTAATGAAAGCTCAAGGCTGCCAAGTTTCCAAACTTGAGTAAACAATACCAGGTCAAGAGATCATCCGATCCCAAACACTCCTATTCCTCCTCTCCCTGAGAGGTCCTGTGTAACAAAAAACTACTCTTTATTTAAGAGTGCCAGGGATAGCTCTCCCCCATCAGCAGATCACAAAGGACCTACATGAGATACTTCCTTATCAGCTCTGTGTTTATCACTGGCCACCACTGTCCCAATGAGTGCTTGGGACAAGCACAAGCATGTGCTGTGAGCTGCAGCAACAAAACTGTGCTGGAGCACTGAATGGGGCCTTTAAAACTGTTCATTGCAGTGTGAGACGGAGACAGACTCCCTGACTGCGGAGTTCGTTCCCTGAGAGCGCACAATACACTGTCTGTGCCGGCGGCCGTGCCCCATGTTCACTGATATTAGACCCCTCTCAGTAGAAGACAACAGGGACACATCTTCAGGTTATATTTGGGGATATAAGTGGATTGCACCTCTATTATTCTGCATTGTGTTGTGAACCAGGTGCTGAAATCATTGTCAAAAGTTCCCAAAAAAAGTGGTTGATGTAAGATAGCAAAGCAAAGAAACCAGCATCCCTCTGTGCTGGGATTCTGGGCCCTGGTGGGCAGAGCTCTGAAGAATAAAAATGCTGTAATGACACCTCCAGTTCTGTTTCATATCAAACATTCCCCCCAGCTGATGGTGTTTTTGAATTTACTAATGAAGGGGGGGGGAAAACGTGTTCTGAGTAAAAGAGAAATTTCAGTCTCTTTTCACTCTCTGAAATCCTTTATATTCCCCTTGGAACAAATTATATGGAAATATTCAAATAATTGTTGTATTGATACTGGGAGGTAAGAAGATATGTCATGGAGTGCCTTTGCCAGGCTGAAATCCCAAAAGACAGATGACTAACAAATGCTTACATCCTGCTGACATATTCCTCCGATAATTTTTACAGCGTGTTGCTGAATGCACGATGAGAATACAATGCCTGCTATTATGCTCAGCTCTCCCTGTTAACACATTTATACCAGTGTTTCACTTCATCCTGCACTGGGTGACTGAAAATTGCCAAGGACAGTAGGACTTGAATGGACTAATGCTATTAATTTCCACAGCACCCAGCTGCTTAACTACACACTGTCTCCATAGTCTTTTCCATTTCATTTAACAGATCCTTTTTCACATGTCAAGGGGGCAACTTTCAAGGCTTTGCATGACCAATTTGGACATCCAGCAGTCCATTTTAGAAGATGCCTGGCATACCCTGTTGAAATTTGTTTTGTCAGTATATAGTTTTCTCTTCCCCACATACATTCCAGCTGTTCTGAATCATTTCAGGCATGGGTATATCTACAACACATTCCCTGCTGCTGGCCAGAATAAATTGAGCAGCTCTGAGACTGATGTTGCCATCACTAGACTATTATCATCACCCAAATGTGAAGTTGCTGCATGGATCACTGTGCTATGCTTTACTTGCTGTATATACTTTCCCTTTCAGGGCTGAAAACATGAAGGCTTGCAAACATGCAGCTCTGTCTTTCATTGTCTGACTGCTGAGCTGGGCTGAGAATTTTTAGGTGGCTCTTTGCTCTTAACAAAACCCTAAATATTACTCATGGAAACTGCAACACCTTTGCAAAAAATTTACTTCTAGTCAAAAAGCCATTTTTCCCTGAGTTTAGAGGTGGCCTGAGTGATAACAGTATAATAAAGAACCAAGCAGGGATCTAAATGCCAGACCTGCTTCAGTGCATAAATCACCATTAAACTGTGCTGGTTCCGGGGAAATTGGTTTTAACAGCACATTTCAGCACAGATGTAATGAAAAAGGATATTTTTTCACCCCTGTTAAGCTGTTCAGGCTGAAGAGGGATTTGGAGTTTCATCCAGGAGACTTTGCTTTCTCCTTCTTTAGGCTGTGGGATGAACAAGCAGCCATGCATTTCAGTGCTGTCATGTGTGGCATGGGGTGGTCTTGCAGTGATCATAAAAACCCTAACTTTGGCTTTGGTGGGTCCCACTGTACTTTAGGTAATTCCCTGACATACAGTAGAAGGAGAATGACTTAATAAATCCAAATCTAGGTTTAGGACCAAGGGCTGAACTTCCCAGCTGCTTTGTATGCAGGTATTCACACTGCAGTTATACAAGCCAGACATATGAGATATGGCTACAGGGCACAGACTGTAAGATTCCTAAGATTCACAGCCTAAGATTCACTTAGGCTGATTTGCAGACACCCTTGTCCTTTCCCTTTGCTTCCTGAGGTATCCCACAGAGGATGAGATCATGAGAGTTGTCCTTATCCCTTGCAGAGTTCTAAACAGATGTCAAAGTAGGAAGGAAAATAATTAAAATATTTTTGTTTCAAAATTCATGTAAAGTTCATTTATATTCACTTAGGAGATTCTTAACTACGGCACACTACAACAGAGTTTTTTTAAAAAAAGATTTTTTTCAACACTTGGATAAACCGTATTTTTTTAAATCCAATTTGTCATTTTTCATGGAGATTTAACGACATGAACAGTTCCTGTAAGCCTATTGCAGTGCAGTCTCCCTAACTGCTGGAACACATTATCAATAACAACTTCCTCTAGGTCCAGCAAGGAAAAAACACTTCCAAACAACACATCCGAGAAGTTCTCCAACATTATTTTCTGAAAAACAAACAGTCCAGGAAGTTAGACAGTACAAACTGGAGAGACTTCTTTGAATACTTGCAGAGCTTTTATTAGAGAAAATAACATTTCACCTCCAGACCTTCAGCTTGCACCCATCATTCTCCCAAGCAACTGAGATATTCTCCAAGTGGACCTCCAGCACTTTTCCTGTCAACAGCAGACAATCCATGTGTAGGACTGTCCAGTCTACTACAAACACATACACTGTCTTGCATTAGGAGTGTACAGCCAGATCTGAAGTCCACCCCTGAAGTTAACATGAATTACTTTGATTGACATTAATGGGGTTTTAAATCAAGCCCTGCTTCTTATCATCAGCCGTATATTAAGTGTTTAATCCTTTGAACGTCTGACTTTGCAAAATGCCAGCAATCTCCAGAGAGGTGTTGGACAGCTTGTAGGGTGTCTTTTTATTCTTTAACAACTGCATCACATACTAAAGTATGTGTTAAAGGAAATAATTCATTAATAGCAGAACTTGTGTGCCTTATCAGCCTCCCAAGTTTTTATGTTACAAGAAACAGTCAACTAAACCCAGTGGGCTTAATACTGAAGCCTTTAAACAAGCCAAGCTCCCTCTCAAATCCGTGGCTAAGTAGCACCCAGCCCACAGTGAACAGATCATGAATTAAAGATTATTCTTCAGTAAGGCAACAGATGAGTCAACTTTCCTAGTAATTTAGGGTGTTCCTTCAGAAAAGGCTGCTGTCATGTAGGTAAATGACACTGAATGGAAAAACGGCTTTCAGAGAACTCTCACGAAATTTCTATTGAAACCCCTCAGCAGGTTGCACCAAAGCCAACTTCTACCTGCTGCTAAGAGAGGGCTCAGCTCTGTGTAGAGATCTGGCAAGACTGTTTTTTCAGATTTCACTGAGCAGAGTTACAGCACAGCCCTGCTGAAAGACAAAATAGGCAAGGCCAGCCATGGCAAGTACTGAGCTCAGCACTGTTACTGTGGTATGGTCCTTATGGCCAGATTTATCAGGGACAGGGCAAGGGACAGATTAAAGAGACTAGCTCCAACTCACCCACACCTCAGTGTGTCCTTCAGATTACCTGGACAGGTACATCACTATTATAATGACTTCAGCCAGCACTAGTAAAGAAAACACTAAGCTACTGAATCTACCAAAACCATTACTCTTTACCATACAGATACATCAAAAAGCCATCAGCCATTATTCTTGTCTTTTAAGGGATCATCTTTACAAAATTCAAGGTTCTAACCAATGCTGCCAACTACTTGAGCACCTAAGGTACCAAGAGCAGCAGGTATCAGTCCAAGTTTTTATTACTCTTCTTAACAGACGCTGAAAGTTCTATAAAGGTTCTTTGCTTTTTAACTTTTTCTGCCTCAAAAGGGTGAGACAAGCATGTTTCTGGGGACTGACACCACCTACTACTCTGCACAGCACCGTGCACCAAAGCCACAGGTACCAAGCTCCAGTTCTGCTTGAGCACAGCAATAAGAGGCGCTACAATCTTCCCCACTGCCAGATGTGGCATTTGCTGCCAGCAACTCTAATTACGTTTCCAGACATAGAAAATCACTAAAAGACTTGTTAATAAATTAGTAGGATGTCCATACTGTAATTTAATAAAAAGATAACTAGTGCATTTTTTCACTGTATGGAGTATGCCTTGCTATCTATTAAGCTACCTTAAAATAAATTTCATTTATTATGCCTTCGTACAAATCCCATTACTTGCTCAACAAACAGTTTTGTTTTCCTGTCTGGGCATGTCTCCAAACACAGGCTGCTGTGTATGCTTTTGTAATTACTGATACACTCCATAAGAAACTATGGCATGTTTTTGACAGACTAATTAAAGGGGAAGAACAGCCTTCCTGAGACCTTGGTCCAATTGTTATTCTCCCCTTGCCTCCCTCTGTGATCTCCACCAGGTGATGTAATCTCTCTCTACGCTTCATTTCCCCACCCGTAAAACAGGAATGGGAACCTCTCATCTGCCTCACCTACCTATGAGATCCTTGTACAATGGACCATGGTTTCAACTGACTCCTGAGTGCTCCTGTAACATATGTGTGGTTTAACAAAGACAGAGGACAAACCCAAGCCTTCTGCATTTTCGTCCCACTGTAGTCCCAAAGGGGACTTTGATGGTTGTCAGGTAACACAGTAACACTGAAAGGCAAAAACTGTTATCCTCACTGGGAGATCCCAGAGAAGAGGAGGGACTTTACATTACAGAAATTGCTCTGTTTTTTGCAATATCTTTCTGCAAATTAAAAGGAAACAGCTGTCATTTGAAGCCAAAATTCACGTGGACTTCGATTAAATATTTCATGCAAATATAAAGTTTGGAGGAACAGTTAAAGCTGAAATATCAAAGCTGCTGCCAACACCACTTGTCTCAGTTGAGTAGAATTTATCTCTGATCCATTAGAGCAACACAGCTTTTCTTGGCTAAGCACAATTTTTACCCAATTTGCACCTTTTAAGCCCTGTTGTAAGTGCATAACATTAACAATAATAATAATAATAATAGTAATAATGATAATAATTGGCTGGACAGATGTTGCTATTTAACTACAGAGCTAGAAGAAAGTAACTTATCTTCTCAGAAGCGGCAGGAGATAGGCAAATATTAACATAAAATCAGGGGTCAAATTCTATATCAACTATCATGTGTAAAAATATTCAGTACTATTATGTCTATTTAGTCAGTTTTGACACTTTTATCATCCATTTGAATAAGTTGGCAATATTTTCCTAATACAATTTTCTTTATTTCACAGGAATTGATCATGTTAAAGAAGTGTTAAAGCACACAGGCTAGGCTGGGAGGTCTTAATTTCTCTATCATCTCTTCAGGTATAGAAGAGATGAAGATTACTGCTGAGGAAAAGTAGAAATTGAAATAGGACGAGGTGAAAGAGAGCAGCGACACTGTACAGGCCAAATGCTGTCTAAAGATTTATATATTATGCTAAGCTTTAACAAGAGATAGACTAAGTGAAACCCCACAAAGTGGGGTCCTGACTTTAAAAGGATGATTTTTTTTTCTGAAAAAAAAAAAAGATACTAAAAGGAAACAGAAAAAAAATTCTTTTCCCAGCACGATACAGGTATTTTTATCATTTTAATAACAATTTGGCAAATGTAACCATGTAGTATGCTATCTGGACAGCACAGAGACCAAACAAATTGCAGACTATGTGGAGAGCACATTTGGAAGAGCTTTTGCAGCTCCTAATAAGCCAAAGAGGAAGTATGCTCAGTAATGGTGTTTCCAAGCACGATGTCCATAATCCTGACAAATGGGGAACCAGGAGTCCCCTGGAGCAACCCTGAGACTGTAGCTGTGGCAGGTAAAGCACTCCAGCCATAATGAGCTGCTACACTGAATCTCGCCTAATAAGATGGGATTTTTCTTCCTCAAGATGTCTTTTTTTCTCCCTACACTTCAAGCCTGAATAATACCAGCTTACTCTGCCTACATTCAACCAGTGCAGCCTCGCTATCTTCAGCTGAGTGAGGAGCCTTCAGCTCCAACAACCCTTCCACACAACCTGCCTGCTCCAAAGCTACTCCTAGGCTAATAATCAAAAGTAAATCCACTCTCAAAACATATTTCTGGATCATTTCCTAGTAGCCTTTTTTTTTTTCCCCTCACCAACCTAAAAACACCAGGAAAATATGGCAGGTTGTAAAGGATGACAAAGGGGAGTGTGGAAGGAGTGCTGTACCTCCTCAGCTTGGCAACTGTCTCTCTCCTCATTGCTGTCAGAACTACTGGAGGAATTAACAGGGTGAATAGGACACAAATACAGTAGCAAGAAGTTTACTTTGTAGTCAAACGTTTCCACCTCCTTAAACTTCCAAGTTGCCACATACTGATGACAGATAATACAACATTAAACTGTGCGGGTGTCACCAACACACTCTATATTTATTATCCCATTTCTGGAAAAATCAGTGCCCTTAACACTTAACCTCTGGACAAATACACATTAATCTAGTTGCTACAGAAGCAAAAAGCACAAGAGGTCCATTTCTGCTTTCCCAGAAATGCTTCCCCTGACTTTAAGAAACCTATAGAGCCCATGTAAAGGAGGACTAGCTCTGTTTCCATTAGAATATAAACTCAGTGTTTTAAAGAGAAACAATGTGTATGTACCAAAGTACATACAATTATATCCCTCCAGGCACTGTCTGCTTTTGGTGTAAAAATCTACATGCTACCTTTGGAGCTTTTGTTAACAGTCACATTATCCCCCCTGCATGTTTTTCTTAGTAACAGATTTATGTTAAGCTGATGATTTGAAAGGAGGGCTCTGGTGAGCAGTACAATTTACAGTAAGGTTTGCCATTAAATGTTATTGCTGTTTCCTTCAGAACCCCGTATAGGTTACAAATACATTCTGCTTCAGCTGTTGTGCTGATAAATCAGTTTTACAAAAAGAACTGCCTAGGAGACAGCAAAGCATCCTGTGCCCCTTCTGCACTTGTGGTTTCTGCACTGAAACTGCCTGCAGAACCGGACTCTCATTGGTAAACACACGGGCTTGAGGCAGAAGGTACCTGCTGAGTCCCGTGGCAAACTTCTGTGTTGCAGTAAAAAAGAGGTTTTAACCTCAACAGCCCCATCCTTCCATCTCTTTGTATACAAAACCCTGTTGACGCAGTAGCATCAAGCTCTGCTGCATGGAGAGGCAGGGGAAAGAGGGAGCTAGAAGCAGAGGAGAGATAAAAGATCCTGTGACACTGTAATTTTCAGAGTGGAAACAGCAGACTTACCTCTGGCTACCACTGCAACTTTTTTATTTATGAAAGCTGAGTAGGAAGAAAGTGAAAAAACTGAAACACCATAGCCATACGGAAGCGTGCTGATAAGAAAATGACTGGCATTTCTGGGGAAGATTACTGACATTTTCACCATGCCTATTTTGTCAATCTTGAAAAGGCCTCTTATGTATCAGACATTTAATGAATCACACAACACATCACCTTGTGAACCAAATGCAATCAAGATCAGGCAAATGGGGATAGATTTCAATGACTGTGTCATCAGAAACACCTTACTTGATGAAAGCATGCGTGGGTTCATGTCAGAGCAGCATTGAAACGATCCCACCAAAGGGCACCATGCAAGGGCTGATGAAGAAAATCAAATGTGAGGGAGAAGAGAAAGTCCTCTAAATATGAAGATGGAAATTAAACCTTTCTACTGCCAAAACTGTCACTGTAACTCCTCTCTAAGCAATGATCCTCATTTGCAAACTACACTTTTCAGCATTTAATACTGTGACCCCTTCAAATCCTGCCAGCTGTGAGTTTGCTCTGTGCTACAGAAACTTACCCACTTCATTGGAGCAATTTCTAATGGTTAGAGTTTTCTCCTTCTTAGCTGCAAATCTTATCTTAAAACTTAGGCATTGCCTAATAAGCCTAGAAAGCTTATTAGATAAGACATAACTTCATTAGGAAGGCTGCTAGCATACTAATCAAATCAGGAGACCGGAGGCAAATCCAGATGAAGGTTCCCATGAATTTAAGGATACTCAGTTGGCCTAATTTGTTCATTCTCTCTTAAGTAAGACTTCATTTATTTCAGTCTCCTAGATCAAAACCTTTCTGCTCTATGTGTTACAAACACCCTTTGTTTTATTTATAACATTACATTAATAGCAAACACCCAGAGCTGTTGAAACACATCTACAGAAACAAGCAAATTATTGCCCAGTGCAAAATATGACGTTTTCAACCAAAGCAGATGTCTTTTTTTTTTTTTTTAACCCAAGTACAAAGTTAGAACAGCTTTTTTTCATGTGCAAAGAAAATCAAAACAGAGCAAAATGACTGTTGCCATTTCACTCCAAAGGGCAGTGAGAAATACGTGGGATGATCCACGGCACCGTCTCTCTCACACTGACTCTTACTGCTTAGCTATCAGGCAATGTGGTTGCAGCTTGTTTCGTCTCTGTGGTACAATTTTGTACAAATAATTAACATCTATTCAAGTGGAAAATAGATCTCAGATTCCTTAACTCCAAAAACTAGTGTCCTAGTGCTGGAGAAGGACTTTAGACAAGGGTATGTAGAGATTGGGCAAGGGGAGAATGGTTTAAACTGAAAGAGGATAGGTCTAGATTAGATATAAGGAAGAATTTTTTTTTTACAATGAGGGTAGTGAAATGCTGGAACAGTTTGCCCAGAGAGGCTGTAGATGCCTCATCTCTGGAAGTGTTCAAGGCCAGGTTGGACAGGGCTCTGAGCAACCTGATGCCGTTGAAGATGTCCCTGCCCATGGAAGGGGATCTTGACTCGATGATCTTTAAAGGTGCCTTCCAACCCAAACCATTGTATGATTCTAAGTCACAGATAGATGTTATGTCCTTCATATGGAGAAACATGAGTTACAATCACCAAGCTAACAGGTAATAGAAACCCACCAGTAGCTCTCCTTCTGCCAGCGTTGTGAATCTAACACTGAAAAATAAATGTTGTTGGTAAATGCACCATGTGTTATACAGAACAAAAAGTTGCTGGGTTTCAGTTTCAAGGCACAGACACTTCAAACGAAGTGCCCTTCATTTAGTCCCATCTGCAGCAGCCAGAAGCTTTGGCAGCCCTGGTGGCTTGGTCTCTCTGAGGTATTTCAGGCAAGGTAAGATGGTATTCCCCTCCTACCTTCATCACCACGTTAATCTAAACTCCAGCTAATGATGCCTGAGTAAATACTCACATAATCCCTTCTGCCAGCTGGACTGAGGAAAAGCAAGGGACAACAACAAGCAGAGTCTGTACAAGTCTCAAACACCTTCCTACAAGACAATGAGAGCATCTCTTCTAATAAATCATCTCTTATGACCTCTGCTGGGCCACACGGCCCAAACAGGATTCAAATTGGTGTAATTTAGACACTGAGCAGTAGAGAGAGAGTGTGTACATTGAAGATTTAACTCAAATTTCCTATTTCAATTTTTTTGCAATTACCAAAAACTTGAGAAATAATCACTTTTTTTGCTGTTCCCCTCTCGAACCAAAGGTTTGTAAAATACATATATATATATTTTTTTTTCCTTTGGATTTGATTACTAAATGGACCCAGGAAGTAGCAAGAAAAAAAGTATAAATTATACTCTAGCTCATGGTTTTGACTTTAAGGAATAAATTCTTTGCTCATCACTTTGCTACAGTGATGAGACACTGTAAGAGGTTGCTGAGAGAAACTGTGGATGCCTCATCCCTGAAGTGTTCAAGGCCAGACTGGATGGGCCTTGGAGCAACCTGGTCTAGTGGAAGTTGTCCCTGCCTATGGCAGGAGGGTTCGAACCAGATGATCTTTAGGTTCCTTACAACTCAAATCATTCTTTGATTCTGGGAAGGTTAGATGGCTGCTTTTAGTCCATTGGAGTAATGACCTTAAAAAATAAAAGCTGAGTGCTCCAAGGCCAGCACAGGGCACACTTGCACACTGGGCAAGACACCGCACCCGGATTAGAAGTGCCCACAGAAAAGCGAGAGGATGCTAATTCACTGATGTTCACACAGTACTAGAGATCCTCTGATTGAAGGCTGTACATAAGTATAGAGAATTATTAACTGCAGGGACACTAACCGTGAATTTATGAATAATGAAGAAAGCAAAGGAAGAACAACCACACAGTTCAGCTTCCCTAATCACTGCCTCTTCGGCATTCATCCACTCTGTCAGATTGGCAGTCGGCAACTGCAGCTAATATCTGATGTAAAAAGGATGGAGATTTAGTAATGCAGCATTCTCCATACAAGCCTCAATTTGGCAATTTGTTCAATTTCACTCTTGAAGCTCAGCACCTGACTAAGAATGAAGGTCCCAGCACCCAGCAGTGCATGAAGCCAGGGAAATGCAGAAGGCAGCAGAGCCCAGAAATCATGGTGAGGGGTGCAATAAAAATCCTTAAAACACTGACCAAGAGCCTTAAATAATACAGCTTGAAGAGTTGCCAGAAGGTAGAGGGGTTTCTCTATTGGTTTTCACTTAAGTCTTCCTTATATCACAATATTTATTTAGTGCATGCATCTAATCAGCTCATGACATGCGGCCAAGGCTCCTAACCTGGTAACATGAGCCCAGGCTTTTTAAAGAGCAGTAATTGATAGGTGTCTCACAAGCAATCAACTCATCAAAAAAGGGTCAAAAGAGAGAGCCAGGAAGCAGACAGCTGGAACAGCACCTGGAAAAGGCAATTCTGTCCTATAAAGTGATGGAACAAGACCAAAAATTACTACATTGCAGTACCAGAGGTTTCTTGCCATTTGGTGGGGAGACAGAACTATAAACCGTATTTATGACTGCAGCAGCTATAATGGACTTCTTTTTTTAGGTTTTATTAATCCCTTTCTAGTCCCATGTTAACAGGCAGGAATCTCATCTCTGTTCCATTTTAAACTGATTTAGAATACATGACTTACTGCACACTGCTCAAATTTAGGGGTATAGCTTAGAAGTCATTACTTACAGCAGCAGCTACCAATGATAAAACAACTATTGTACTCTTGTGACAGGGGTTGACAGCATAATGCAATTTTTAGGACTTCAATTTTGGGTTCATTAGAATGTCTGCAATGCCAGGCAAAAACAGCCAAGCAAGAAATGGTATTCTGCCAGTGTTCTTCAAGGCTTTTATCAAATGATACAGAATTATCTATGAAGAACATATTTTCCATATAATCTTTGATATTAATTTATATGGCTATCTACAGAGATCATTGCTTATCAGATCACAGTGTTTCAACCGGCAGAAGCATTTCATATTCCAAATTCTGGGAAATCCTGTTTTGTTCCAGGTTTAGACTTAAACTGGTAGTAAATGTTCAATTTTTTGATAGCGATCACTGTGTATCCACCCAAATCATGAAACCAACATGAGGCATTTACAGAAGCTAAAAATGAGGAGAATTTTCTTTCCTTCAAAATATGCCTTAATTCTGAAAAGTATTAATGCAAATACAGTGCTTCTATATTCTATGAACTTGCTTATTTATACCATGTCATTTTCAGAGTCCAAATGTCCAAGCCCCACTAGCTGAATTTCTGCAGGATTTTACTGTTCATAACCCTTCAGAATCACTCCTGATAAAAACCACCCAGCTTACAACCTATTTCTCCTTTTCCACCATCAAACAATCCTGTTGAGAGTATTTCAGCCCCAGAAAATTACCAACACACCAAAGACAAGGAGTTGAGCCAAGTTACTGCACTCCATCCCTGAGACACTGGCAACAGGGGCAAAAAGAGACCAAATTGGAAACTATCCTGCTTGCAGCAGCCTCCCTGTAGATGTTAATTGGGCTGCTGAACCTTTTTTTAATTATTACACTCTCTGGGAGCAGGAGTGGAGGGGAAGAAGGCAGAAATTTTTTCCTATTTTCAGAGTCCAAACGGAGCTTCAAAAGCAGAAACTCAGTAAGCCTTCCCAGCATCAGCTGAGAGCACATGATCCATATATTTAAAGTTTTTGTACAGCAGCAAGTTTATACCAGACTTTTACTTTCAAAGTCTCCACGGTGCTGGCTGTCTGAAACACTATTTACAGCAATCCTAGAAAACACACCGTCACCTCTGTCCTGGCAGCACAGCTTCAGAAATGAGCACATGAGGGAAGCACAGGCTCCCCTCACCACCTCCAGAGTATGATGATCCCACCCAAACATTATTTAACTCAATGACCCACTTCTCTTATCAGAGGCAAGCAAAGGGCTTGGCTACATGAATACAGTGAATAACATCAGCACCACCAAAAGATGGGGCTGAATGAACACATATGCTGCCTTTCAAATTTAAGGTGTACAGATCTTATAGGGGTCTTTGATGACTAAGTGCTCCATCCAAGTCTTAAGGTCAAAAATTTAGATGTGGTGTAACCCCCTGCAGCTTCCTATATAAGATCTGAAGAAGTGCAGATGATATACAGATGATGTACGAATATGATATACAAAGGACCTTGTGACAGCAGTGCTCCTGTAAAACCCTTAGTGCCAAGTGGCTGCTGAGTGAGGAAAAGGACACAGAAAGCAGATCAAGACCCAGTCGGATGATTCAGTCTCGTTACAGGATCAATTAGCTCAGTAGCAAGAACAACACATCAGCATTTCCTCACCAACCCTGACCCTTCAAAACCTGCAGAGGCCGGGAGGAAACACTATCACAAAGAGCCATTGCAGTGGGTTGCTGGAAGTTTCTGATGAGCCTACAGCCAGGGTACTGGGAGCCACTGAGTAACAAAAGCAAAGCCAGAAGACATTACTTTATAAAACACAATTAGAAGAATTTAAACATTGTTCAATGGAATGATGCACTGTTCTGTGTTATTGCTTGTTTGATAAAGAGCAGGCAGTTACAGCTCACATTTTTAGCCTTGAATTATTGCCAAACTGAGTTGTTTTGTGAGGTAGAACTGAATCAGCAGTTCACTTTCAAAAATTAAGCCCTGGAGAATATGAAACAGTGAAATATTTCTACTCATTAGAGAAGCTATTGGTGCTGATAGTCAGCATACAGACACAGCCCAGAAAGGTAGAATATTTATATGACCAAATAATTTTTCCTGAGATTCATCTGGTATGCAAATTGTCTACAGCTTGATAGCATTCCTTAAATTTAATTCCCCCAGATTTACAGCCCATGTCCTAATCACTGCTCTGTACCACAAGGCCAAAGTGCTCATATGACAGTACCTGACTCTCTGGGGCTACCCAAAGAACCTTAATCTAAAACCAAACAGTAAAGACAAAGGTAACTTCTGCCTCAGATATACTGTTAATATTCAGGAGTCAGTGGTGCTTAGAAACAAACATCATGGTTGCAGTCCCACTCACCATGGACACACATTCTGATCTTCCAGGCACAGCATTAGTTGGCAGTCACAGAAAATGCTGCAAGGAACTGATGGCTGGATGCTGTTCTTTTTGCCTGTGTGACTGTCCCCAGAGAACAGCAACATACACTGCAACATATCTGATTTGTGGTTATATTCACAGCTGACAGTTCCACGGCCTCCAGAAAATAAAAAAAATTGAGTCCATACATATAAGCAAATTACTTTTTGAACATATAGAATAATATAGTAATTAGGGACACTTTACACAGATGATAGTAGCAAGGGTAATTTGCTGCACAAAGGAAAAAAGATTGCATGTATTTCCTTCTACAGTACAAACTCATTTCCCACTGGATGATATTAGCCTGAGTTGGAATATGTGGGAATTTTAGTTCCTAGACAATTACATGGTTTGGAGCTGATATTTTACAACTTATCAAAAGCAGAGACTAAAGCTTTGGATCCTTTAAAAGGCAATGTCTTGTTTTTCCAAAGAGAATTACAATGTCGCTTTCTAACTTCCACAGATACTGAACCATCAAACTTTACTTTCAATTTTGTTACAGTTGAGAAAAAGCTGTGTGAAGTAATTTGTAAGTTTCTAAATTTTTTTTTTAAATTTCTTTCCTGTCTACTTGGAGCCTCTGTGACTACTGGCAAGTAGTTTTACACGGGGAACAATCAAGAATGTAAGTCAAGAATGATGCAAAGTTGAGAGTAATCCTAAATCTATGCTAACAAGCCATCACACCAAGTGTGTACCTCTTACTCTATGTGTTAACTGCTCAGGTTCCTGGGAAGGATACATCTTCACACATATGCCCAAGCATACCAGTATTACATTTAAAATTCAAAAACCGGGAGTTTAGAACAGAAATTAATGAAAAATAACAGATTAAAAGGAAAAAGTGTAAGCTGGCAGAAGCACATTACCCTAGAGAAAAATTTATGAGCATAAGTAAGATCAAATATATTTATTCCCCTAACTCTTCCATGCTGACACAGTCAGGAACCCCACCTCATCCAGCCCTCAAGTGAGAGATGTGTCAGAAAAGGGAGTCCTGCCCAGCAGTGACTCCAGTCCAGAGCAAAACCTGAAGGGTCAAGGACAGATCCCTGGTGCTCTCCCCTTCTGTCCCCACTGGTCCCAGTTTGGTTGTTCTTCAAAGGTTACAGCTGAACAGGATTGCAGGAGCAGATGCATTTAACAAAATGGAACACACTGGATTGGAATAATGCATTTGCTATTGTGGAAATTCCATTCTAGATGCTATTTTTAATACCCAGTATTAAACATGCTTATGAATATTCCATTTCCAGCACAGTTATTGCTTTTCAATTGCCATTAATGTAAATGGTGGGTGCTGGTTAATGCCAAGCCGTGTGATGAATTTATGTCCTCTCCCATCTGGGTTTCCATAGTCTTAAATAAATAAAAAAGGATACTGGAGAGATCACAGCTGAAACAGTCATCCTGATCCCCATCTTTTGGAAGAAATCTCTGTTTCTAGGATAAAGCACATCACAGGCATTATCCCCTCTATCCTACCTAATGCGCAGTGGATAATACTACAGTAAAAATATTAATGAAAAGTGACTAATGGTAACTAAATGATTCACTTAACTTGGCTCTCTCTGTAATGTATTCTTCATATGACAGGCATTTATTAGCTCTCACTGATGACTCCACAGACACCCTGCTATGCACAGAGTGCCTGTCTACACATTAAAACTTAATGCACAGAGCAAGAATTATTGATGTTAGCTCTGTTCTAAAAGGGCATATCAGCAGGACTTTTTTTTTCCTGCCATGGCTCTATTTTCTTTAGTTACCGAATAATCAGAGATTTAAAATTTTATTAGAAGGTAGTGGTCAAAAAACCTATTAATTTCTCCACAGTATTATTTTTCCCACAACTGTTATATTTTTGTGTGATTTTTTTTACAGAAATATTAAAATTAGTACACATGTGATGTTTCAAGATCAAAAAAACAGCTTGGGAATCCTAGTGCTTGCACATTGTGTGCTATCTGTATGCCTGGGGAAGCAGCGTGTCTTAATGAACCTCCTGTCCTTCCCAGGATTTCAGCACTTGTAAGAACAGCCAAATGCTGATAATTAATGGATGCAAATACTGGATGACATGGAATACTGCCTTCAATGTGAACATACAGTTGTCTTCACTTAATTGAAAGTATTTATACTGTATCACTGAGGAGGAGCCAAGTGCTTTGCTTTTGCACTGATCTGATGAAGAATCTCACATGCTAATGCAACAACTCTGCTGCTTACAGGCCTTTTCTATCCTGGAAGGTGCTGATTGCCCTAAATCCCAGGCCCAGCTTTTAACATTGCTGGGTGTCACCAAGACTGATGTTAATGAATGGTTTATATGCCTTCTAGAGTCCCTGAGCGAGATTTTTAAGCGCCTACATCCTACGCACTTGGGAACCTCAGAAAACCCATGGTATCTCAGTCTTTTGGGAAAACACCACCAAACTACTATCTCTAACTACCTAATTATCTTAAAACCAATACATTTTTCTCCTCTTCCTGAGCTAAACAGACCTTAGGCATGATACACAGCTTTTTAATGGGGATTGGCCATCACTGAAGAGATCCTCTGGTCTCCTGGGATGTTCAGCTCCCTTTGGTGTAGCACACCAGCAGTTCCCGAGTGCCAGCTCACCCAGCTGTCAGGACAGTGCATCAGGGAGCCTGTGTTTTGCTGCTGGGGAATTTCAGTGGTCACCATTTCTCTTCATACAGTACTTCCTGCAGCTGGATAGATGCTGCCTGGAAAGCTGTGGCTGGAATCTGTCCAAAAGCAAACCTCAGTGAAACATATCTAGGTATTGCTGCTGCCTTGCAAGGACCTACAAGAATGCTCCCGGCCATGGCCGCTTCAGACCAACCCTCCACTGCCCTGAACCTGGTGTAACCCTCAGGCCAGTGGAAAGGGACCAGAGTGGATGCAGAATGATACTGTTTGGATCTGGCAGACTAAGACACCTGCTCTGCAGCCCTTCCCTACTCAAGGAATTTCATAAAGTCTCTAAATCAAACGAATAAAAAAAAGAAAAAAGTGTCCCCAAGTTGAGCAGCTGAAGTGCTCCCTCTGTTTCTCTTCCTCTGAATCGAGACAGAAAAGAAAGTCCTTTCAAAAGTGCCTGAGTGCCTGTCCCCAAGACTTACACACCAGAAATCTGAATGAATCACACACCTTTTTATAATTGCAGAAGCCAGGCTGGAAATAGAGTTCAACCTAAGACACACAAGCTTTTACCCCATGCCTAAATATAATTCCCACTAACAGTCTGTGCTACACTGCCTTAATATAAATGGCAACTTAGACCAGATATAGTAAGGACCTGTAATCTTAGAGTTATGTTTAAACGAAAGAGAAGACTATTTACCATAATCTATTTTTAGGTTTCTTGAAACTACAGCATAGGAAACAAATCAAGCTTGGCCTTTATGATCAAGAAAGAATGGCTCTCCATGCATTTTTATTTTATTTTTTAAACCCCGAAGATGGAAGGAAATGGGATGATTTATTGAATGGATATATTTGATAAAGGAACATTAATGCATTTTCCAATAATAAAAGTGAAGAATGCTGTTCCAGCTAGACATTTCTTTTCACTTTTATTACACAGGCAGTGCTTGATTACAGTTTAGGGAAATGAACTGAAAGAACAGATGTACTATTTTTTTGATAGGTAGTCAGAAGGGTATTTTACAGAATCTGGGAAGAGTTGGAAGGCAGATGATTCAAAGGATAATTGAAGAATGATATTTGAACAGGTTACATTTGTGCCCTCAGGCATTAAACATAGAAAACTGTTTTAATTCTCAACACAGGAGTTCACATGCCTGCAAAGCAAATGAACACAATGAATAATTTTGTTTCAGAGACATGCAGTAACTACTGGTTAGCAAGAAGGGAATTTTCCATAATACTGGGAAATAGCAACGTTTTATCTGAAGTTATTTAGAATAAGCCAGATGTTATTCACTTTAGTATTCATCGTAATTTGTTATGTTACAGTATCATATTTTCAGCAGCTTAAGAACAGAGATCAAAACCATTTCAGGATAACACAGGTGATAGCAAGAATGTGCAGAAACAGCCCCAGGTGCAGGACTCTGGCTCTCTAGCATTGGGGTTTAGATGCAGAGGTCAACTGCAGCCTGTTGGGATGCAGATCACAGCTGCTCCATGCCTTTGGGGCTTGAGGTTGCTGGCTAAAGTTGTCAGGCAGGTGGCAATGTCTCCCCCTCCACAGTGGACCAGATCTACAAAAAGCATGACTGCCTCTGTCCCCTACTTGAGACATCCAGCTGCACTCCTGGTGCAAACTGGGACTCCCTTGTCATGGCATAAGGGACATTCAGGGCATGTAGAGTACTTTATTCAAGCTACAACTTTGGTGTTAATTTTAGCATCAGATTTCAGGGAAAAAAAAATCAAAAGTACCTTTCTTAGGGTTTCAGCCTTCACAAAATATGTGCCCTGAACTGCACGGGGGGTCTCTTTAAAATCCCTGACACTCCCATATCCTGCTCAACAACAGAGCCCACATTAAACCTTTCCAATAAAACCCAGATATATTAGTTAGTGAATTTCAGTGGAGCACACACCCTGCATCCACATTGATGGCTGATTAGTGCATCATGATTAATGTTGTGCATTTCATGCCAATTGAATTCCTAATGATTAGCCACTTAATTCTGAGCTGAAACAATTACTCTTCTCATTGAGAAATACTTGTTTCAGCTCAAGGCTCGGCAGCTGGAGTACAGAAAAGCCCTCCATAATCAGTCATGCAAGTACATCTTGTGGAATCAAAATTCAGGTTTACTAATACGTATTTTGTATGCATAATGAAGCACTGGGCATACAAACCCATCCCTTTCCAAGACTGGTACAAAATCTGTTGGCAGGGCTGAGTGCATCGCTAATTCACAGATTTCAGCAGCAGCTGGGGCATGCATGCATGCATGTTCATATTTCTGCATGAGAAAGCAGTTTGCCCTTGGTCTATAAAGGCCTCCACACCAACACTGGTTCTCCTTGAAGTCATTTTGATGAACATTTCCAATTCACTATATTTTGGTGGATGCTGCGGTGACAAAGTTGTATGTCAGAAAAATCAAACAGGTACATTTTGCTTTAGATAACTATAGAAAGGAGCAAATACTTGGCTTGCCTTCAAGTAAGTGAGGAATTTAAGACATACATCACATGGTAGCTTTGTAGTTTTGGTAGATGCACAATTTAACTTGTAACCAGTAATTATACTTGTCAGCTTTTATGATCAAAACACTATACTGACAATAATTATACCACCAATCTGCCCCTGAGAAATAGATAAACAAGCATAACTGTTACAGGCATTACAAGTGCAGAACAGGGGACATAACAATCTGATGACAAAAAATACTGGTGGCAAAACCAGCATTAAAATATATGGTGTGCTCAATGTGCAAACTAACTCAGCCAAGGGCACTGGGTGAACATCCTGCAGCACAGCAGGATGCAAGAACTATGCCTTGCCAGGCCACCACTGCTGCGACTTTGACGTGGTGATGATTACTGTATTATCATTTATATGGTGATTCAAGGAAAGCATTAATGTTGCCACACTTGCAGACACAGACTACACTAAGCACTGCTGAGTATCACTGAACAGACGGCAGCTCTCCAGCGTTGCTCAATGTAGTATTTATAACACAATCAGAGCTGCTAACAATGTGAGTGGAGAGTTTCCTTAAGTCTCTGCAGCTAAGGCACTGCCCCCAAGGCAAAGAAAGCAACGGGGGAGTCTTTCTGCTGACTTCAGTAGCCACTGAATGAGACTCCTCTTGTGCGTGATACAAGGGGCTGCTCTGACATCTGCAAGAGCCAGCAAAAAGATCTCTGTTGACTTTCAAAATATATCAGACCATTTCATCACCTACACACTGACCTACCACAGAGTACAGTATTTAGATTTCCTATTTCATGTAGACTTGTAGCTTTGCAGTGAAAAGCACTCTAGCACTTCACTGGTTAAGGGATCCAAGGCTGCCATGTGTGACAGCAAGGATGCACAAAAGGAGCAAGTTATTCCAGGAGACCACTGTCCAGGAGATGTCACTTAGAGGACTAAGATGTCACTTAGAGGACTAAGTCAAAAGCTGATTCTCAGAATTAATTTTGCAAAATAAAGCAACAGTAGCTGATAATTGTTATAGATCTGTAACTCTTAATTTCTAAATCAGTGGTTTATTTTACAGTGCCTACAGCTGCAGGCTGAGCTCTCCCCTTTAGTTTTATCCCTTCTTGGCCTCTGCAATTACCCTCAATGCCCTATTTCTCCAAGGCAGAACCCATGTGAAGAAACCACAGTCCTGTATGTTTTCTAAAGATATACGCACTGGCCAAGCCCAGTTGCATCCAAACTGCTTTTCTATCCCCTGTTCTTATTTCTCAGGCCTCTCTGATTTTTCAACATGCTTTCAACAGTGCAAAAAGAATCATAACAGCAACCATTTCGTGGGGCTTGGTGAGTGACCCAAGTTAGTGACCACCAGTAGTTCTGTAAAGGATTAACAAACCAATATCTATGCACACTGCAAAAAGCCAATCTGCACAATGTAAGAATCATTTCAGCTTCCAAAGGCAGGAACAAGTTTGGAAGGGAAGAAAGCTTATTTACGTTATTTTTGGATGCAGATTATGAATTGAATACACAGATTTTTGTTCTGCTGGACAAAACACAAGACTGACTTGTTAGTGACAAGACAGATCTTGAACCTGCACAACTGCAGGAGAGCCTTTAATGACAAGAGTACTTTGCCAATGGTGGGATAAAGAGATTCAGTGTCTTAGCAGATGATACCTTCTGTCTTACTTATTTAGCCACAGATTTAATTACACTGATAATGTCATGAGAAGCAGAAATCAATTATTCATTAAGCCTGCCTAAGAAATAATTCTTTTATCCCATGTATTTTGTTTCAAGATCATTTACACTTGGGTAAAAAGGCAGTTTTCTTCCTTCAGTGTCAATATTTTATACAGTAACTCACTTAACAGCCCAAGTGAAAATTGAAGTGGGTCTCTCAAAGAGGACCAGGACATGATACTCTATGCAAGGTATGAAGGTGATGCTTGAAGACTCCACTAGTCTTCCTGTGACATATCAGTGGCTGTGTGATTAAGGGATCGTAAGTAGGATGCAGAGAGTGGTCTGTTATATCCCTTTCAAAAGCAAAGTTTTTCAATGCATTTACATCTCAGTGTCCCATGACTTCTTCAGAGGTTGTTGGATGTGAAACTGCAGGTCTTGCACTGCCTGTTTTCAAGCTCCCTCCATTTTTAATAAACACAAGACCTAGCCTGCCATTACTTTCTTGGCATACTTTCTTGTTCTCTTTACCAGCAAACAGATAATTATGGCTTGGTTTTGCACTAGTTGCCTAAAAATAAATGACCAAATGAGAGTGTTATTTTCAGAGGGAGAAATCTGTCTCCTACTTGTTCTTTCCCTGTCTAGCTCCACCACTTTCCAATAAAGCCAGAACCGTAAACCTGCACAGTAACTCACGTAAAAATATACTTGTTTTTGTAAGATAAAAGGTAGGAATGGAAGAGGAAGACTGAGAAGAGCTGAAGTCTGAGAAGGACTGAGGCTGAGAAGGAGAATTCAGGGCTGGAGAAAATGGTGGGGAGGCATGGAAAGAACAGAGAAGTAGATCTTGGCAAGGAGACAGCCTTATCCCCCCTGCACACAGCTGCAAATTCAGCAACAGTTTATTAACCCAAGTTTACACAAAGTAAAGAACAAAAAAAAACAGCTGCAGAGGAAGCAGCAGGATCACTTCCACCCCTACAGTGGGATACCCTGTATGCAATGTAACTGAACCTCATGAGGCTGTTTGGGAGCTGGATGTGACTCATTTGTGTGCATCGTGCTCCACAATCACACTGTTAATGCAAAGCTGTCCATGGTGTAAAATTTCCTACCAAACATACACAACCACACATTTGTATATGCACATTGCATCAGTATTTAGCATTACCCCAGGACCCCTGAGTTCTTGCCAGAGTCCAAGCTCTACCTGGGCTATAGAATAGAAACAGTCAGGAACAGAAGCAAAAGCATCTCTGCAGACTCACAACTGTGCATCAGGCAGGGAGCTGAGCAGAGTGCCCATGTTCTTCTGCTGAAGACCCAGATTAGCAGAGAATCGTGCACAAATGGGAGTGTGCATAGCAGGGATGAGAGAAGCCTACAGATACAGGATTTATCTCCACAGTGACAGTGTGCTCATGCCTGGGAAGTGCAGCATGGAAGGATTTGTTTCCAGGCTGTAAATATATGGTGTTTAAGTATAAGAAGGTGCATACACATGCTTTTGCAGGTCCAAAGCTATGGGGAAAAAAAAAAAAGAAAAGGACAAGCTTCTCCTTTTTTTCAACTATTCCTTTATAGAGTAATAGATATAGAGTAATAGATATCACTGGTACAATGGTCTTTTACAGAAAGAAAACGGTATTTGTGGAAGTGCCTAATATTGTATATCTCACCTTAACCACAGGAACCTTCTTTCAGTTTACATTAAGTAAGACATTACACTTTTGGTGATTTCAGCTTCTCCTTACTGGTTCAACTAAACATTTATTTTCTCCTTCAGCTGAGCTTATTAGGAATATTTAAGGTATCAAAATGAGCTGAAAGCTACCATTATGCATCTGCTATCCAGATTTTCCATCCATCTATTGACATCAAAGCTTAGTTCAAAAATACAACATTAACTATATTGCTACGTAAATACAACTCCTTCAACTACTATTTTGTAAATAAAATGTATGCAAGGTAAAGCCAAGTCTGACTTGAACAGATGAAACTGTCTTCTGCCAGGTATAGAGATGTCTTTGTTACTTCGGCTTCTGATGACAGTTCCCCCCACCAGCTTGTACGTTCATCTTCTGTCCTCTAATTGAATTAATATTCACTTCCTCTTACTAATCCCCAGATGCTTGTCTGAAATTATCTAAGACACAGCCCACGTTTACAGGGAGAAAAGATTTATATTAGGGCAGGAATTTGATAGCTACAGAGGTTGCTAATTTGCTGTGCAGCCAGGCAATCTGACAGCAGGAATGTTGCGATTTTTTAGTGTTCCTCTGAAACTTGGGATGCAATGTTTTGCTTTTAGCTCCATGCTGGACCACACTAAGAATACTGTTCAGATGTGATTTAAGATTGAAAAGAAAGGAACACTCCTTCCTGGATTTCCAGGCACCAGAAATACACATCAACTTCAGTGCACTGTAAGTTTGCCAACTCTCTCTGGTTTGGCTATATTTATTATGCCACTACCAGGGGAAAAAAAAGGGGGGGAAATCTTTGCAGCATCAGACTCTTCAGCATTTTATAATGCAATAGAATCTGTGCTGTGGAATGGTGAGAAAACATAAAAAAAAAAAGCTCCTTTCTGGCCCCTTGTATCAGACCTTGTAACTTGAAGTTTGGCCTCTTTAGAGCTTATGAGTTTTGCCATCAATTTTCAACAGATCAATTTTCACTTTTCTCCCAAGGTTATGAATAAATAGAAACATCTACACTGACAGCATGGTGGAAAACCTAGAATACAAAGCCACTCTCCCCCTCCAATGCAACTACACAAAAGCATTGCTGTGAAGGAAATGAAACTTTCTTTTCCTTCCACCTTCCTCATTTTGCCATTGCTTCATGAATGTAGGAATGGTTCAAGCACATGATGGTTCAAGCATAAGACCCCATCCACAAACTAGAATATAAAACTGCAACAGGTTAACAGATCAAAAAAGATCTACTTAAGTGGTCCCAGTGTGACAGGTACTATGATGTTTAAGAGGGAAAAAAGGCATACACAATATAAACACTAGTACTGCTGTGTTCAAATGCTGTATAGGTATTACCTTGTACATTTTTTTTTCCTTTTCTTTCCACACCTGTTCCATATGACTAAAAACCAAGGTCTGAAAACTAGAGAATAAAAGCAGTTTTAAGCGTGGCTGACCCAGGTGCTGATTACTGAAACAATCACTCTTTCAGTCTGATAATTAAATAAACATAAGTGCAACTCCAACAACCAAAAGTTAGGGTGCTTCCCAAGCATGAGAGAAGCATCCTCCATTTGCAGGGGTTTGGCTCCTGGTTCTCTGGTTCTGGGAGAGCACCCTGACCACCAGCCTGGGCCCCTGCAGTTTGCAATTCAGATTGAGTGAACTATTAATTACTGCCATTACAAGGGTTTGATGTTACCAAACAAGATTGACAGGGCAAGACAAAATTTTCTCTTTGTTTTACCAGATCAACACATAAGCACACGAAGTCTTAACCATGGTTCTTACTCTGTTATAGCTCCAGATCATCATGACAAGAGGCTTAATAAAGAGCCTGTCAGCCCGAAATCCCACTAATTTCTTCTGTTTAGTTTCAGAATGCATGACAGCATGAACAAGAGAGACTGAAGACACCCACTGCACTGCATCACCTGTATCCATGATGTGGGCACCCTGCTGCCCACTCTGCGATGCACAGTTGAATCACCCCAAGTTCACCATTACCCCACACACACACTTGTTGGATTAAACCCAAGTCAACCCTAAGTGTTTCCCAGCTACTACAACTGGAAGAACTCAGCCCAAACTCACAACTGCTTTCAGCCATCCCCAAAATGCCTATTTTCCAGCTGATCTTTTTGCTCATCCCTGTCCATAGCCAGCAGTGTAGCCCCATTGGAAGGAAAGCCTGCTTTTCCCACATGCTAAACAAGCAGTATGGATTACACTGCAGCACCCAGCTTGACCCACCTTATACTTCCCCACAAACTTTAGCAAAAAGAAAACTTACTTAGAAAGCGTCTTTAAATAATCTGTGCTTGATTTAATGATTTACACTCTTGTACAAAAACTCTACAGCCCATTTCCCCATAGTACCATGAATTTCCTTAGTACAGGAGTCCCAAAAGGCACACTGGCTTCTGCAGCCACTTCTTTTAAGGGGAAGTATTTTAATCTCACTATGTCTGTGGCATTCACAGAGAAACATTCCTGAATCTCTCTGCATAAAAGGGATAAGAAGATTATTGCACTTTCACCAAAGAAACCTTTGGTAAGGCGCAGTTCATTACATTATTGAGGTTAATTTATATTGCAAAAAGCTAAAAAGTGACTGCATAATATATATTGACGTTACATATAGTATCAATGGATATTACAGGCCATTCTGTAGGACCTGAGGTGCTGCATCAGATACAGTTAGGGCTGTAAAAATGGGACCTGGGGTATCTAATGTCTTGAAACTAATTGCAAATTTAACAACTTTTTCTGCCCTTCCTTAAAATTAAAGTCAGACAGTAAATAAGAATTACCAGTACCAGCAGGTAGATTGTATGTCTGTATTCTCTAATTTTCACAGTTACATCTATTGGGATATGTTACAATCCCTCAGGGAGGGAGAGGTTACAGCTGGGCTCTCAGCATTTAAAGAGATCATCTGGCCCTGTCACAAGTGGGCTGCAACTCTGCTGCAGTTAAGAACCCTCTTTAATTAAAAAAAAAAAAAAAGAATATAAGAAAAAGAAGAAAGATATTTGAACAGACACACAGTGAAAAGTGCTGCTTGGAGCGTGACAAAAAGGACACACTCTACTCTGCAGGGGCTGGGGGCGGGGGGGCAGAAATCTGTGCTCATCACACCTATTTGCAAACACTAATATTCCCCCACTGCCCTTTGCTTCCTAATTCTCCAAACTGCCATATCCTGCTGCATTTTGAAGTATGATTATCCAGCTTTTCCAGTATATAACTTGAAAACAGGGAGGAAAAATTAGGAACTTCATGCAGAGAAAGAGGCAGGGGAGGTGCTCCATTTGAACATTACAGAGTTTGGCGCAAGCATTTGACTGAACCAATGTGGTTCAGGTCTCCAGAAGTCTGATTTGGAGACAATTAAACATAAAAAGCCACTGAATGGCACCAGGTCAGAGTTCTGGAGTCCAGGTCTTCTCTCCACCCAGCTGGTCAAGTGCTTATCTAACAAGGAGTCCATACATTGCATACAGATATCCAGTTTTGAAAACTGTGTTATCCTCTTTCATCCTCTTTCACCTCCAACACGTACAACCCTTTTGTTGTTGACCAGATCTCTTGTATTATTAAATCTTTCCTCTCATACTTTTATGCCTCAAAAATCTTTTATATTAAAGCTCATATGCTCTCAAAATATAAGTCAAGGGCTTGAGAAATTAAAAAGATGAATGTCTGCTGCTTTTTTTTCTGTTTGGGAAATCTGAGCTACTCTGAGTGAGACTGCATTTTTTTCACTTCATGCAGGTTAACAAGTCTTTTATTAAACACAGGTGCCCAAAAATTCATCCCAATGCACTGCAGTAACTTGAATGAACATGTCCTGGGGATAATTCTGGCCTTTGAGTGCTGGTAGTTACTGTGCATACTTGTCTGATTAATTCCTCTTGACTTACAAAGGTATCCATCATATCATAACGAATGATCTATGAAGCACACCAGTATCTGAAACCCTCCCCTCCCCAAGTCATTTCCTCAGCATCTAAAACAGGATCTTATCATTTGTAATCAGTAATTAATAACAAAGCATTCTCACTAGTGCAATTTTTCTGCTAAGGTTAATGTAATAATTCATCCCAGGCCAGCTGCTGTTTTATGACTTCCAAGCACGACAGTAAGTAATGTTTTGCATAAGAAGTCATCCATGGAGTAAATCAATTAGCTCCTCTTTCATCAGCAGGCATTTTGCTGCAGCAAGCGAGGCTAATTACATATAAAGTTGTTGTTTACCAACATGAGTAGGTACACAAAGTTTGGCATTGCACATTGACTGCTCTCCTTATGTTTCCATTCTGCTTTTTTTCATTAAGGAGTTTTTAATCTTTGATCAATCAAACACTGTGATTATGAGCCACACTTACCATGCTGTTATTATCTGCACAGATTTGCCTACAAAGACCAGCCAGCATCAATCACACAATATGTGGTTTCAGTCCTGGTAAAACTTTTGGGCCACTTCTTGCCCTCAAGAAGGACACATACATACTCATGACTATTCATCTCGGTTGCAAAGCATCAATAAATTCTAATATACTGTTCTTTAGATAAACTGCACTACTTCTCATTCTCTAAACTTCACTTCATAGAATAGCTATATGGCTGTTCCAAGCAGGAAATTTGGAAGCCAGAATGTATATATGTGAAAACCAGAAAAAAAATTAATGTATAGCACTGGTGTACAGTGCTGGTATAATCTTGTCATACTGGAATTGGCAAGTAACTTTGGAAATCTACATTTTCCCCCCCTTTTTGACTGATATAGCCATCTCAGGGTTTTTTTGCATGGTGTAGCTGATAGTATGGCTTGGGAAGCTCATGACCCACAGGTTGCTGTGCGCTGGAAGAGTATCATGAGCACTTGTAGTCTGGTCACCTGCTGCTGAGGACAAACACAGGTGAACTGGAGCTTAAGTCCTACTCAACGACCTTTGGTTCTTGTGTTTCTGAGAACAAGAGGCTGAACCACGCTGAAACAAACTGCACAGAGCTCAGCGCCTCAGGTTCACCGAGAACAGAAATACCAGGTCTTAAGCATTGGAACCTTTGATCCAATGAGATGTGGATGATGTGTACACAGAGCTCAGACCACAAACCTCTGTCCAGGAACCAGTACTGCTGCCCACAGGGTCATTCCAGTGAGTGGAAATCAATGAAAGATAAGAAACTACCAACCCAGGTGAAAGTTGAGTGATGTGGGCTGAACTAGGTTGATGTTTGCTGATGCTATCCAGGCAATCTAAGCCACAGATAATCACAGGGCAGCTCCCTAAAGGCAGCATTTGTGGCCTGAAGTGACTGAGGATGTATAAACACTGCTTGCAAGGCAACAGTTCACTTCCTTCCTTTCACTTGGTGGGAAGAAGGAGAGAAAAAGAAAAAGCAGAGGTAATAAAAGAAGTGGGTCATTTTGGAATGACTACTCCAAACCAGTCCAATACAATTTCATAACAAAAGCAACACAAGATCCACAGCTCTCACTCACCAGTTTTAGCAAATCACTAGACATTCTGGCTCCAGCTACACCAAAACCAGACACCTAGAAATACCTCTCCTCAACAAAGAGAAATGTGTTTGAAAGGGCAAGTAAAAAATGGAAAACAGCATGACCTTTAGCAAAAGAATCATGTGGACTCATGAATTAATATTAGGCAATGTCAAATTAGAAACTGAAGCAAACTTATCCTTGGATTTGGATCCTGATGGATACAGGTTTGTATCTCTTCTGTGTTCTTCTCAGAAGTCCAAACTGTTGGACCAAACAATTATGTTGCTTGTATTTAATGAGAATTAAATGTTAATCTTGACAACTAGAAGACAAAATCTAACCTCAAAGATGCTATCATTTCCCATTCCTTTAACATTTGGCCTATTTGGGTTTGCAACTTGTAATTCAGCAGCACGTTCATGGCAGTAAATAGATCAATGTTAACCACTAAAGTGTGCATAATGTTACCCAGTTCTGAACTTCTGGTGACTCCAGCTCATGGGCTGTTCCACAATTATCAGCTATTTTTAGAGCAGTGGGGCTGTACACAGCCATGCAAATTACAAGACACAGTTGTGTACGTTGTCCTCTAAGAATATGTCTTGCAAGTATTTGTTTACCCACATTCTGAAATTCCTGGGGTTTCATGTACAAAAAACGCCACCAAATCCACCCAACATAAAATGCAAGGTTATGTCACATTCCTGCAGGGCTCTTCATCTGTATTCAGTTACATCTAGATTCTCTCTTTTGCTACTTGTTGTGTGTTTGAATTCTCTTTCTCCTTTTGTTTATAATTATGTGGCTTTTTTATAAACTCATTTAATAAATGGTCCATTTTTGCCCTCAAAATTTGCCACTGGTACCTCTGAAGCTTATTAGTAAATCTCCACCTGAAAATTAAAGGGAAAAAAAAGATAATGTCGCAGACATGCTGCACGTTGCCTGCCATGTATGTGGAGACCCCAGCCTGGAAAACCACTTACTCAGTGTAAATCCAGCTCGGTTATAGTGAGTTTTCTTTCCTTCACGGTACATTAGTGCCCATGAAAAGTCTTGCAGTGAAAGCCCTAGAGAAAAAATCTTTTGTCCACAGCAAATGCACTTTCCACATTCTGCTCCTTTACAACAGGCAAAAGAGCAAACATGTTGTTCCTACTTTTACAACAATCACAAGGCCAGACACCCCACTCAGACATAAATACCACATGGGCTTTGTCATGGACACTTTCTCGAGCCCTAATTCAAGTGCTATCTCCACCTGTTTGTCCTCTCTTACTCCATCAAACATATGAACAATTATGATGAGTCCTCTGAAAATCTGACTGCAGTTCTAACACTCAGCTCCTACAAGCCACCAGACCACCCTTTCAGTCACCTCCAGATCACTGCTACATGTGAATTTCCTCAAGCCAAATCTTCCTGGGGTTTTTTGTTTGGTTTGTTGTTGTTTTGGGTTGGGGGTTGTTTTGTTTGTTTGGTTGGTTTTGTTTTGTTTTTCCTTATCTTCTCTTCCTTCTTCCTTTTTCTTTCTTTTACATAATCATTCAGCAGGTCAAAAAGAAATTCAAGAGACAAATGATGGCATCTGCAAACAACTCAAACAACTCCATAGAAGGAAACAAAACAGGCCAGGATCAGAGAGGCTGTTATATGTCAACACAGTAAATACTCACATTCTCAGCTGGTGTAAATCAACCTGTCTCCATCTGGTATTATAAGCCAGTGCAACTTGATGTTAAACACACAGTAGAAAAACCTTATTAATGCTAAATGTACAGTATTTTAAATCTCAGGGATTATTGACCCTATCTGACACCTATTTCAACCGATGGCCAAACTCTCATGTCCCCAGACAGGGAACAGTCAGGAGCACACTGCATGCAGGGCAGTATGGGCCCTCACTACCATCTCACATTTAAAGTTTCCTACCCTTAAAAATATCACAGCTACACCTAGCTTGTAGTAACCCAAAACTATATCTTCAGGGCATCTTTAAGTGGCCTAAGTCTGGTGTTTGAATTTAACATATTACTTTGAACTATAAAGAGAACTACAAATATCTCCTCAATCAGCTCTGCTGTTCCTCTGAGGCAGCTAAAGTAAATGCCAGGGAGTTTCAGTGGTGGCATACACAGCCATCAGCACCCAGGAAAGAAACATGAATTTACAACACCAGGAGTCCAACAGGTTCTTACAGTCAAAGATCAAATATATAACTGATGTTTTCATTGTCTAGATCACTAAGAGAGATATTTTGGCCAAAAATGTCTTCATAGAATCAAAGAATGATTTGGGTTGGAAGGGACCTTGAAGATCATCTAGTTCCAACTGCCATGAGCAAGGATACCTACCACTAGACCAGATTGCTCAAAGTCTCATCCAACCTGGCCCTGTTGTCTTGCATATTTATTATATCTTGACTTCTGAGCTGACTTTACAAATGGCAAATTGCGACTGTTTCAGCAAGGAAAGATTAGAGATCCAATTTCCATCCCCCCACTCTTACAAGTCCTGGCAAACTCTTGAAGAACAAGCATCCAACAGGCCAGTCTCTAATCTGCCACCCTAAGAAAGGTGAGACAGACATCTCTTTGGGCAAAAATGGAAAAAGAAAAGTGAACCATGTATTTGATGAAATATTCTAGGGGTCATCTCCAGTCTGCTGTCTTGTCTGGCAGCCTCTACTCACTGCAGTTTCTTGAGTGCATGCCAGATTGCATGCACTCATTTGTCTGCCACTGCCAGTCTCTCTAGTACTGAGTGCAGCATGCAAAGCGCCTTCCAAAAAAAACCAGACACCAATTAAGAACAGAGAAAGAAACAAAAATTAAAAGCTTGATAAAAACAGATGTCAGTAGGTGATGGAAACATTTCTGCATAAAAAAAGTCATCTCCTTAGTTCAACATCAGCTGCAAGAACTGCTGTGCTCCCTTGAGCATCGACTTTCTGGCTGGTTTGCAGGCAAGCCTGGAAAGGGATGTTAATGGTTTGCTTGGTCAGGGCATATAGAAAGGAAGGAGGACCAGTGAAGGAGCTTCCAGGTGTGTTTCCTCCTTCAGGAAGCTCAAGAAATCTTTTCAGTTGTCCAAGACTGCAAGGGCTCTGGGATTACGGCCCTTCCGTGGACGGGGATGTTTCTTTCTTTGGCCTTTAATGATGCTAAAGGGCAACGAGGTTTTGACTGACACACAGCAGACTCCAGAGAGACTAATTACTCAGACAGTCTCTTTTTCCTTATCCCCTCTTCTTGAGCATCTGCAAAGACTCTTTAAATTTGACCTGCAAATGCTAGTAATTTTCCTTTGTAGCACTGGATTGTTCCTCTTCAGGGCTTTTACACGCACTTTCCATTTACGCAATGCTAACTCCCATAATGGTCAATAAAGGCCAGTATATCAGTATGACAAACTTATGTTCTCAGTCATGCACAGAATTTGAATTGAATTAGAAAGTCCGCCTGCATTCATAAAAGCAACACTAACGAGCAAATGGAGCTTTACTGTGCTACATAACAGATATCACATATCTTTGGATCGCTGTCAATTCTTTATGTAAATACTTTAAACCCCTTAGACTTCGTTTTTCACACTATATAGTGAGTCTCTTCATAATCAAATAGTATTTAAAACATTTACTGCCTTGTTAAATCTAACAAGTTAGATTTACTGGGATAGTCACTTGCCTTAATAGCCAATTTAGTAAAACTCAATGTATTCATTGATGGATAAATATATAATAGGCGGTTGTTAAACTTTAATAAATATGTTTAATAGTCAGTTGGCATTTTCTCTCAATGGCAGCACTTCCTCTTGGCTGCCAACAGGAAATGCTGCTCCTGAATGTGCCAATTCAGCCCACATGTAGGGAATAAATTGATCTAGGGGAGCAAACAGGAGCACGAATTTCAGGTAGCTTTCCTGTGCTGCTTGTCACAAGATGAGCAATAACTGAGGTTATTCTAAGCTCCCATCAAGACAGTCAGGTGTTGAATAGCACAGTGTAAGGAAGAGCATGAGCTACAGTGTTTGTCTGGATTCCATACAACCAATGAAGCAGGACAGGAAAGGCAGCTGGCTGCCTGAAAGTCATTTAAATTATATTCACATATTATTATGCCATTCATAGTCTTACCACATTCCTTGTTTCATGTAGATCATGACACATTCATTCCACCCTGCCACTCTGTGTCAATATGACACCTCGGCTTCTATCTAGATCTTTTAAGGCTTTTGAGTACCTGAGAAAAAAATTTGAAGGAATTCACATCATCAAATGACTGAAAACCTTCTAAAATCAGGCTCTTAGTTCAAACAGTAGAACTTTATGGCTAATCTCTGCAGGTCCCAGGATCAGCTCTCCATACTGAAAGCAGCTATTGCACATAAACAAGAAAAATACAGACCAAAATATCCTCAGAGGAGACTGTATTTGTATGCTGGGATGAGAAGCTTGATCATAGCCATGAGACACTCACCTGGGTGGGATTATATAGTTCCTGGAGTGGGCTTCTGGATCCTTTCCGACAGCAAATGTCCATCCCAAATGGATTTCTACGCATTACTGCAAGAGGAAATTGAAATTGGTACAGGTTAGCAACACTGGTTAGCAGTAATCAATTGCAATACCTACAACAAGAAAAGATTTTCTGCCAGATCATGGGATTCCAGACAGTGCTGTTGCTTAACTCCTAATTTTACTTTCTCTAGAAATTGTCCGAGAGCTAAATCCTTTATCTATTGTGGAAGTTACTAAATACAAAAGCTCTCTTATAGAAGCTGTTATGCAACAACTCCCAGCTTGGGTCCACAAAAATTCAAGCATAGGGACCAAAAACAACACAATTTTCAGCAGTGCTAGGTACCTGCTTCTCTGACCATCAAGGAAGAGTCAGATGGATTCCTTATAATTGGCATTTCTGAGAGGCAATGTTTGAGCCTCAATACAGATTTACACAGGAACCTAATAATAAAACATTGATTTTAAAGCTTCTGGCCTAACTCTTTGGTTTCTCCTAGAACAGATACTCATCAGTACAAAAAGCACATACAGTCAATATATACAATATTGTACGTATTACAACTGGAAATTTGACTGATCCACGAGCCAACATACGCTCTGTTATCCCCACTGGAGACCAGCAGGTTTTCAAACCGAAGACTTTGACAAAGGTCTGATCAAGGAGCATTTCAGATGGCAAAACATTTTTCCGGAGAGATGTTGATCTGAGCCCCAGCAGGCGCAGAGATCATCAGCTTCAAGTTAGACTTCTGTGGCCATAAAACTCTGCATAAGAAGCCATTTGGCTCCACCCACCTCCTGCAGTCAGGAGGAAAACAAGAGCATGCCCGTGCTTCTAATCTCTTGTAGCCCACATCATCCTCTGCTAACACTTTTCAGCACCCAGTTTGCCCCGAGAACTATGGAAGGAGCATCAAGCTGTCAGACATCAGGCATCACACTGGGGGGAGGTTTGTCTCATCAAAGTTTAATTACAACATAACAAAAAAAAAAGAAGTAAAAAAGAGATGTTCCTGCTGGGAACATCATGTTAAGCAGAGTCATGCATGCTTTTACCACCTCTTGCCATGTTTTATAACCAGACATTACTGAAGTGTCCTAGATCAATGAGCTGCACCACTTGCTGTCATGATATAGTGGGCTTCAAGCCAAGTCAGAGAATACAGCCCAGTCATGTTTTAATACTGAGGGCTAATATGTAATCATAATTGATACATTAAGTAGTGTAAAGCACAGAAAACTGTATACAGTCCAATCTGGAAACATAACTGATTCCTTCACTCACTTCATATCTATTTTTCAAAAGGTAATTATCTACAAACATGCTGGGTTGCTTTTCCCTAAGCAGACAGATTCCATGGGTCTTGTGGCAGGAGTTGGACATACATACTCAGGAAACAAAATGGCTAAATGTTTTTATTGTCTTCACAATTAGGACAGTAATGTTACTAGAGGCTATAATTTTAACTGACACATTTAATACCTGATTAATCACCTGATTAAATTCCGAGCATTGCAGGCAAGTATTGCAAATCCTCCCTTTTTGTGATAATCTGCCCTTTTAAAAGATAACTTAGAATGTGTTTTAAAAAGTTAAAACTTTAAAATTATTTCACATGACTAATGTCAAGCTTCCAAAGCCTAGAAGTGGTGCTAGGAAGAAAACAATGAAGTAAGGATGTGAGACATCCAGAAGCTATTCTAATTACAGAGCTCATGTCCATCTCATCCCCTGTCTGTCATCCCCCTCCATACTCTTGTATCAGGAATTGTGCCCAGAGATGCTTTCAAAATCATTTGGTAGCCCCCTCCTCATTAAAGCAATCTTTCCAAAATGAAGCCTTCCACTCAACATCAAACCACACAGTTTCCACTTAGAACACCACAGCAGGGGGAAAGGGAAAGGGGAACGTTTCAGTGTATCCAGACTATATTACCTAAGATCCTGCAACACTGATGCTTTGTTACAAGATGAAGAAGAATAATTCTAGTGTGGCGTTCCCTAATTTATTATTTCACTTTTCATTTCCATTAAATACACTAAACAGTAACGTGCATAAATGTATACCTTCCTGGTTCACTCAGCCAGCAGGTATGAACACAGAAGCACTTTATATGCAGCAGTAACAGCAATAAAGATTAAATTATTTACACAACATGCAAGATTTGTTTCCAGATGTAAACAGACAACAATAAAAAAAAGCAACTGTTTCCCCAGCCAAAGCTAAATGCTAGTGAAGAGCCTTAGTCATGGAGGCGATTCAATCGATTTTATCAAACCCAATATTACTTAATTGGCTTGGGGGTTTTTTTCATTAAGCCTTTAGAAGCAGACTGAAGGGTTAGCATAGCAACACAGCACTCGTTTCCCTGTTTACTGCTGTCAGGAACATCATGCCTTGATGCAGCTGTACACAGCACCTCTGTGCACACCTGGAAAACACTTGTGCCTGGAATTTAACTACAGCATCAAAATAAAGGTGCATAATCCCCTTTCCCCAGCAAAAATCCCACTTGCACTGTTTGTAGAATTGTCCATAGGTGAATAACTATAAGGAATGTTTTCATACTGTTCCGCCTTGCTGGCATGTCTGTGGACAAACTCACCTCTCAGGGCTCCTGCAACCTGTTTTCTACCATCTTAGCTTCTCTGAGGCAGTGTTTCATCATGCAAATGACACAACATTTTGGGCCTGAATTTCATCCATAGCAATCTGGATGGTAACTTCAGCTATACTAATTTTAACAATGCTTTCACTAAGAATCCATCAAACTATTGTGGTAGTGAAAATTAAAAAAAATCAAGCCCGTAATCCTCACCAAATCTTCTTATTAGCATAGTAAATATCTAAATCTACATTTTATGGCTTGGGCTGATCTCCACACATAATTATAGATAATTATAATCTAATGATAAGTGTTGCATGTGCATGGCTCCAAGAACTGATCAAAAGATCACATTCATGCACACTAAGAGTGTGAAGCAGCTGACAAAGAATCTTAGAATTGTTTAGGTTGGAAGAGACCTTTAATATTAGCAGCATTAGATGCCTTTAATGATTAAAGACTAGTGTTATTACTGCAAGTGCACAAAAACGTGAATCCCCTGAACGTAGCCAGCAAGCAACTGGATAACTGCTAGTTTGTTACTGAAATAAAGAGCTATAAGAACATGAATGCCCTTCCATCCCCAAGAATGATTTGTCCAAAGTGCAATCTTGGCTCATCTTGCTAAAATCTGTGAAATCACTAGTTATTAGTCTAATAGGAAGTTTGGAGAGGATGTTATCTAGACACCAAATTTCAGTTTCTCAAAAGAGAAAGATAAATGTTGTCGCTTATCAATACAATAATCAACTGTGTTCATATACACAGAGAGAAGGAAACTACATGTGTAGACTTTAAATCATCTCAGAACAGAAGCATCCATGCACAACTTCCAGAAAATTCCATTTAGACCTACAAGTACCAAGAGCAGGAATTTGACCTGTGAATTACAGTGCCCTGAACACAAGAACACAGCACTCCTCAGTCAAACCTTCTGCTAGTGTCTGTGCAGAAAAGAAGTCCAAAGGTTCTGCCACCAAGCAAGGTATCCTTTGAAGCTCCTGCCATGGTCCAACAATCAATGTGTTTACAAATATCTCCTCCCCAGGGCCCCCAGGGACCTCTGCCCATGATGGCAGAGGCAGGGTTACAAGTGACAGAGTAAAAGCAAGTGGCAAAGCACCTGCAAGGTCTACAAGAGGAGATGTCACCTCCAGGTTGCATCTAGCTTAGAATAATGGGCACAGGTGGGGAAGGGCAGCATGCAGGAAGGCGTGGTATAAAGCCTTCATTTTTGGCGCGACATTTCAGAAATTGAAGATCATTAACATGTGAACCAGGCTTAAGTTGTCACCTCTACTTGGCAGAAAGCATTTATAATGCATCTGGTAACCTACAAAGACCCTGTCCCAGAATGGGAGACCTCTGGAGAAAATACCAAAAATAAGAAGCCACATCAATGCAATTTCTGCTTCTCCCTATGACAAGCTGCAGAGAAACTGAGAGAGGGGACATGGTAGCACTTCTATTGGGAGATTACTGGCCTAAAAAGATATGTCAAAAACTGGGACTACCTAGACAACAGTGAAAAGGAGACAGGAGAGGGAATGGGAACCAAGATTTTTGGAGACTTAAAATCATAAAGGTCACCTTCTCACAAACTTGTGTGGGTTCAAGTCACAGAGGCGACTCTGCTACAAGAAACACACAAAATAATTGCAACTTCTTCCACTGGACTTACAGAGACAAACAAGTGACATTTCAAATGTTGAGTGCATGCATTCAGCAGTCAGCTCTATCACCACCATCCTGCAATCTTGTAAATGTCAGAGGCTCCAATTTCCAAAACTTCCATATAATAAAAGTTCCCCTACTGCTATCTAGCAACTGCTTCCCTACTTGGTAACATTTAATTTACATCGCTTGGACTATTCTAACTACTGTCATGATAACAAAAGCCAAACGTAAAAGCTTTATCTCTGTTCGCTGCCTCTTAAATTAACAGTCTCATATAACAAATATTTGAAAAAAGTTCTGAGGGTATATTAATATTTAACTTTTCTTTGCACTGGTCTGGAGCAAAGACAAAATTCCCTAATACAGCATCACTTAAAGCTGATATACGTAATTCACTCCACCTATTGGAATACAAGTTGTCTCACTAAGGAGGAAAAAGTATGCACTGCCAGCAGTAGGTAAGACTCTGGTTGAAGATGGGATCCTGTTCTTGTTTTAAAGAAAAAAAGTCAAATATATTTCTCGTTTTGGTCTGTTTGCTCCTTTTTTTTGGTCCGATTTCTGTATGAGAGGCTGAAAATGGACAGCATTCTGTTTGCTTCTTTTGGCTGAAGTACATTGCTCTCCAGCTAATCCACTGCTCTCCTGCTGTCCAACTGCCCCTAATTTCAGGACAGAGTTAATGCTTTTCATGGAGCATCCTGATAGCAAAGAGCAGGTACATGACACGGTAGCATTTTCCTTGAGGTGTAAACAACTGGGTTAAGGCTGACCATTCACCCAAATGTCCCCTACCCAACCTAGACAGAAAAACCAGCGCCACTTGGTTGAGGCAACATAGCACCATCAAAACAGTTACTTAAATCTTTGGCATCTTTAGCCATATTTACATAAGCTAGTGCCTTCAAACTTCCTGAATTTTTAAAGAAAAGCAGCAATAATTAATTATACTCACACTGAAGGTTTAGAGATTCTCTTCAGCTTAAGATTTTTGAAATGGTTTTTCTTGCACACACTTCTGCTGTGACCCCAAAGCAGGAAAGAAAATTACTTCTGCTTGACACACATGATGAAGCATTGAAATACACATTCAAATACTACACTAAACACAGAAGCACCCATAGGTTCAATTGTAAGCATACATCTGTACATGATATTATAACGGCTCTAGCAAAAATTATGCTTAGGGCAAGCAGGTCACATCCAAATACAAACTAAGCAAGGTTCAATCCAACAACATTTTGCACATGCAACATTCTTTAAGCATTATAACACTCAGGGCAAAGTTGAAGTAAGTGACCCTAGGAAGCAGCTCTTTCCCAGAGTTTGTCAGAGGTTTTAGACTGATTTTTTTTTGCAATTTGGAGCATGTTGTCTACATACCTTTCAGACAGTTAGCTAAAATCATGCTGAACAAGCTTGTCATAAGTAACCAGCTCATTCTGCTTCAGGAAAATGAGACTTCCATAATAATTGACAACAATCTGCTCTGCAAGGCTTCAGCCAAGTCCAAACCACAGGCAAAGCTGGAAATTCAATGACAAAAAAGACTATTTCAAATGTCATTAAAATTCCTATGCTCCCTTCTACAGATTAATCAGGATAAGGGCACCAAATGGTATGAAGGGGTTAATTTTTAATCAGCAACCAGGAGCATGAAGAGTGAATGCAAATGCTGTCACCCAGCCCTGGCTCCAGAGTCTGAGTAAGGGGACTTTGAGATAGCTCTCCAGGCAATGATTTATGAACACTAATCCTTCAGCAGGGGTTCACAAAGATCGACGGATTGATAGCAACATCTTGTGACATCTGGGGCCTTGTGCTTTGCTGCATTCAGCTAAGGATTTTAGACTAAGTTATCAGTCTTTCATCTGGAGACCACAGGTACAAGGATTTATGACTAAACTCTTGTCTAGCCTCTTTTGATTTCTTACGGCAAAACTGCGGCTTTCTTCGCTGGAGCTTGAGAGATGTATTTTTAGAAAGCAAAAATCAGATTAGGTGTTTTATATAAGCATGTCAAAGCCTTAAATGCAGAGAATATGATAATTCTTATTCTCTACATTAATGAGGAACCAGATTTTACCTTACACCAGACAGTAAGTACAAAAACAAGGGTTTATTTAGCTTGAGAAACAAACAATAAAACGGACACAAGAGAAGTGAAGGATGAAAAATAAACAAGAGATCACACTTCACTGAAATTATTATGGCTGAGAAGGGCAGGAAAGCTGCAAATTATGGAGCCAGGGACCAGAGTCCTCAGTTCACAGGTCAGAAAAGTAGAGGTAAAGAGGTTAAAAACTTCCACAAACCAATTAATTGCTGCAGACTGAATTCATGCTAGGAAGTGAGATTTCTGTTATGAGCTACTCATTTAAGGTGCTACAATTAACAGAGAGCCACAGCTGCAAAGATGGGTTGTCCCATGCAACTCTGGAGGTGGCTCCTTCTACTTTCCACTGACCAGCAACCCTAGATGGTTGAAGCTATATGAAACAAACCCTGGCACAGTAAAGAAATTAATTTGTTCAACATTTGTTTCCTAGCTCTAATCACTAATTACAAAGGTTGTAAATGCCCTCCAAAGAATAAAGAGATATTTAATTCCTTTTTGCTTTAGACAGTTTTCCAGAAATAAATTTGTATTTTATCCTGTTTGTTCTCAGATTAGCATGGGGATGGATTTAATTGGGCACAGCGGGGAAGTTAATATCCTTGGGTGAAATTATGCAGAGACTTAGATCCTTGGCCACCCTACAGACATTGCATGTGGCATAAATTAGCACAACATCTTTCCTGTTAATGAACAATGAGAAACTTTTTTCCAGTAATTTTTTAAAAATGTTAATCCATACAGCACTTCTTTAGAAGTCTCGAGAAATTATCCACAAAGTCAAGAGACTTTTCCACAGGCTTTACTTCTCCCACGAGGAGAGCTCTATTTTGTTTATCTCCGGAACACACAGGCTGCTTTTAATGCAGCACGTTTTTGAGGGTGCAAACTACTATCTATGTTAGACAGAACTTTTCTGATAGACGCTTGTTTTCTCTGGCATGAAATGCAGATTTGGGGGCATCACTATATTTCACAGGTCCATTCTGAATGGATCACTGACCACCTCAGCTGTCTGCTCACTCTGTTCGTCTCCTGGTTTATGCCACCCATTGGCAAAGCCAGATATCCCAAAATATTGATCAAAATGGTCTATTTATTTTTTCACCAAACTACTTCTAAGTCTCCATAAATAAATAAATAAACAAATAAAAAAATTACTATTCACATCAATTTAAGAACTTCTTTGTTTTATTTTCTTTTTGTCTCAAATGCAACATTCTACAAAGGAAGCTAGAAACTTAGGAATTGTGATTTATATGTATTTCACAAACAAATGTGCATTACAAATTTGCATGAAAGGACACTGTGGATCCAGTATATCAAATGCAAGAAGAACTTTGAGGACATTCCACATTTTCCTACTTTTCCACTTCAAGTTAGCCATGCGTTTTGCAAAATGAGATTGCAATAATCTGGGAAGGTTGGAAAATTTCTAGGGAAGTTTACAGGTTTCTGAACATGCCTCCCTCCAATTTCTAGATACGCAGTGTAGCAACATCAGCAGGCACATCTGCTGCTGGGTTGTCTTTACAGCAAAGAGCTGAATGCTCTACTCTGTTCTTCTTATCAGCCTAGTTTTCAAGGTTGTAGATAGTTGGCTATATCCCATCCCTCTGATGTAAGTTCAAACGAAAACTGTAAATGTAGGTCCAGGGGAAAAAAAGCTACATTTGCATTGCCCTAAAGAATAAGAAGCTGGATTTCTTTTTCTGTATTTCCCACTACTTCCATCACACTGTTCATACCAGTCTACTTAACAAAAATGATTTATGAGCTTACCAAAAAGAAAAAAAAGAGAGAGAGAAAAACCTTTAAAGGAGGAAGGTTTCTTTAGAAAGCTGTAATTTTAAAAGCATTTATCTTGAATCACAGTCAAAATGAAAACGATGGCTGCTGCAGCTGCAGTCTATTTAAGCTACTGTTTTTCTTTGCTGTTCTTCAACAGATGTGCATTGAAGATGAAACACAAAATCATATTTGCAATGGATCTACTGAAACACACAGCAAGTCTTCTCACAAGCCAAACAGAAGAGAAAATAGAGCTGCAGCAGTCATTTTAACCTGGAGCGAGGAAAGGCTTAAACTCTTGGTCTCTGAACTTGAGGCAGCAGCAGTCCACAGATACACATATGCACACCTGACCTGACACAAACAGAAACAAGGGACTCAGGTAATTTTTGTCCTAGTGACATGTCCAGGTGGACCAAGATTTACCACCTCTGAAGCAGCACCCCTGGTATTTTTAGTGCAATCACATCCTCCTGATACTTTACTGTGATTTATGAACAACAATTTTCTTTACAAGAATTTGATAAGCGGAGAAGAAAGTATGAAATCCCGCAGTAATCGCTTCCAGAGCAGTCATTCATTATGGCAAAGAGGATTATGACTGCAGCTTGTTGGATAAGCAGATGAGCTCTTACAAATTAAGGATGTTACTTCCTTGGCAATGTGAAGGCCAAATGCTGATATTAAAAGGAAAAAAGTATCACAGACAGTAAAGGCCTGATTCTGCGATTTGCAAGCTGTCCAGACTAATAATTAATACACAGCTGGGCTTACTGTCTTATTCCACAGAGTTTATTCTGTTTAATACTTCTAAACTCCAAGTAATCCCAGTGCACAGAGACACAATCGGCTTCTTTTCAAGATCTTTTACTTTTCCAGCAGCTCTTTATTGCCTCAGCTGACAAGGATAGGACAGGTCCAGGTCTGTAGAGCACTGCTGGCCCCATCTCCAGCCCCATTGGACCTCAGAAGTTCTCAACCACTCCTGCCTTCTTCCAGCAGGATCCACACATCCTTACACAGAGGCTGGGAAGCTGCTTTCACACACTGCTCTCTCCCTTAGCAATGAGCTGCACATGGATAATATTGCTTTCAGATGTAAGAATCCCCTCACGAGGCAGTTCTGAAATACCCCTAACCGCAGATCCTTCACAACATTTTACATATGAATAGGACATTGTCAGCTCCCTCAGACCCAGACTGCACTTCACCACACAGGAGAGTAAAATACACATTAGCACTATAAAACTTCATCTCAATTAGCATAATCTGTATTTCCATTATAGAGCCCAGCTTTACAGCCAACCTCGGGTGAGATACTGAGCACTCTGGATCTGTCTTTCTCTAAGGAGGAATTCTCAAAACACAAGAAAACTAATCAGAATGATGAATGCACAAGCTCTCAGTGCCTGTTTATCTTTCAGCAGTTCTGTTCCCTTCATCTGTCTCCTTCCATTGCTCCCATCATCTCAATGAGTTTAATTAAAACCTTTTGATGCACTTTGTCTGCAGTGAGGAAATGCAGCCATGCCCCACACATACCAGAGTGGATGGGCCAAGCACACCAACTCCAGCTCCTGAAGGCATGTCCCAGAGGAAAAAGGAGTGAGTGAGGAATGATTTTTCTGTGACTTTACTTCCAATGAGAGCATTTAAAGGGGAACCAAAACAGGAAGAAGTGGCAAAAGACACATATTCTGGTATCACTACCAAATATGATGCTGGATAGACTAAAAATTTTGAATTGACTGGGACTCCTCCTCCAAATAGTATGGATATGCTACATGCATATGTAAGAATTATGCACATATAGCATGAGGCTACTATGCAAGTAGCTTTCTTCTGCATCAAATAGGAATGAAGGAACCACATAGCACTTCAACATGTAGTTTCTCAGGTACCACAATACTGGATATCTATGTGACCTCTACTGGTAATAATAGTATTTCCTAATTAGCATGCAAAATAAGAGTTTGAGTCACTAATAGCCTGCCAACTGCATTGTGGAATTTCTATTAATGTTGCAGCTGGTAACCAGTAAGTATGTAAAATGCAGAATCTCTCTAACAGTATCATTCTGGAGGAGATTGGCAGCAAAACTGGTTGACAGAGTCATGGACTCAAAAAGTTCTTCCATAGGGAACAAACGCTGCTCTTGTACTTGTCTCCTTCCATTGCTCCCATCATCTCAATGAGTTTAATTAAAACCTTTTGAGGCACGTTGTCTGCAGTGAGGAAATGCAGCCATGCCCCACACATACCAGAGTGGATGGGCCAAGCACACCAACTCCAGCTCCTGAAGGCATGTCCCAGAGGAAAAAGGAGTGACCATGCAAAGAGGGCCAGAAAAAGCAGGAGAGATAAAAAAGGAAAGCACACTTTCCAGAGGACTTCTCTAAAATAATTCCCAATCAAGTTATAGTTCACCCATCAGAAAGACAACTCATCTTGTTTATAAACTTGCCAGGAGCAGCAAATCCACCTTGAAAAACTGATTTGACAAACTCTCCTCCCCAGACATAGCCTTTTGCTAAGCTGATGTGACCTATGCACACCTTCCAGCCAGAATCTTTGTGGTACTCTTTTTCCTTTCTTCTACACACACTCAAAGCTAACACTAAACTTTCTGAACTCAGGGTGCCCTGCCTCACACAGCAGCACAGCAAAGGCTGTGGTGGGACCCATATGATGAGCAAGTGCCACCTTCCCTCTCTGGCCCCGTCCTCCACCCTTTCCCATGCCAGGGTGGCATTAGTCCTCCTGTGGGCCAGGCAGCAGGCAGGCCAGCTGGTGAACCATCACCCTCAAACCCTTTTCAGACCTCTCTTTCAACAAAAGATGGCCCTCTACTAAGTAAGCATCACCTGGATTTTATTGCTCTATGCATTCAGTCCTACCAAAAATGACTAAGATTTGGCTGCCACCCAAGTCACTGGCTATTCACAATTCGGTATTAATGACTTGCAGTTCTCTTCCTCTCCACTTACCATTGCCCTAACTTTTGCATCCTCTATAAACCTGATCAATAAATGACTGTGTTTCATTCTGGATGATAAAGTAGAACATTTAACAAGCGTCAACCCAAAATCTGGTCCCTCAGGGATCCCATGGGAAGTGTATCTGTTTAGTGCTGATTTCCCAGTTACAGCTATTTCTTCAAACTGTCAAACATTTTTTAAATCAGTATTATGTGTGCCAGATTGATATGCATTCACTTGGCAATTTAACTTTTCAGCTGTTCGGTCCCATATGCACCTGTATAGAAGTAATTCTGGCATTCAAATATTGTATCATTAAAACAAAGAGGGTCATCAGCTTGGAGAATTAATTTTAAAACATTTATTTGTGAAAAATGTTTAGGTCAGCTGTCTGTCTTAACCTTCCAAGGCTTCAGAGAAGGCTTCTATGACATATTCCAGTCTTGCTTTGCTCTCAACTCTGCATGGGTTAATTTTATCACAAGCACTTGAAAGCTGAAACATCAAAACTGCATTGTAATTGAAAATATTTTACACTTTCAGCTTAAAAATATAGAGCAGAATGAAAATTACAGTTTAAGTGATGCTTTCTCAAGCCACAGAGTTGAATGGCAGATAGGACTGATCTGGAGGGAACAATCTCAGACAGCTGCTGCTTTTGGGGCAATCCTTACATTTTATTCTGAAATCTCCATTTGTCTTCATTGAATATTTTCCAGCCATGACCAAGGAGTATATGTAAAAAATGCTGCTAAATAACAGAACACCACAAATGAAAAAAACCTGATTTGATTTCAAATTTACAATAAGGGGTTGTCACATATTATCCCTTTCTAAGCTGAGATAAATCATCTCAGCTCCATGAACTCAAACAGATCTCTGTCCTTCTGCATGGCTGGGACTTGCACCTGAACTGTCTACAGTGAAAGGAAGATTTACTGAGATTGACTGCTTGAGTCCTCAGCAGGCAAAGCAGTGAAATCATTTTATTCAGCTGGGAAGGATATCATTTGAGGGCTTACGTGGAGCCATTCATGCAGGTATGACATGAGTGACTATATTACATCCATACATGACCAGCGTTTTACCCACCACCAGATGCTGTGGGGTTTTTTTTATTATTTTGTCATTACTTAATTTTCAAGAGTTGTAACAGGCTGCATCATGTTCAACTGTTCAAATCCAACAATTAAATAGCAGTTTATTTTCATTTCTGCTTTCCATTCTTTATATTTTGCTTCTATCTATTTCATTAGGGGATTTCTAGGCTGAAAGTTTAAGTAATGGTCAGAGAAAATGGTAATGTGAATTTTTCATCTAATAGTAGTCTTTTGTTTAATAACTTTTTTTCCCCCCAGAACACACTGCTTTTCAACTATTTTATTTAATCTATTTACTCTTGAAATAATATTTTCCCACCAAAACCTATTCTATCTTTCTGCAATCTTTATCCTCTCTTTATTCCTCTCTTATCTTTCTTTTTTCCCCCTCACTAAGCTATTCCCTTTGGCACTCTGCTGCTGCTGCCCCCACACACCTCTACCCATCCTTTTGGATCAATCTCTGCTAACCATTTCTCTTGCCTCACCTCTTCTAGTCTTCCAACAAGCCAAGAAAAAATCACAGCTTTCTCCCCAACCTGGTCACTATGCCAGGAACCTGGATCCCATTCAACCCAGAGCAAGGGGTAGCAAAGGGTGGCAGGGAGAAGAGGTGTTGAAGCCTTGGGGACTTGGCTTCAGCTGCTCAAGAGGAATCAGAAAAAGCCCTCTCCCATGTGTCCCCCTGGGTTTTGGGGGCTTTAATACCATCCCTGAGCCTGGCAGCCGTCTTCCACTACCTCAGTGTCCCACTCTCAGCTCAGTGCTGTCACTCTATCCATTCCCAGGAGAGCCCATCTACCCAGGGGCCCTGCATCAGCTGAAGTGCCAAATAATGAACAAGAGGTTTGAGAGGCAGGCAAATTACAAGGCCAAGAGCCACGGTGCAGGGAGGCCAGGAGGCATGGCTGGTCTTGTTTTTATTTGGGGCTTTGTTTTTCCTGTAGTTAAAGCAGTTAAGAAAGATGACAGAGTTCGAGGTCGGGAGCATTGTCACAGGCACACAAAGGCATGACCAGACAAGAGATTCAGCAGCAATGTTGCCAAGTGCTTCCCTGTTTCTCAGCAAACAGTAGCTTTTCTTTTCCATTTTACATACTTGCTTTCAATTCTCTATCCCAAATGTTTAAATAAACAGTAGTCATCCCCTCAAACAAAGGCCATGAGTATGGAAAATAGTCCAACATTTACATGCTACTTTATGACAGGGTGCACAAGAATTTTACTCTTCCCACCAAGGCTGTGCTCCAGCTAAAATTAGTGCTGGAAAAACAAAAATTCCAGGTAAATTAAGACTGCCTATTACCACTACCTCAGCTATGAATGTTATCTTGTAATGGGAACCCCTAACAGAACAGAAAAGGAGAACACCACAAGTTGATAACCCCATTCTCACTAACCTTGTGGAAACTGCATTTGCAGTGTTTCGTTTGTGGCTACAATCAAATGTGTGCTAATTTCAAAAGAGAGCTGAATATGCATATTTAAAAAATCAAATCCAAACCACTAGCACTGACTAATTTTGCTGCTCAAGAACTTAGCTATATTCTTTTTATGCTGCTGGTTCACGTTGCCCACAAAATAACGAGCAATACAAAGGCTGTAGATGAGGATATAAGTGAACCTGAAAAATCAGAGTTTCTGATCACCCTGAGGTAATTGCAATATAAGTAAAGAGTTCAGGGTGAAGGTAATGAGTGATTTCATTTAGATCCTCCCACGAACAGAATTAATTCCATGCTCTGCAGATGTTCATTTCTGTCCTATTTATCCTATGGGGAAATTAAAATACAGGGTAGTTTGCTGTATACTTTGCTTATCATGTTAAGACAATTTAACTGTTTCTCTTGCTACTTTCTCTGTGCTACTTCTCTTCAAACAAAGGACAACAGCCCTAAAGCATATACCCTCCATCGGCCCACCGCAGTCCCAGCACTGAGGACCTCATTTAATTCCTGCCTCACTGAGGAATGCCCTTTTAAGCAGAATGCCCTCCTTAATTATGTCATCTGGCCATAACAGTAATCATAGAATCATAGAATGGTTTGGATTGGAAGGGTCTTAAAGATCAACTAGTTCCAACCCTGCTGCCATGGGCAGGAACATTTTCCACTAGACCAGTTTTCTCAAAGCCCCATCCAACCTGGCCTTGAACACTTCAGGGATGGGACGTCCACAGCTACTCTGGGCAATCTGTTCCAATGCCTCACCACCCTCCCAGTAAAGTATGTGTTCCTTTAATCTGAATCTATCCACTTCCAGTTTGAAGCCATTACTCCTTGTCCTGTCACTCCATGCCCTTATAAAAAGGAATGCTAGTAAGTCCTGAAATCCAAATGAACTGTCTCAGGCTGAAGTTCAAGCTCTTAGAAATAATATGTGCTTGGGGTTTTGGTGTGAACTCTTCCATAAGCTTCCATTGTGGTTTTCTTCAAAATACCTGATGGCAGCATCCAGCTTTCCAAATATCACCCTCACAGCAGCTACAGTTAATCACCAGTCTCCAGTTGGACAATGCAGCATCAACCATCTGTTTTGCTTCAGAAACTCCCTGTTTGAGCTAGCGCTTCCCATCAATGCTTCCTTATGCAGAAAAGGGTGGGAATGCTCTGGTTACATTCCCACAATTTTCCACACAAAAAAAGCCTCAGAGAAGCTTCCCTACTGCCATGGAGCTGAATCTTCAGGACACGCTTTGGATGGTGATCTGGGCTGGGAGCAGGTTGAAGCTCATCCCGACTTGCTCGCCCCAAAACATAGCTGGCCATGAAGTCATCCCTATCCTTAAGTCAACCACGAATAAAACACACAGTGCAGGGAAACAAAAGGGGAAATAAAACACAAGCACAGCAAATCCCAACCGAACATAAGGGTTTCCCTCCATCTGCTAGCCCTTCGTACAGACAAAAGACAGAGGGGTAAACTCTGCACATGACTAAGGGTTTCCAGCACCACGGGTTTTCTCAATGCTATTTGTCTAATCAAAAAGTCAACAAGTTTCTCATGGATTTTTATTGCTAGGATAACACTGAAGGAAGAAACCACAAGACTTCATTTCCTTTCTCCCATGTTTCTCAAACAGCATCTCTTTGCTCACCACAGACAAAACAAAACACAGGCTTCTTCCCTCCCTTTAAACTAGAGATTAAGAAACTCAGATAATCCTTAATACTGAGAAACAAGTGACCAAAATGGTTCTTCCAAACCCAAACAGCATTTTTCTACCCCACCATCCAGACACAACATGGTCACACCAGCCACACGGGCTCTGCAATCTCCTTCCCAGAAGCTCCCTCCCAGCAATGCCATTTCTCCTCCTCACAGCAAAGCTTAGGTCAGGATTAAAGAGGTGAGGGAATGTCTGAAATACAACAGGTCTTTTACTGGCCACATCAAGTACAACATGTGAGACAGAAATGATAAAAGCCAAAGGAAGACTTTCAGCTTCCCAGCAAAAAGTAGCCATTAAAAGCAGTCATCAAGGCCAGGTGCCAAGCTAACAACGCGCAGGGTGACAGCCAGTCCCACCACTTGTCACTTGGTGAAATCACTGTCTCCAGGCTAACAGCTCGAGCAAGCGCTTACAGACATCTTGCTCCCCAAATCACACTGAGAGGAGACAAGCAGGATGAACTACAGGCCACCCCCAAGGGTCACTAATAATGCAATTTCTTTCTAACAGATATGGCATCACAGCAACCAGCATTACTATTTGACTTGAAAAGTGTAAAACACAGCAAGAACAAACACTTCTTCCTCCCTGTATCACCCCTTTCATCTTCCCATGGCCTTTCTCCTGAAAAACCATGAAGAAAAGCAAAAGTAAGACTTATAAAAAGCTGTGCCTATCTGGCACAAATAAATAGAAATGAAAAAAGCTTTAAAAAAAAAGTTCCTTAAAAAAAACCTGACCAATTCTACTACAACCTTTCTATTTTCAATGACAGCATTACAGGAATGATTTGAATACCTTCTTGCCCAATGCTATAATTTCACTGCTGTCACTACACAGGCACCAGTGGTACTGAATTTACATGAAATCACACCAAGAAGGTTATTAAAAATACAAATTGCACAATCCAGTGCTGAACACAACAGAATTATAGCTGCTTCCTAAAATATGAGCTGGTGCCACGCTGCCAACTGCAGCCAAATGCATGACCAACCCGTGTCTATCCAAACGACTTCAAAAGAGAGAGCAGCAGCAAGAAGCAACTGCCAAACAGGGACACTCAGCCCAGATTTTGAATGCAAGCAGGGGTTTATTATTAGGTTGTTCTTTTGAGTTATACAACCAATGCCTTGGCTACACCGGGTAAAAATAAAGACACAGTACTTCACAAATCACCTGCCCATCCCAATGGCCATGCTCCACAGTGAGAAGCACCACCCAGCTGAAGGGAGGCGTGCAGAGAACCTCTGTGGCTCAGTGGAGGAGTCCCAACCTCAGCCCAAGGCCAGCAGGAGCAGAGACATGGGTCACATGGACACCCAGCTGGTTCCCACCACCACCATGCACACTGCAAAGCCCTTGCAGAGGAAAGCAGAGAGTGATGGAGGGGTCTGAGGCAATGAGAGCACAGCCATAAGCCAACTTTAACCAATCTGCTCTCAGCCATGCAGAGAAAAATACCCTCATTATAGCAAAGGTCTGGGGCTGGGCCAAAAAAAAAAAAACAATGAGGAAGACTCAGGATAGAGTTAACAATGTCACTGGGGCAAAAGATGCAACTAAGGATTAGATCCATACGAAAGATAGAAGTAAACTAGTCATTGGTAGACATTTCAATGTGTAAAATCTAAACTCCACTCCGAAGAAAAGAGAAAAAAGCAGCAAGGGCATCAAATCTACTGCCTTTCTCAAATTTATACACTGAACAACTGCTCACGTTACTCAGCACTGGCTACCTCTCACCTTCCTTCCTTTCCCTACAAGTGACTTCAACAACTCTTATTCTTGACCCAAAGAATTTCTCAGTTACTAAACAGCAAAATAGCAGGTATTGAAAAACAAAAGAACACAGCTGACGATAAAACATACCATGTCTGAAACAGAGCATTCAAGAACAGCTTCAGTAAAAAAAATACTCAGACTTTAGATTCCCTGCTGGAAAACAAAGGCTCTGCATACCAACTCAGGATATTCTACAGTTCTATGATTATTATTTGGCTCTATTTAACATTCCTAAGGAACAGCTCTTATTTATTTAGCAAGAGCTAACCAATCCAGATTGAGAAGCGCCTAATCCCATTACAGTTTTCCTCCAGATCATCGTCATATGCCTTGTGCCCTGTTCTTAAACCTGAACATGCACTTCTCAAAGTTCCTGGGTAAGACTCAAATCTTGGGGCAAAATTCTTGCCCAGGATGCAAAGATGCCCCACAGCTGATACCTCCCAATGGAGTTTACTTCTCGGTTCTACTTTTGGTTGCCTCACAGTCTTCTTCTGTAACCTTGGGGGTATCACTTCAGCCCAAATTCAGCAGTGTACTGAAGCACTCACCTCCCATCATGCATATGAGTTCAAAATCAATGCAAGTATATTGATGCAGCCATAACTTGCTGAAGGTCAGAAAGCAAACTGGTGACAGAGCTGGAAATAAAGCAGAGACCTCCCGATCTCAAGATCAAGTCCTTTAACCTCCAGGCCACGTTTGCATGAATTAACAAGGGAAACAATTCATCTGCAAGTGGTCTGAGTCATTTTAGTGATCAGGTAACGTGTCCCAGTTCTGTCATCGTTACATTTGTTGGCTCTGAGCTCCAATTTCCACCCCCATGCCACTTGCCCAACAATTTCTGTCCTTGGGAAAAAGTATTCAAGTATGATAAGGATGACAATCATAATTAGCTTAAAATACAGGTCTGCTGGCATGTATTGAGATCACATTTTAATGCAAAGAGTTAGCACGAAGCAAGCAAGACAAAAGCAATGAAAATTTTAAATTAATTGAATATGGATATCCGAACCCAAATTATAAGAAATCATCATTTTAGGAAGTAGTAGGAATTCCCTTTACATAAATTACTTCTTTAAATATTTAAAATCCCACTTCAGCCTCTCTAGAAATTAATGTTTAATAGCTGCTCTTCTGTAACCTGACAGAAGTATTTGTAAAATGCATTTAGCCTGGTCAGCTCCATCCTGCTCTCAAAATATGGGCAAAAGAAGGTGGACAAAGACCAAAAAAGATTAGAAACCATCTGATTTCATTCAGATACGTTTGCTGAGCTACCTGTCATAAAGTAAATCACTTGCCAGAGACAAAAGGAGAATAGACTCGAATCCTTGAAGGTGACTCTGTAACAGCAACCAGTTATGAATTATATCACATTAGCATCACTTCTGTGTTGTAGAGATTTTCTTTTTCCAATACATTTGTCCATCTTCTGCCATTTTTCACAGTTAAGCAATTACTGGTCTGTTGGAAGGATGCCAGCTGTCAGTAATTCTGTCAAACTGACACTTCACAAATATGTAAGAGTCTGCATTTCTGATGATGAATTCCTCACTGCATGTGTGACAGGATAAATTACTGCCAGCAATAACTACCAATGACTCCATGGGTCAGTGGGCTTGCTGTCACGAGAGACAGGCAAGGTGAAAAGCACTGCCACAGGATGACAACTACTACATTGTGAGATCTAAAGAGAGTTGTGTTTGGGGTTTTTTTAAAATCAAACTTCATTGAAATCTCAGACAGCAAAATGCTGCAAGTATTCTGGCCATCCCCACTACATCAGTAATGTGTGATGAGAATCAAGCAGACCTATGGGACACATCATCATCAAGGAAGCATGAACAGCAACACTAGGTTCCTCTTCAACATGAGGGACTACTCAGTATTTTGGTCTTCCTCAACCATTTCAGTATGAGAATAAGCCAGATGCAGCTCTTCCTGTGCATCCACAAAACACAGGCAGTGAGCACACATTACCCTGCCCCATCCCTCTCTCCTTAATGCCACAGATACACTTGGAAGGCAGTCACCCTTCCCAGCATCTCTCTCTGCTGGGTCCTCATGACTTCACTTAGCCACACCAATAGAACCTCTCAGAGGACCAGTTGCAGGACAACAAGCCAAGCCTGGGTAAAACAACTCTTTCCAAGAGTTTTAATCTTGCATTTAAAAGTGCTGTGATTTTTAATCTTGTCCACCGTACAGAGTCACGTATCAAGGATACAGATGCAGAGATTGATGTCATATTGATAAAACACAGATACCAAAGCCTTACCACAATGAGCCATATTTACCATAGTAGTGTTGGGCTTATGCAATAGCCACACTGCATAATGGAAATAAGCTCTAAAATTGCCCTAACTCAAGTGTTTTCCAACCCTAACCAGCCCAAGAGCTTAGAACAAGTAGTAAATCCCGGTGGGTTTTTGCTCCTTTGCCCTTCTCACTGCATTTCATTCTAAGTTATGCATTGCCCGACGAGCCGAGGAGCAGAAGACAGTGTGGGGTCAGCAAGCTGGGGAATAACTAAGGTTTATTTAATGAGCTCCTTATCAAACAGATCTTGACTGACTAACCTGTGCAAGTGTCCAACTCTTCCCTAGCTCCTTTGCTAAGTTTCTCCTGATCAACTCATTAAACAGAGCAACGAATTATCACCCTGGCAGGATGAATAAAGTCTTTGCAGAAAGGAGTGAGGAACCATCTGAGATGGCTCAATGTGCACACATGAGAGCACTCGGAGCCAACAGAGGTTTCTTTCTAGTTGAGAAAGAGAAGTACTGGTGTCTGTGAGAAAAAGAAAAAAAAGGGCAAGGCTTTTCCCTTGTTCTTTCTAATGATTTCCAGTGCTATCAAAAGACACAGAAGCCACAAATACAGCTGGTACAAATCTCAGCAAATCCATTGACTTTGACAACACTACATGACTCTAAAGCAAGGGAGATTTTGGTCCCAAAGCCTTAATAATTACAAATAAAACAAATTTTGGTTCCTTTTTAAAAAAACCATTGACTGCCCCCGATAAAACTGAAAAAACTGACTTAGCTTTCTACTCGCTAAGGCAAAACCAAAAATGTGCTTTTTCTCAAATCTAACAGAAAGAACTACATGCTGCTTAAAATAACAGCAACCACTGGCTGCTGCTTCCACTCCTGCAGTTACCTTTCATTACTGGAAGCAAGTAGTCATTGTGCTCATGTTTTCTGGACAAAGCCATAACAGATAAAAAGAAACAGGGGAAACACATATAAGAACAAAATATTTAAAACAAAACAAAAATTATTGAGCTATTTAAGTTAAATATTAGTCACATAGATTTCCTCAAATTGTTACTGACTCATTATTCCTAATATAGGATAGCAATGTACTACAGACAGCAGACAAAATGTGTCACTTCTCTAAAACCATAACTTATATAAAGTCCATATATAATTTGAAAGACTATGAAACCACAATTGCAGGGAAGACATCCAATAAAAAAAAAAAATTAAAAAACATATATAATAATTTTTTTTAAAAAATCCCACAAACTGCTGAAATGTCTAGTTATTTGCAAAGTAGGATTCCCACAGTAAATGAAAAGCCACCGAAAATAGCACAAAGACCCCAAAATAGCACCAAAAACCTGAAAGAAGTAAAGCCTCACAAAGATGATTTGAGGTAAAATGTCTAGCTACAGCTCCCCTGGATAACTCAGCTACACATGGATGATATAAACCATATTTTTAACGGGGCAGAGCATCATGAGCAAGTGTAAATCGATAAGGTTGCACATGTACAAGTGAATGCTAAATGCGCAAAACCCTCTGTGCTGAGACAGACCTCACAGCTGCTCAAGGCAATTACTGGAGCGAGCAAAACCACGGACCAAGGAGGCAAAGTGTGGTGGGACATTATTTGGACAGCACAGGGAAGCTGCTGGCAGAGAAACCGCTGCAGAAACCCTGATCTGGGCTCTTGGGGTGAACAGAGAAGGATCTGGGCTGGAGCCTGGAGCCAGCACCCCACAACACAGCCAGCTCCTGCCATCGAACTGGAGACTGAGCCACAAGGTAGCTGCACTTCCATCACAGCAGGGAAGGGTTTTGGCTTGTTCCCAGCTGGAGTCTTGATACAAGACTCAAAGAAAATGAGAGCAAGGTCACTGTGGCTGTATTTAATATGGGCCACATCAACCACAGATGCTGTCAAAAACAAGCTGAGCAGAGGCCATACACAAACAATAACATTTATGTAGATATGATTAAAGGAATCCTTAAAATTCAAAACCATATACAGAAAATCTGAATCTTAGACTAATTCCTCTCAAACCTATGCAAAAAAAAAAAAGGATGAGAAATACTAATTTCATTTTTTAGCAGCACATTCTCCTGCAGCCTATGCAACCCAGTTAGGGACACTCACAAGGTCTAAACTGGAACTGACTACAGCTTTAAATGAGGATACATTTAAAAACATGTTCAATGGGTGGAGTTCTCTCTCCTCTCCTGATTCAGGGCATAACTGGAAAACTACTGACATTTCTTTGTCTACATAATAACAATAAAACAAATAACAGCAAAAAAAGTGTAAGTCTGGGCTTTTTACATTATTTACCAATCTTCTAAACCTAAACCAAAAAACTACCCTGATTAAGATACATGATTTTTTCTAATTTAATTTGCCTTGTTAAAAGCTGCCACTGGAAGAGCACAACCTGTGAAATGGAAAGACACAGACATCTGCCTTTTACACGTGAACTGAACTAAAGAATGACAAGTAACACCAAGAACTGGATCACAAAAGATGTGAAGTACTAACAAAAAACCAGTCTCTACAATAGTCTTTATTTAAGAAAACCAACAATTACGACACTTAAAATACTGCAGTTTGCAAATCCAGACTTTTTAACTTCAACTACTACACAGGAGCCTTTGATAAAGACAGAGGAGACATGTCAAGGGATCCCTTTCTTGACTTACACTGCCAGAACCAAGGAAAGTCGAGGGCAGGCAGGGAAAAAGCAGAGAGGAAAACCAGTTACCTAATGCATGGAACTACAGCTACAGCTGTGAGCCAGGACTTTTGTAACTGGTGAACAAGCCTTTAGGCAGCAAAATGAAGGACATGAATCAAGATCCCATGCAGCAAAGGTAGGCAAGGACACTTCCAGGGAACACACAGGGATCAAAGAAAGGGCAAGTGCTTTCAGACTGGCTGGATCACAAGAGCTGAATGGAGCCAGAAGCTAAAAGTAACATAAAAAAAAGCAGCTGAGATTAAGGAGGAATGACAAGACGTGTTGGGACAAAACACTGGAGGAAGCACAGGCTGGATTCACTGATGAAAAGAAGACAAGCAGTGGATACATGCAGAGTGATGCTGGCAGAGTACAAAAACAGAAGTGGTCAGGGAAACCCAACAGCACATAGCATGGCAGAGGCTAAAAAGGAGAAATAAAGGAGAAAGCTTTAGTGATCTAAATGACCTTTGATTAAAAAAGCTTTCTGAGAAGGAAAAAATGGCAGACTTAGATGGCAGACTCGCATCATCTCTGTACCATAATCAGGGCAGGAGACCCGCACCAGAACACACAAGTGTAAAACTTTGAATAGGAATATAAAATTTGCTGTAGAAGATAATTAATCTGCCTAACTGAGTACCTTGCAGCTTGCTGTGGTCCCATCTCTGTTTCTACAGAAAGTGAAAGTGTCCAATTAAACATCTGGTGCTGGACTGAACACAAAAGAGAGAATTACCTCCTAACACCCACCATGGTGTTTCAGTGGTGATCGTATCATTACCATAATCAGCCTAAGTCTTACATATTTGACCAGGGAACTCACTGTGAGGAATAATACCAGATCATCTCTCCTACACTTTGGATTTCAAACAATTACTTTAATACAACACTTTCATTTCACTTTGACAGAAGGAAGACTACACCTGGTCAGACTGAAGAATGGAATTTTTTTTTCATATTTTTAATCAAGCTCTCTTCTACTTCTAGGATAAAAACACCCTGCACACATTAATTCCTTACATGCTTTGTATTCATGTATCTACTTGCTCTTTTTCATATATTCATGTCTCTTACTGAGAAATCTGTCCAGATCTCTCTAGCTGTGCTAGCCCTGGTTCTGGATTACTCACCTCCAATAATGTTACTCAACAACTTGAAAACTTACTCTGTGCTCAGATTGACTCTTTACCCTGCTTATCACCAAACTAATTCCTAGTTCCTAGCTAAACTGCCTCCTTTTTCTGTGGCTATTTATTTTCCAGAACAGCTTCTTTCAAGGGCCGCTTCAATTTTGAAAATCTAAATCAGTTACAGCCTCCAGGTCAGCTTTATTTACAGTTACATTAACTTCTTCAGACCCTTCTTTGCAGATGAAAGGAACCCTTCCAGAACCAGACTGCACAGCATAGCTCATACCCCTTCAGGCACTGGCACATGGCAGGGCTGCAGCCTAGCTCTGACCAGCATGCTCAAAGAAGTCTAAATTAAAAAACACTACAATATCTTACCTACAAGAAATAACTTCGTAATTAAGGAAACAGTTTCATGCTTGGACTTTCACTAAAATGGAGCTTGCTTTTCCAGCCTCGATGGCAGAACTACAGTAAAAACTCCTGTTTTCTCTCCCTCAATTGCCAACAATTATAGATGCAGATTTTTAATAATAAATACCATCTAGGCACGTCCAGAATTATGCCAAGTCAAGACCATTTCTTGTGTACTTTTCGTAAGAAAAGAAGAGCAAAAACAGGTTTCAACCCCCTCCCTCAGCACACCTCAGCAGCTTAACTACATTTCCTTTACAGCTTCCATAGGTGGCACATAAGTTCAGTTCTCTCCATCTTTTCATCTTCCTCCAATGCTTATATCAGGCTCTTTTGTACTTCTGACCTTTCCAACACTGACTTCTTCGTCATCCAACATGAATAACACAAGGAAGGGAGGCAAAGGGCTTCTGTACGAAAGCCAAACCAACTGGTGCGGTTCAGCATCTCCATATTGCTTCCAGGTTTTCAGGAACCCTCTTTGTGCATGCAGGGAGCTTGTTGGCCTAACAGCAGAAATCACAGATCTGAAGGCCTTGCACCTTACAGGTGACCTGCACCTATGACAGGACCCCTTTTCCTCCCTCCTGCATCCTCTGGCCAGTCAGTGCCCAGAACAGGGAGCTCTGACAGTCACCACTGGGAAAGCATGGCTGCTGCACCCAGCATGATCTCCACAGGTAGTCAGCAAGATGCTTGCAGGATCAGAAGAGGGAAAGGTAAACGCTGAGGGTTATCTAACAGATTAAATCCTGTCCTGAAGACCACCAAGGTTTAGCCTCTCTGTTCTGTTTCCATTATGTATTTGGGTAGACCTGTTTGAAATGTCCATCAACTATGTCCAAACCGGGTGGAAGAGGAGGAGAGGCGGTGTACATTCTCTGGAATCTCACTGTTTTCAGAACACACACTGCAGCCATTTAAAACATATATATCCTACAATGATAAATAATAACAAATGTAAATTTCTATTAGATTTCTTCTGCTTACATATTTAAAGGACTATAAACCATGTCTCTCTGTCTTAAAGGGCTGCTTAAACTCCAGCAAATTGTCAGTTCTGTAAGTTCCATAAGATACCAATTCATTACACTGGCTAAAATACAAGCACTAATCCCTCATGGCTATCTGGCAAGAACGTAAACTTCATTAACTTCATGTTTTGCTTAGGGCTTGCATAAAATGAAATATTGATTGTTTTGACACTTAATACAATGTAAAGATGATAAGTGTGTATTGGAGAAGAATATAAATATTTATTACAGAAGTAATCAAATGCCAAGTAAAGCCAGACTAATCAGTTTTTTAGGTTGCTTTGGTGTGTTGGTTTTTTTCCTCAAAGATCCAAAGCAGTACTGAGTGTGTGCTAAATGGGAGGAATAACACAAGTGTTAACATGTGCACACTCAACTACATTTACTGCCCATTTGCTTTGGTTTTAAAATCAGGGATAGTCCAGTTTTGGGGAAATGGTTAAGACCAGACTATGCCTGTGTGCTGAAAATACAACTGCAGGACACACAGCCACTGTCTGCTCAGAGACAACTGAGGGCATTACATAGAAAGGGTTTAATTTCTCAAAGAAAGATTTTCTCATCACTTTGTACATGCTTCTGCAATTTAACCTTTGCCATCTGATTCAAGCAATTTCCCAGGCTCTGTTAACCTTACTTTTGAGGTGAAAAGAAGCAAGAGTCATTATTGTTTACTGGGCTTACTGTATTTCTGCAGTAGAGATTTTAATTTGGGGGGTGTAAGGAAAAGTGTAAGGAAAGAAATTGCTGTGTGGTCCATGAAAGACAGTCAGTCTTAGCAACCTTTTCCAATGAGATTTGGAGGCCGACTTTATCCTCTGGGTGAAATATTAAAATTGACTTTATTCCCACGTGCCTTCCAATTTGGATACTGCACTTGCTGACACAAAAGCATAAAAAGAATATGCTAGTTAATTCGATGAATTATAATGATTTTGAAAACATCACTTAGAAAGGAGGTTGACCATACTTTTACTTGAGGGAATTGCTGCTTCTCTGCAAAAATCGTCAATTTCCAAACTTTCCAAACACAGCTCTTGGCAGCTGTGAAGTGCTGCAACAGAGGCGTGGGGAATATGAGGACATCACAGGAATAACTAGAATACTCTCCTTCCTGTGACTTTGATATTTTTGCTACAACATGAGGGTTGGAATACTAAAGTCACTTTGTTCTGGGTTTTTACTGTGGTTTGATAATGGATGAATAAAATCTTAAGTACTTGTCAATAACTCGAGATAGTTCAAATAAAAGAAAAATAGGATTTTTCTTTGCCCTTGGCTAAACTACTTGTTTGAGGTGAAAGATGGGGCATAAAACAAGATTTCCTGAAACTGTTAGTTAGAAAAGTCAGAAGTCTTATTGGTTTTCTATAGCTAAACTACTTCGCCTTATTAAACTATGTATATATTGTAGGGCTACAGTCTCCACTTGCAGCAGTATCTGAGGGTACTTTCTAACAAAGCGCCTGGTAACTTTTCCTGTACATCCCCATTGATGCACACTGGCCCTCCAAGGCAGCTCTGCTGGGATAAGAGACAGCATTACCAAGAAAAGTAAATTTTAAATCATACTAACCAAGTCAGGGAATTTGCAGTGCCTTTGTAATTACTCCTTGTCTCCCTCTCTCAAAGCAAGTGAATGTATTTGGACCTTCTGCATTTCAGACACTGCTAATCTGAGAAAAATGATTTACGTTCTTCCCTGTAACAGACAGCCCCAGGCAGCCTGCTTTCTGCCCAGTGAAGGCATATCAGGGAACACATCTGGCATGCTGGCCAACAGTGTACTCTTACTGCTTGTTTTGGGCAAGAGGGTCATCTTATGACAGATCAGGGCAGTTATAAAAAAACTTAAGAAAAAAAAAAAGAAGGAAATCACCCTTCATCTGGGCTTTTGAATGCCTTGTACAGAGGATGTCAGGAAAACATGGTTAACAGATTGTGGATGTCACTTTTCCCAAAGCAAGAAAGCCTCCTTCAACATCATTTACCACATCGTATCATGGTATGATGTTGAACGATGGCAACTGATGGCATGCTTGCACTGCCCAGGACACAGATATGTAACACTCTTTTCCTCAAAAATAAATAACCTATCTTTGCTCTTTCCTCACCAGCTATTGCTGCTCTGGCAGAGCAGCCCACAGATAACAAAGCATTCCCATATGTGCACACCTGGTTCCTTCAGTTCTGTCTCTCAGACAACGGATGGTGTTGCTCAGGCTTTTACTTCATCATTCATCTGTCAACCACTTCCTGGCTTGGCAAGTATGACTGGTGTCCCGGGTAGGTTCAGAGCCACGATCTCATAAAATGCTGCCCAGGGACATAGCACGTGACAGATAAAGAATTATCTTGCCAAACCCAGGTTGCAAAACAGATCGTGATTCCCCCAAAACAGAAGGAAATGCTTCACAGTGGCCATGCAGCTTAGCAGGAGGTCAGCGAGTCTCTCCTCCAACAAATGGCACATTCCACTTTCTCAAGTGTAAACTCATTTTTGTTAGAAAGAAAAGGTGCTTCTTAAAAATTATCATTAACCTGTACCCTTGAAAGCAGTTTGTTCTGCTGCTGCCTTTGTCAGGCAGCAAAGTTACTCAGCAGTTGTCTGAGAAGAGGCTTCCTACAGCTCCTAACTTGGGCACAGAGCAGGGGTTGCTATAGCTGGAAACAACTGGTAACCTGCAGAGGATGTTTCCATAGGACATACAGAATTAGCTACATAAGCTTTTTGGTTTATTTCCTCAACAACACAAAAATGAGGAAATTGATAAACATCCACAAGACCCACCTTATCTGCTTATTCAACATATTCCAGTAGCGTTTGGTTGTATGATTTCTTATTTTTGTTAAAATTGTACATGTTTTATGGTATTAAATATGCACTTTTTTGACATTGGGAGTACTATGGAAACAACCACACAATGTTGAAGAAAATTGTGAGGAGAATTTTCTTTTTCTTCTTCCAATACAGCAAAATAACAACTATCCTCATTATCATAGACATTTTCGTGGGACAAGTCTTTCCAGGTTCTCTGCATTAGTTTCTTCAGAAGACTTCGTCAGACGTTTTCTATCCCTCTTTCTAAAAGTGCAGGAATTAAGAAATTTTCCCATTAGTTTTCCCTTCTGTATTGTCTAAAAGCCTGTCCTATCTTACCCAGCTCCTGTGAATCTTGACTTCCTGGAGGAAACGCCCAAATCCTTTCCTTCTACATAAAACATTGGTGAATACTTTCTGTACAAAATATGTAATAGAATGATTTTGATTGCTGAAACAGCTCACCAAATGCTACTGCAGGAGGGAATGAAACATTTCTCTGTACCACAGTGCCAGGAACACCCCTTGTTACCTCTGCCAGCAGCTGTCACTCACCCTGCACTGTACACATACCCTGCACCTCACAAATCCACCTGCCAGGTTGGTCTTCATGAAACAATGACTGGACTTCAGTAGGGTATTTTTCACAGGAAGTGCTAATCAGCGTAAGCATGGCTGTAAAACTTGGTCTGCATTATCAAGTTCCTCACTAACACCAGTGCAGACACTGAAATGCCCATCATCATCTTCACTAGAGCTCTCAAAAGGCTCTGTCCCTCCCTGAGGATATAAATGCTCTTCCCACTTCATTACTGAGAACTGCATCCCACTGAACTCATGACTTTGCCCACCTCCAATCCCATTGTCTCCAGCGGGATAACATACATGCTCACAAAGAGTCACATGCCTACATGCTCCCGAAAAACAAGGCCATAAAAATGAAGGTTTCAGTTGATAAGGGGCTCTCTGCAGATAAGGCAGAAAGACATAATTTTATTCTGAATGCAATGACTCATGAATGGCCCTTGTCATTAAACACACTTACTACATGCATGAGTGCTGAGACACACTTGTATCACTCTAGTCAAGCCATCCAGACTGATTTTACTCTATTCTCTCTCCTCTGTTTCTGTTAAGAGTAGTTTTGAATCTTATACTTGGGTTACATCTGTCCTTAGCCACTGCCCCTCTCACCAGCATCTTGGGTGGAAGGTAGAGCAGCATAGGAAAAATGCCCAGGCTGACAGAGCACACTCTAAGCACCATGGCATTTGCAATGTCTTGCTGAAGGGTTCGATGGGAAAGAAAGAATCATAAAATAGCACTAGTAAAGAAAATCAGCTAGTTAAAAGAAAAATATTTGTTTCTCAGAGACTAGTCAGAGGTAAGAAAGGAAAGACTTACATCAGCAAGGAGCCCCAAGCAATTTTGCTCTCAAGACCACAGTGAACAAACAAACTATTAAAAAAATACCCCAAATTGTCACCTACAAGTGATTAGGTAGTCACTTTAGTTTTCTCCATTAAACTGACATAAACTACACAGAAAGAGATCTTTACTACATATACCTTTGATCCGATTTATTCTCAACGGCTTTCAGAGACCATTCCCTCTTCTACAATATCCCAAACAACTCCTTCAGTTCCACCAGCATCTCACCAGAATGTTTGAAAGAAAAATTGTAATTTCCAGAGAAATCAGCTTAAAGGCAATAAACCTTTGTGTCTTTGCACTTACTGGGCCCTATGATGCTTGTACTTGTTCACTCAGACAAGCAGTGAAACACACAGCATTAAGCTCTTGAGTGGCTGTCAAAGATGATGCCTCCCCGGCACTTCTTTAAATTTAGGCTGTAGTGTTATGCAAGCCCTACAGCTACTGAAGTGATTCTTTGCTAGAAGACTTCAATAACATTAGTATTCAGAAAAATTCTATCAGTTCTAATGCCCCTATCTTTGCACCCAATGGCATGTCAAGACAAAAGTGAGAAAAAATGTCAGGGTTTGTAAAAACAAGTTGAAGGGGCCTTAGAGGATCCCATCACCAGCAAGACTTCATGGATGATTCTTTCTGAATGGTATACAGCTGGAGCAAAAGCAAAAACTAATCTGTCTCTAAAAGGTGAGGCTGGCCCATGAGCTGCTCCAAATGGGGCAGAGAGCAGCTGCAACAAGGCAGGCAATGCAGGAGCTGATCAGACCATGTCCTTCATGCTCATGCTTGGCTCAGGCTGCATCCCCTGGCATGCTGTGCTGGTTTCAACTAGAATAGAGTTTATTTTCTTCACAGTAGCTATGTTTTGGATTTGTGCTGAAAACACTGCTAGTAATACTGGGATGTTTTAGATACTGCTGAGTGGTGCTTACACAGAGTCAAGGCCTTTTCAGCCTCTCACCCCACCCCACCAGTGAGTGGGCTGGGGTTCACAAGAAGTGGGAAGGCAGCACAGCTGGGACAGCTGACCCCTGGTGACCCAAGGGATTTTCCGTACCATATGGCATCAAGTTCAGCACATAAAGCTGGGGAAGAACAAAGGGGGAGATGTTCGGACTCATGGCGCTTATCTTTCCAGTTCACCATAATGCCTGTCATTCCATAGTGAAGCCTTCCTTCACTGGGTGGGCTTAGAATCCAAGGTGCTTTGTGGCCACATAACTTTACCATGCAGGAGGTGAAATTAAAAGGAAAAGGTTTTTCACCCAGAGGGTGGCTGGGCACTGGAACAGGCTCCCCACAGAAGTGGTCACAACATCAAGCCTGTCTGCATTCAAGAAGCATTTGGACAACACTCTCAGGCATGAGGTGTGGCTCTTGGGGTGTTCTGAACATGGCCAGGGGTTGGACTCATTGATCCTGATGGGTCCCTTCCAACTCAGCATATTCTGTGATTCTATGATCAAACACTTGCAAGAGGTATAATTTGAACAGGGGCCCAGTCTATAAAAGAGAACGGGATTATGAAGCATCAGACTTTCAACACCCAGATAATCCGAATCCTTTTAAAAAAGTACCTTGGCTTTGTTTTTATGGAACATAAAACTTACAGTAGGGGGGGGGGAAAAAAAAAAGAGGCAAAACAATTTCAACTGCAAAGAAAACCCTTGACATGGAGAGATACCATGGAGATTCTTTCTGCTTCGGTCTGTGCATCATGTTTTCTCCCCACATGGATTTATTATCCATCCTTACCTCTAAATTGCTATAACTGAGGAAGAGGTTCTCCAAAATCAGAGAGCCATTAAACTGTAGAAACAGAGATATTGATGTTGAACATTGTGGAACGTCATCCAGCACCAGCTCCCATTTGGTATCTCACCTATGTGAGCCCTGGTAGGCTGGCAAGAAGGGACAGCCACAAGAAGAGATGCCCATGGCAAGTGCATTGCCCTCCCTTTGTGCTCCTGCCACATTCAGGTCCAACAAAACCCATGGCAGATTGCACAGGACTCGGTTGGAAAAGCTCTACCTTGCCTGTTAATTAAGCACATATGTACAACTCTATATGCAGTCTTTGGAAATGTAATACTCAGAAACCGCTCTGTCAAGATAAGGTTGAAGAAAAACGAAATCACTATTGTTACAATCCAGTTTTCATCTTGGCCAATTTACTCTCCAAGCCTCCTGTTCTCCAGGCAGTATTTTCTTTATTACACAGTGCACAAAGGGGATGAAGAAAATGTAAACAAAAAAATTACTGACCTCTAAGGTTGACAATTTGTTCCACATTTTCCTTACTCTGCAACAAATGACTGCTCTGTGTGTGCGTCCCTCAGCCTAAATTCTACACACACATCACCCCAAAAAGCTGCAGGACAATAGGGAAAAGAAAAAGGGAGGAGCTTTCTATTCCAGCTGCTGCTGCTGGCAAAAACTGAGCTATGAACCCGCCAGAAGAACTAGAGGACACACAAGAGCAGGGTGCAGTATGTTCCACATACTCTGGTTTTCTGTTTAGTGTCTCGGTAATGCCTCCTGCTCATAGCAACAACCAAACTTGTATTTCCAAACTCAAATTAATAAGTAAATGCACAGTGAAAGATACGTAGTTTTTGGTTAAACCCACAGAAAAAAATCTTTGTAGGGAGACCTAGATTTAAAAATTGTTCTCCTTAAAATTTGGCTACTGCACCAGCATATTCTCATGGGTACCTTTTCTTCTGAGCATCTCTCCAAAATCTATGAACAAGGGAGATATTCCAATGCAACATGGCTGTCTATGAAATTTTTAATAACTTGGGTAGGTTTTGAAAAGGTCTAGAGGACTCAGAAGAATATCTCCAGTTACTTTTCAAGAGGGCTCACATGCAGAAGTCACTAAAGATCGACCTTTATGAAAAAGCAAAATAGATATACTATTAGGAGGTGTCTGAGGTTAAACATTTTAAATAAAGTGCATGTAATATGGGCCACAAGTCAGTTGCATGAGCTTAATTTGGACTAATTAAAAGCTAAAACATCAACACATGAAAGAATTACCCAATGGAACTGAACTGATAAAAGTCTCTGAACTTAAAGTTCACTAGGAAGTAAACTGTAGATCCTGCACATCAGCAAGCCTAAGAAACTTAAAAGTTTAGTACATCTAGTAAGTGGATGATCAGGAACATGTACCTTTGTTAGAAAACAATTTATTAAAAGGTTTCATTTTTATTTCTTCCCCCATCTTCATGGCACCATTATCCAAAAAAAAATAAACACATTTAAACAATTAAATTCAACATTTCAGGCACATTTTTTAGTTGCATTTTTTTTTATATAAGTACTGGATTCAAAAGGTGAGATGAAAGTTCCACTAAATGTCAGGACAGACACAGTGTAACCATAGTACATTATTATCCTGTGAAAGGTTGCTTGAAAGTGTTAGCACTGGAACAGGTTTTGCTGCTATTAAAGGTCACAAACATTTTTTCTAATAGTTTCCACTGGAATAAGATAGGGCCATTTTGGTAGCTGCTCTGCAACAGCAGAATGGATAGAACTGCTCACTGAATAAACAGTAAAAGCATAGGAACAGTTGGGTATTTTTATCTAACTGGGCTAACATTTTGTGTATACACTGATATCATATATTTACACAGCTAGCAAATTATACCTGTAATGGTTACAACACTACAAGGATTAGTCATCAAAATCAATCCTATCTCTACCAATCTCAATAAATATTAATGTCCCACGCTAAACTACTTTATCTGCCACAGGGAATCAAAATCATTTCAACTTCACAGAACGCTTTTGTTTATGCCTAAAATTTCCATGACTATTACCTTGCCCTGTTTATAAAAGGAATTAGTGCAGTTCCACAAAACTGATAGTGTAAATCATCCAAGTGCTATCAAAAGACAGCGTGCCTCCCCTCCCTCATTTTATAGTCCCTTGTTTTGTATGGGTAGTAGAACATTACAGTTTAATCTTGCAAAGGCCAATTCTGCATCAGTGGTGGCAGGGGGTGGAGACTGATTATAAGGTAATCATTTATACAGTAACTTCAATTAGAAGCTCCAGAACAGAACCAGGGGCCTGCTGTGCTGGAGAACATACCCCAGTGAGGCAGGACCTCTCAGGAAAGCATCCTGCTACACCACCCATCCACCCTCTGTGTCCTGCAGAGGTGTTCTGACACACTTCTCATCTGCCACTCCACAAAAAACAGCTGAATTAGGGAGAGATGAAAGTCCAGCCCTTCAAAGGCAGAGTAGCAGCTGTCACTTACTGATTTTAAGGAGGAGCAGGTGCTCAAATTTGAGGACCTGCACAACCCAGGTCCCATCAGAAACACAGTGCAGAGCTGAAGTTCAAATTCCCACTGAAGCCACAGTGACAGGGTCACTCCTCCTCCAGCCTTATGAAACAAACTTCCCAAGACACTTGCTAATTAATACTTAGACTCCTGGAAACAGAGAATAAATTTAAAAGATGTGGTACAAATGTATTCTCCATCTGTGACTTTCACTACAACTCACTCCACAGAAGCTGGAAGTTTTTCCATGTGATTTCAGTGAATAATAACCTGGTTACTCTCAGCTTTACAGTGATCTCATTGCTAAAAACATTTCAAGCAGACAACTCAGTCTTCTTTAGTGTCAAATATAACAGAAGTAGCCAAGAACCCACAAGCTTTGCAAACCTATAAAATCTCATTTGGCTTTCAGCTACAGAACAAAAATAGAACCAAATCACAGAGGTCTCATATAGTCCCTAGAAGCTTCAATCAAGAAACAAACACGGGCTGCAGCCTTTGCCCAGTTTTTGACAGATCTCTGTTTCCAGCAAAAGTAAAACGGGTTGATGGTTATTGGCTTTGATCTTCTATGTAAAACAAGCCTCCATTTTCACTACAACTGTATTTGCTCAACAACTTGCATCTAACATGGAGCATATTATTTAGAATCCCATCTAATTTAAATAAACATTGAGAGCAGTTGAGGATTTATCACATCACTGATAATCAGTTCCACTGCTTCACTGCATTCACTGTTAAAAACATCTTTTTTTCCTCCCTCTTGATCGAGTTTTGCTGACTAACATGGAACCACAGAAAGCAAAGAAGCCCCCAAGAAACAGAGATCTTCTCCTTGTGGAGGTAGTTATACCCTACAATCCAATGTTTCTCTTTTTTTATGAAGAAACCAATATGTTTAGTTTAAATTCTCATTATAAAAACATGTTTTCCTAAATTCTCTGGAGTTAATTCCCCTTACAGAGTGGTCTGAGAATCTTGTTCTTAGTTAAACAATGCTTTTCTTGTACTTTGCATGCTTTCCTAATTATCTTTTTCCTTTCTTTTTTTTTAATATGAATCGCTTTGATGTGTGAAGCAAAGACAGTGATATAGTCAGAACATTTCATATAAGCTCTCAATTTTCCCAAGCTTTGAGCATCAATATTGGTATCTGGGTTTGAAACTTTTATTCCAGACAAGAAAGAAATAAAATTATATATATATATAAAAAAAAAAGCCTCAGGATGAAAGTAACATTGTTAATTAGATATGAAAGTGTAGATCACTTTTCTGTGACCAATTTTTTGACAACAAAGCAATCCTCTCATTACCAGCAGTTATTTATTACCTGTATGAAGCAAAAGTAAGCCCACTCTCCTTCAGAGACATGCAGCTCCCAAAATAAAAGTAGCATAAACTTCACCTTGTGCTGCAGACAGCAGGTGGGGACATGCCAAGGTCTTTCTGACCAGAATGTACACGCCTTGAAAAGCATTGTTAAGAGCTGTTAGTCTAAACACACTCTCTGCAAAACTACAAAAATAAACTTGTGGACAGGAGAAATCCCAAGAGCAGAGGGCAGGGGCAAACAACAGAGGACAGCCCACACGGGCTGGTGCTCAGTTCTCCAGGTAACATGTGGGCATGGAGCAGAAGGGAGAAAACTCGACCAGCTGAAGTCACTTGCAAAGCTCCTACAACTAAGACATAACCTGGGAACATGGACCACGATGACCATCTAACCTTCCTGCCTGCACAGCACTGGTCCTACCCCACAGGGATCCTTCCCTTGAGTTCATTACCTTGGGCCCAATCTCTGTCAGATGGCAAACCCTTTGAAACCCCCAAAAGATGGGAAGTTTCAAGCATTGTGTGCATTTCTCCCTGATTCCCTCTTTAAAAGGATCTTCTGATGGTTTTCTTTTAAAGGAGTGTTGCCCATCCCCTACTCAACGCCAAGGGGACACTACAATCTCTGCCTAATCCACAGAGCAACAAATGCTCCAAGTGGATTTTTCCCTCTTCATTCATTGTGCACAAGTGCTCTTGTCGCTTCCCTTTAAACTACTTAGTTTCTTTCTGCTGTCTGAGTTTGGACACATTCATGTCCATTCTTTGATCAGTGGCTGTGAAATACCTCTCTGGACAATGGTCTGGCCTGCCACTGGCCCACAAAACTTGGAAACAGAACAAATGTTTGCACAGGAACAGAAGTATTTCATTACTATTAAAATAGAAAAAGGGGCCTAAGTGCACATAAGCAGAAGTCCCAGGTGCCAATCACAGAATCATAAAATAGTTTGGAGGAGGAGGGACACTTAAAGGCCATCTAGTCCAACTCCTCTGCAATGACCAGGGACATCTTCAACCGGATCATGTTGCTCATCCAACCTGACGTTAAATGTTTCCAGGGGTGGGGCATCTGCCATCTCTCCAAGCAACCTGTTCCAGTGTTTCACCACCCACATTGAAGAACACTTCTTCCTTACATCTAACCTAAATCAAACCTTTTTGAGTCATTACCGCTCGTCCTGTCACAACAGGCCCTGCTAAAAGGTTTGTCCCTATCTTTCTTTTTAGTCCTTACAGATCACAGCTCAGCTACAGAACCACAAAAAAGCCACATACCGAAATACGGTAGCAGTAACTGCAGCAGGAACAAATCCTCTCCAGCTTTGCTTTGTATGGTTACAGCAACAACAGTAAAAAAAACAAAAACAAAAAAACCCTGTGCATTTTTTAAAAACCTGTCAAATCACTGCAGTGCAATACATACAAATATCCACTGTACACTCCAGGACTTCAATACCAGCTAACAATTCTAGCATAAATATTTTTTTTACTTTACAAAGGAAAAGCAGTCTGATTTTTGAAGACCAGTGAGTGAGTACCTGCTGCTCCCACTGATAATGACAGCAGTAACTCCCCAGCAGCAATGGGGAAGGGAGCCCTACCTCCAGCATGCAACTGAACCAGCTTGCCAGCAGGTGCCTAACTTTATGAGGCTTTATGTGGATCTGGACCCAAACAATCTGGAACAGCTTTCTGGAGAAAAACCAGTAAAAAAAAAAAACAAAACCAAACAAATAGCAGTGTGGGGTTTTTTTCAAGGATGGTTTTCATAATGTTCCTGGAAACTGAACAAATACAAAACTATTGTAAAACCCTACACAGAATAACCCTTCATCTTAAAACTGTCTTTGTAACCTCAATTCTATGTATATGAGGCAGGATGGGGAGGGTTTTTCAAGTGGATTTCTTTTTGTTTGTTTGCGGGTTTTGTTTTGTTTTGGGTTTTTTTGTTTTTGCTTTGGGTTTTTTTTAAGTCTTAAAGAGGGTTCAAGCAGGATTTATTGTTGAGGGCAAAGACAAGCCCTATCTTGCAGTCCTTACTGCAAATTCCACTACAGAGAAGAAAGGTTGTGAAGACAAGGAGTAAAATTTTACTTCATACTCTTGTTTCCTGAGGGCTGCACCCTTTTCTAGGCTTCAATTTTGCAAGCACTTAAATGGATACTTAATTTCAGTCACACCAACCATCTCACTACAAGAAATGAAAAGTATATAAGGCTAACTGGCAGGTTTTGGATATTTTTTGTGTTTTGGGGAATTTTTTGTTTGTTTGGGGTTTTTTTTTTTGGTGGTGGTGGGGTGGTGGGGTTTTATAGCTCAATTTTTATTTTATTTGTTCATATCTTCACTAAGGATTGAGACCTACAATTACTGCAATTGAAATAGGCAATCTTTAATCCCAGAACTGCTCTGGGACAGTCACTTCTAAATCAATATCAGTGCTGAGGCAATTGGAACTACTGGAGATTTATGCAGGAACTCACAAGGGCAGATTCTGTCCCAAAGCAAAGTGAGCTGTAACCTGAACCCCCACAGCTTGCTGCTGGGCTGAGAATTAATAAACATACAGCTATCAAAAAGAAACTACCTCTTCCTGTTGCCCCACATTTAGTCCAAAGGACAATTCTTCTCATCCTTGGCAACCAGATCACCGGGGAGAAAAAGAACATTTTAGTCTTATGGCTGAAGTGAGGGTGAGCAGTCAATGAAAAGCCACTTGTTCAAATGTGGCTGGAACTTTTTTTTAGTGATCTCAAAAGAATGTTAAAATTTTGTGGTGAAACTGTCTTTTTCAGATTTGAGCTATAAAATATTCCATTTACTAGAGAAAATGCACTCAGAAGCAACTCCACTCTCAAACAGGATACTCTTCCAAACTGCAGGCACAAGAAAATAATTGTCAGTTTGTCTTAGCTTTCACTTCTATTTGTCCATTCCCTTAGACCATCTGTACAGCATCTCGCCTGTTCTACACCAGATTTGCTACTGAAAGCCTGATCACAAATGACATCAGATCAAATCAACTGAAATTTCATCCTTATTTCTGGCTCTCTCCTCAGATCCCTTGTTCCTAAACATAATATACTCAGCTATGGTGTTTTCCAGGGAACTCACCAGTCTCTAGAAAAGACTCCAGGCATGATGGTTCTACTGCCTCCTACTGTTGGGCATGTTGTCACATGATTTCTCCTTCTCCAAAAAACTAACTAAATCAGTTGTGCAGGGAATTAGAAAATCACAGATATTAGCTTTCCAATGACACATGTTCTCTCCTCGCTCAGGAGGGATTCAAAGCCCCAAGTCTTAGTGCCTCCAGGCACGGGGAAGATACTGCAGGGAAATCGTCAGCATCAGGGAAAGCAATTCAATGCTCCAAGTCTCTGATTTCTAGTTTGCATTGGAGCAGTCTCAGGTTTTCCCACACAAAATCAATGTTTCCAGTGGGACAGAAGTTCTTACCAACTCTGAAGATACGTATTGGAAAAAACCCCCCCACCCTCCAAGCTATAAGTTGCTTCTCCTTCAACCATAAGACAGTGTTTCTGTGAAGACACAACCCTAGCTATCCACTTGTTTCTCTTCCTATTAAGTTGAGGGCAACTTTGAACCGAACATGACATAGGAATCTCTAAGTCACCTAATTCCTGGAAATCTCAGGAACGTAAGCAGCAGAGGAGAGAGTCTACCAATGTTCCCCATAAAAAAAAAGTTGCCACATGTCTTAGCCCTCATTATAAAGCAGAAATTCTACATTGCACGGAGGCAATGCTAACAGGTAAGATGAAAGAAAGATGTTAAGAGTCAGTGCTCCCAGCACAAAACCTGTGGCTGCATCAGCAAGCTTCCCCATGGTAGTGCTGGTAGCCAGTAAGTGCATTCTGCTCTTCCAAGGGGCTTTTCATACACCTCAGTAGAAGGGACATAGAAGTTATTTCTCCAAAGGCAGCCAGGATTTGACCATGAAAGAGTAGCCCTGAGTCAGAAACTGTACCAACAAAGGTCTTAGACTCCATATGACAAAAAAATTAAAGTACACACCTGCCTGCACATATCAACATCAACTGCTGTTGAGTGGAGACCTTTCACGTGCTATTCTTGGATGCTGGTGACTGTGAAGGCCTGTCAGAGAACAGGCCTATTGTTCAGTGCCTTGCAGGGCTGCTCAGATAACAGATGTCCTGCCATAAGTAGCAGCAATCTTTTTGAAACAGAAAATACCCTCACAGAGATCTGCAGCTTTCCAAGTTCCTTAAATTACTTCTAAATGTATTTATACACAGTGTGACAGATTTTTATATTTTTTTAATTAAGATATCCATCTGAGCCTTGCAGGAGATCTCAGTGCTGCACGCTAGCAGTACAAAACCAGAAGTGTGACAAATAATTGTCATTAAAGCATAAAGGTCAGGGCAAGCCCAAGCACAAATGAAGGCTGAGTGAAGAATGGATTGAGAGCAGCCCAAAGGAAAAGGGGTTGAGAAGGAGAAGGATGAGAAGCTCAAGGTGAGCCTCAGTGTTGTGTGCTTGCAGCCCAGAAAGCTAACCCTGTCCTGGGCTGCATCAAAAGCAGTGTGGCCAGCAGGTCGAGAGAGGTGATTCTGCCCCTCTACTCTACTCTCACGAGATCCCACCCAGAGTTCTGCATCCAGCTCTGGGGTCCTCAACATAAAAAGCATCTGGACCTGCTGGAGAAAGTCCAGAGGATAGTCATGAGATGATCAGAGGGCGAGAGCATCTCTCCTATGAAAACAATCTGAGAGAGTTGGGGTTGTTTAGCCTGGAGGACAGAAGGCTCCAGGGAGACCTTATATCACCTTCCAGTACCTAAAGAGGGCCTGCAAGAAAGCAGGAGAGAGACCTTTTACAAGGCCATGGAGTAACAGGACAAGGGGCAATGGTTTTAAACTGAAGGAGAGGGTTTGGATTAGATATTAGGAAGAAATTCTTTACTGTGAGGGTGGTGAGGCACTGGAACACGTTGCCCAGAGAAGTTCTGGATGCCCCATCCCCAGCACCATTCAGTGCCAGGCTGGATGGGGCTCCAAGCAACCTGGTCTAGTGCAAGGTGTCCCTGACCATGGCAGGGGGCTTGAAACTAGGTCATCTTTAAGGTCACTTCCAACCCAAACCATTCTGTGAATCTATGACAACTGTGAAAAACGTAAGCACTGCATAGTTTACATCTAAGGACATCCAGGAGCAAGCTCATGAGTGATAATCTAGCAATGACAACACCCACTGCAGCAAGCATCCAATACAGTCATTGGCTCTGCCAGGGTTTTCTTTCACAACACAGAAGCAACACACCACGTCACAAGGTAGGTGGGTGGTTGCAGGGCAGTTTGCAGCTGAGGAGCCACCTCCCCAGCAGGACTCCTCCAATCCCTAAGTGCTGCATGCATGATCCCAGGAATGCCATTCAGCTCTGTTTCCCTCTCTCCTCCTACTCATCAGGCACATCCACCACTGACCTACCAGTAGTGTGCAACTCATTGCTCGCTCATGGCCACCAGCTCTTGAGAGGAGATGAAGGAGCAGAAGAGCATGGTCCATACTGACACAGGGAGACTGAGGAAGCATACTGAAAATGCAGAAGAGATCCTGAATTTTTACTTTTCATTGTAGGCTAGTCAGTAAAATCAACCGTCTGTGTGATAACATTTTCCTGTCACTGTCCCCACAACAGGGATGATAGAGTTAATGGCAAAGCTGAGTGGAGCACCCAAAAATATGCCTACCTGTGCCTTCATCTGGTCCTATGAAATAAACTGTGTTAAAAACCAAACCCAAATCATTCACAGAGCACAGACAGATCATAGTTGATCATGGGCAGCTGCTTAATGAGGCATAGAGGGGTAGCAGAAATACTCAAGCAGAAGCAGCAACCATTCAGCCCTAAGCTGGTGCCAGTAGATGAACTGTGCCCTTACTTGCACTGTTTAGTACCTTTCACGAAAGCTGATGGGACTACCTGCACAGCAAGGCACTGCCCACCACACATAGTAGTCTTTTATTTTGGTTCTGTAGGACACTCATTTATACACTCCAGAGACAGCTGCATTGGGGGTAGGATGTAATAACAGACTGCTGAGTCCAAAATACACTTATCTTTCCTTGTTATTTTTTTATCTCCTCTGTCACACTATGTTCCCACCCCGAGAGAGTTTTTTTGGGAGTCCAGGACAAAATTCTGACAAGATTTCTACTCAAGTATGATCTTTTACAGACAAAAAATGAGCTGTAAGAAACTATACTCTGTCTTTGGCTTCTTAAAAGAAAGTCTATTAAGGTTAGTGTTCCACAAAGGTATTTCCTCTACAGCCATTAAAATTAAAATGGCAATGCCTTAAACACATGGAAAGTCACAATGAAGCTTCCTCGAGTTCTTATGAGAAAGTCTATAACATGTCAAATAATTCAACAGTAACCTCCACATGGAACCCAAAACATTCAGCTCTGGATTATATACATAATAATATAAACTTTTTATTTCAGTACCTGGTGAGTGTATGCTTTTCCTCAGCAGTTACAATATGCACCCATGATCCAGGATGTCTAGAGATTATCCTCAACTTTTTACCACCAATGCTATCTGAAAGGACCACAATGCTTGGCTACTCTTCAGCTCATTGCAACAAAACAGTAAATGCTACTCAGAACATGTTGACATGTTCTGAAATCCCCTAAGGCCATTTAGGAAAAGTGTCAAGAAGCAGAATCTGGGGCAGTTGCTACCCAGACTGACAAAAAACCCTCAATGAAGTGAGGTTCCATGAATAATGGAGTTTTTCAATAATCTAGCCCCTTTTTAACCACCTACATCAAATCTGAACATTTGGAAAAGAGAAGGAAGAGAGAAGAAGAAAACCTCAAATCCTGATGCTGAAATCCTGAAATAAAGAATGAATGTCTAAACACTTCTTAAAAAATGTTTCCTTCATATGTCACATTTCCATACTTGATACTTCGGAAAAGTTCCTTAGATGAACCCTAAGCAATATCTGACAATCATTCATTAGAAAAGAGATGAGTGTCTTGAATCATCTTTTTGCAAGTTGAAGACAGCCTTATCTCATGTTTCTGAACAACATTTTAAACCAAATTTACAAGAACTGTCTCAGAAACGAGTAACATCTCACATTAATGTAGGTTTAACAAATTCAGAGTCAACAGAAAGTTCTTTTTATAAATTTTGTGGGCTGAAGGCTGTTAATGATTTTCTAAAAAGTTTTGGAAAAGAAAAGTTTTAATGCAAGAAAATTCAAAACTAAACCAGCAGATCTTGTGAGGACTACTCTAATGTTTAATAAACTGTGCACTTAGAAAAGTATCAATAAGTCAATGACAAAATGTGAACCTCAAATAAATCAGCTATTGATTTCAAGACAATTCAATTTAGGCAAAGCAAACAAAAAAAGCTATTGCAACTGAAAGTCATCTATCTTTATTATACAGACACTTTGACTTTTGAAGGTCATGTGGGGGAGAAGTGCTGTTCAGAAGAGTGTGAAGCACTTCAGTCTAAATACTGACGGCTTGCAATGCAATATCAGGCCAGGAAAAGTGTCATTTTGACAAAATAGTGTTATGGTTCAGACATGGTTCAGTTTATTTCAGTTCCTGATCAGAGCACATCATCCTTCACAGACCAGATCCAGCCTTCTTTAAATTCTTTACCACAGTGGTTTTGATGAAACAGAAAAGTCTGGATCTGCTACCTTGACTAGCCAAAAAAGAACATGGGCAGTGCCTGTATTATTCATTCCTGTTTAAAATACTCTCTATCTTTCAGAAAAATGTTTAGGATATGTTATTCTGCCTCATTAAATGCCTCCCCAGACAGATGCAAGACAATGTTTCCCTCATACTGCTCGTGCTCAGATGCAGAACTACCCTGATGATTTCATGAGTAGCCATGGAAAACAAGATTCAGCATAAAATGCTCTGACCGGAAAAGAGCTGCCCACATCGTTACTCCTTCCCTGTGACACAAGTGTCTGAGTGCAAAGCTGGGAAACCAGATGTGTCTGCATCTTGCCTGAGCTCCAGCCAGGCTCACCCTACAGCCCTGCCCACAGCAATGCTGGCATGAATAGCATCAAGTGGCTTAAAATTAGGATGAGCAATATCAATGTCATTCCAGAGTCACCAGGAAAAACACAAATTACAGTAACAGCAAGCAAGCAGAAGCCTTAGAAATCATGTTTACATCCATCATCACACACATATCCCACAACCCCCAGTGATGCACGCAGAGCCCGGGGCACAGGCCTTCCAAGCTGCTATCCACATGCCAGGTGCCAGTCAACAAGACTTTTTCACATTTAAGCACATTCACACTTAGACTTCCAGAATTGTAAGTTTCTGTCATTCACTGTTGCCTCAACGTAAGAACTAAATAAAAAAGAATGTAGTAAGCTGTAAGCGGGAGGGGCTAATATATGAAGATCTGAGTGCAGAGCCATAGCAAGCAGGAATAGCAGATTTTATTTTATAGCTATCTGAAAGAAGCAGAATTATTTTGAAAGAACTGAACCCATGGCACCCTTCTTCCACAAAATTTCTAATTTATTCCTGCTCAAAAGCTAACCTACTTTGTAGGTCTGTGTAATTGTAGTGGCTCCTGCCAGCTGCCTGCTCCCACCCCTTGCTCTTAGCTCCCCATCCAGGTTATGGATCCAGCACCTGCAATGGGCTCCTCTGATGCACAGCCTTCCCCAGGGTGGCCATGTATGCACATACAGCCTTAGCAGGGAGCTTATGTTAGAGGGTTATGCAAAAGTACTGCAGCAGCTCTTCCAGAGACAGACAGCTGTGGTGTGGTTCTGAAAGTTTCACATAACAGGCAAAAATTCACATTAAAAGCCAACCTAAAATCAGGAGAGAAGAGTTCTATGAAAATATAGGACAGCATTACTTGGTTTGACACAAAATTCAACTTTGTTAACCCTATTAAAAGCCTCTGTGTAAATGCACAATAAGACGTTAGTCAATCAGGTCCTCAGTGTACGCACACTACATGAGAGCACAACATTTGAGCACGGAGGAGGGAAGATTGCGACTGCAATGTCACACTGAGAAAACAGTGGAGGTAGACCTTTCAGAGCTCCTATAAGAAAATTCTTGTCCTTTAACTAAAACAATTAAGTAAAAGGAAAAAACTGATGCAGGAAGAGGCTCTTCCGACCATCAGAGATACAGAAAAACAAATCCACTTCTACTGGCATACTGCAGAGGAGAAAAGACAAACTCAGTTGAAATAGTCCGAGGTGTAGTGGCTGATGACAGGACCAGAGATGAATCAAGGGAGATGTATTCACTTCCTGACTCTGCACTGAACCCAATACAATCGTGTACAAGCTACTTCATTTCTGTGCCAGGGCATCCTTCCCTGGTCCCGACAGCTGAAAGAATACACATTTTGACTCAGTTCTTGCCTCAAACCAAATGAGCATCCATTTCCTAGGATAGCAAGTCTCCTGTAATAAAAATACTTCTAAATGTGTATTTGCCTTTTCCTGATGCAAACTGGTATCTATGGTCTGACTCTCACTTCGCATTCCCATTAGAAACAAAGGAGTTATTTTTCCACCCAGGAAAAAGACATATAGTGAGTCACTAGGATGGGGATGAGTCAGTCTACTTCAGATGCTCCAGTCTTGTGATGATAAATGGCAAACCCCTGTGCAGTCTGAACCTCCTCCTCACACCCACACCGCCCACAGCGAGGAAGGCCAAATCCTGTGCCGTGCCGCCGGGTTGTTGGAGCCAACACCTCTCACTTCAGACTGAGGACCCGGAACAGCTCCCACCTTCCAGAGCCCACAAGTGAAATTATGCAGGAATCAAGTTAAGTGTGAAAAGCAATAGTGAATTCGAAATCTTGATGGAAGAAATCTGAATTTTCATTGAGAGGACCAAAATACTTGGAGTGGAGCTACTAAGTTATGAAAAGACATCTTGTTAGTTTCTAACAAGAAACAAGCGGCACATATCACTGCAACCTAACAAAGCCTGACAAAAAAACAACAGAAAAACAACCAGGCTGTCTGTGTCTTATATAGAGCAACTGTTCACCTGGAATTTTTCAAATTAATTTCACTTTGTTGAAGTGCTTCAAAGCCACGCGCTTCCATGACCAACAGTAACCGCGATGATTTGTTTAAAACACAAGGATGAGCAATTTGCAGTACCATGCTTAAAAAGCACACTTGGTCTAAATTACTAGCAAAAGATGAAAGAGAAGAACAGCAACTGGGGGGGGGGGGGAAAAAAAAAAACCAAACAACACAACAAGCTTTATCTATGATTTGCCAGGTTTCACAAATCTGACCTTTTCCAAGTTCTATCATGCTAGACTTGCCTTATTTTCACACAAGAGTAACAATAAGCAGTTTTCTGTTACTGCTTCATACAGATACTGAGAACTGCCACCAGCTTCAAAGAACAAGTTTTTGTTCTACTACATAATCTACGATCAGAGAGATAGCTGCAAGGTCGAGATAACACAGAGACACACACTCACAAGGTAATTATCTGCTTGTAGAAGTCCAGCCATGAGGCAGAGAAGCACTGCCTTAAGTGGCCTCAAGGCAGGAAGAGATGGTGGGGTTCCTGCTCCAAAATGCTTTCACAGAAGTAGGATCTATCAAAGAGCAGTATCTTCTTTTAGATCACATCATTTTAATTAGATGTAATAAAAATACTAAATTGAACAGGCTTTCTTAGACTTTCCCTACTTCTGAAGAAAAGTGGTTAATGTTACAGCTTACTTTACCTTGTTCAACTCAACATCCAATTTTAAGAGTATAATGCTTTTATACAGCAGTTAATGTCTCATACAAATATCCTAGTGGGAAGAACAATGTGCTGTTATTACAGCAATGACCCTTGGATTGGGATGCTGGACAAGAATTGTGATCAACTTTAACTGGAACAGGCTGCAAGAAAGGATTTAGCACAGCATCTGACTGCCCAAGCATACCCAGTAGCTTGTACTGGTTTCAGCAAGAGGTACAGCCAAATGCTCATTTAGCTGACTTTAAAAAAGCAACCAAACCCACACACTATGTGAAAGACCCATGAAAAGGAGCAGTTATCACTTATCTGTGTGTTACGTATTTTGTGGCATACAGATTTCAATTAGCCTTTGGAGTATGGAACTGAACTATCTAATCGGCTTTTTTCTCTTCAGGCACATAGACTGTGAAACAAAACAACAGAGACCCAAAATTTAGTGTTATCTTTCAAGTAAAATGCATCCATTTTCCAGGGGGAATAGAGTGATCATGAATCTCATATGGCTTGGGTGCTTTTTCTTGAAGGCATGACTCAGGTTAGTTACTCTAAGGAATCATGTTCAGGACAGACCTTTGTTTCTCACTACTGAAGGTAGCCATAACATAAGACATCTTTCATAAAATAAATAGATGCCAAACTTTTAAATATTATACTTTTCTTCCTTCTTTGCAAAAACTCTTCTGGTGGTTCTAATTTATTCATACCCAAAGTACACGTATTTGCCCATCCTTTTTAAAACTGAAGAATCTCCCTCATCTTGTGCCATTCTTGTCAAGGGGTTTGCAAATAGCAGTCTCCTCTCACCAGAGTGAAGCAATCACAGCTGACACTGAAGGAAAGACCTGAGCACTTCATAGCAAGGAGGTCTGTGCATTTCAAACAAGGATATTAGTGGAAGCAGCCATCATCATACTTCTTGTGATGATCTAAGCTTGGAGAACCATAAAGGAGTCCTAGTACAGCCGCTCTGCCTAGTGCTTTTGATCTGAGAAAGGTGGTGTAGAAGGTTCCTCTTGCAGCCAGATGTCAAGCTTTGGAAACAACCCTCCTCTCTAAACTGAGTAAAGTCCAAAATTTTATGCCATTAATAAACAAGGTGTAATATTTTGGGACTCCACTCCCAAAGGAGGCATCTCTCTCAGTGCAAGCAATACATGCAAGCTTTGGATAAAGTGAAGAACTCACTTTGTTTGAGCCATGGTGAAGTACTTGACATCTGCAAACAGTGTCCTGCCACAAACTAAAAACAAAGCCAGGTGACCTCCCACCCAACTAATTACACTCAGCAACTTGCAGGTATGTGACTCAAATTCCTTCTTTGCTTCCTACCATCCAATGGAAAGGATGAGTTTGGAATTGTTAGGGAAGTCATTAATAATTAACTAAGGAGATGGGGAAAAACTAGCCTCTTTTGTTACACTTCACTACATTTTGGTCTTCATTCAAATACTGGTCAGTTAGTTATTTTTAAAAATCATAATTTAAACCTCTTTCCCATACTACCATGTGGGTATGGATTCACCTACATATCTAGTATCTATTTACCAAGACGCATACAGCAGATCTGAAAGAATGAAAACCTTTGTTTAACAGGTTCCTCTGTGCCATTCCCTCAGGCATTCATTCATTTTAACAGTGTATGCTTCACACTGAAATTCAGCCTTGAACATGTTAATTATTACTGATGTTTCATTGTCATTTGGTGTTCTACACCAAACCCTTATGAAATCGGTCATGTGCTTTATCACAGACTGCAAAGCCTACCATGAGAAGGGTTGGGTTTGGGGTGGGGTTTTTTAACCATTCAGTGCTTTCAGGGTGCATACCTGGTTGACACACCTTTGAACTCACCTTGCTCTTCCACCTACATGGCAACATCTTCGCAGCTTTTTACCACCATGTGGCTTTTCCATGTGATAGGAGATGTTACAGGCTCCACATCTGGATCCAGCATCTGATACTGCCTGTCTATGCAGAACTACAGCAAGCACCTCTAGCAGTCCTTGCCAGGAAGCCTTTCTTTATTCCCTACAAGAGCTTTGGCCAGGATAAATGTGCCAATTTGTAAAGCACTTCACCTCTTTCAGCAATGGCTTTGGGGATATCATTGCCTAAAAGGAGGGTATGGTCAAGTACGGGTTGGTCTCTTCTCACAGGTAACAATTGACAGGACAAGAAGAAATGTTCTCAAGCTGGGGCAGGAAAGGGTTAGACTGAATATAAGAAACATTCAAAACATCATTAGAAATCTGTAAAGGCAACAACACTTGCGGAAAACTGAAGTTTCTTGCTTCAGTACCATGTTGCTCATGCAGAGTGAAGGAAAGTGAGACAACACCAGTGAATTTCAGGCTTTACCATATGCAGTTCTTGAAGTTTTCCAGTGAGCATGAAGCCCCTCAAGAAGTTTCAGATTTGGTCTAACAGCAAATACAAACTTCCTTACTCGAGACCATGTTTTAGGCTCTTTCCATGTTGCCCAGATCTTCAGGGAACTGCAAATGCAATGCTGGAAACCACTATTATCAAACACTGCTGTAGGATCCCACATTGTGTTGATACATTTGTCAATTGAACTCAGATATTGCCAAATTTCACCAAAACAACAACAACAAAAAAACAAAACACAAAAACAAAAAACAAAAACACACCCAACAAAACACCCCAAACACCCCACACAATAGAAACTTAAGGAATAAAAAGGATGAATTAAAATTGGTCTCTGCAATCACACACCCAGGAAAACAGAATCAGGGAAAGAACAGAAGAGGAAACTCCTAAATACAACAGGAACAACACACAACCCATTAGCACTAACCTATATTCAAATAACCTAAACTCCATCATAAGCACTAGATGCAGCAGAAAAGCATAGCATATTGAAACAACACGTTTATAAAGGGAACATCCTCATTTGCCAGCCAATACTCCATAACCATTGTCACAAATTAGCATTAATGCCCCTCAGCCAACATAAAGCACATGCCAAATCTATTTAGTGTCATCCCTAAGGAGGAGGAAGCCTGGTTGTCACTCCAGAAGGGCAGATTTTCTATTAAATACATAATACATATGACTAGGATTTGGTTGAAGGTCTAAGAATTCATTAGCACCTTGTAAATATTTTTCATTTTAAATTATCTGAATTTGCAGATGATGGACCAAGTTTTAATCTCAATATCTCAATCATGGACTCCAAATAGTGGTACCAAATCAGACTAATGAGAGTACACAGGGAAGCAAAAAGCAGAGGCCAGAACCGAGCTGTCAAGCACTTTGAACTTTCCTATGGAGAACTGGCAATTTCAGATGCTGTAGGTCAGCCAGCTGATAATAATGATCCAATAAAACCATGCTACAAAAAAAAACCCCAAAACTTATTGCAGTTCAGTGACAAAGTCATGAGAAAATTTTCTTTTGGGTTGTTCTTAAGTAGTTTGTCACAATTTCACACACACACACACAAAAAAGTTAAGTTTTTTTCCCTCTCATTTTGCTGAATTTTGAAAAATCTATTAAGCTGTTCATTGAAGACAGCAATTAAAGGTGCTGGCAGGAAATGGTGTAATCACCAGGATATAAAGTCACTTTGGCAGAGCCCCTTGGCCAAGAACAGCTTCACAAGGTGGAGGGGACACCAATCCCCACAGCTCAGCACCATGGGCTCCCTTCTGAAAAACAGGGAGCCACAAGTTTAATTCCTCTGCTTCACTAGGAACCATCTGAGGGACACTAATTCATCTCAACTGGGTAAAAGCAGAAACAACTCTCATTTTCAACTTCCTTAAGCAAGTAAACAAACGTGACAGTTGTCAGAAAGCACAGAGCTCAAAAAATCTCACCTGGTGAGAGGGAGAAAGATGCTTCCAAACACTGCTCTGTGTACATTTTCACTCAGTTGAGATGGATTATTGATTCAGATAAAACTACAAACTGAATTTGGAAGTAATTTACAGAGACCCCAAAGCTGCCTTTGACAATGCAAGTCTCCACCCCTCAAAGAGGTTTTACCCACACCTACTCCTGTGATAAAGCCAATAGTTGGGTGACTGAGGAATAGTTGACTTCTATGTAAAGCAAGGCTGGAGTGAAGGGAATCCAAAAAAGTGTTCAGGAAAAAGGACAAAGAATGGAAAAGCAATATATACTTTGAAAACAACCTATTCTGCAGCAGGGGATAGGAAAAAGGAAAGGAAAGAATAGGTCATTAAGATCGAAAAGCTGAATAAAGACAGAAAAAGATCAGTTAAAGTAACTTTTAATGGAAGCTCTCCTAACACTAACAAAGAGAATGCTGCAGTGTTTTAACCAGGGGAATAGTCTAGTGATTAAACAAAACAAAACACTAAAGGCAAAGGATTTGACTTACTGTGGAGTCACGCCTGATCAAAAATGTTTAATTAAGGCTCTGGGGCTTGTTTGAAGCCCAAAGACACAGTTTGAAAAAAAAATAAAATAAAATCAATTTTTCCTAGAACCACCAAAAATTGTATGTTGTTAGGAAAATGTTGGAGGTCAGAGAGCTTACACTAAGTTTGGAATAAAAAATTAGGCTAAAAGAAAACTCTGCTCATCTCATCTGTGCTCACATCACAAAGCATTCCCAGGAAGCCTTTGCTTGACAGCAGACCCTAAAGCAGCTTAGACCAACACAGACCTTTTTGGCTTTCAGCGCTGTTTGTGCCAGAGGCAGTTGTAGAGGTGACTTAGAACCACAACAGTTTCAGCACCCATTCCACATTCAAAGCTTTATAAGGTCTTCATTAAAAAAAAACAAAAACAAAACAAAACCAAAAAAAAAACCACCAGGAAATCTTGAATTTAAGTAATTACACTATCTCATCCTTGCTGAGAATGCTTCCAAAACACAAGAGCGATCATAAAATTTGGATCGCTAATGAAGAAAAAAACTCCTTCTGAGCTCTTTGGATCCTGCCAAAAGAGACACATCCATTACTGCCAAATGTTTCATTCTTTGCAATTTTTAGACAGACGTGCCGCTTCCCTGTACCGATCTTTAACTGGCTCTGTTACAGTCCACTCCAGACTGACTTACTGGAACTGGAAAACAGAAGGAAGAAACTCATTAAAGATGACAGTAAATCTGCTTCTTGCTGAAACACATCAGTTCTGATGGAGTCGAGGTAGGGCCACACTGACAGCTCACTGAGAGGTGCATCTGGCTGCAACTGTGCCTCATATCAGCTACTCTGTCCTCACCACTTGTTTGTACCCGCACCCCCCCAGCAGTTCACCACACCATGCTGACCTCCTGGCCCAAGGCATTAAACACACTAACAGCTACTTGGGACACATGCAAGCATGCACACACACCCCTCAAAAAAAACCTTTTCTGATGAACTGCCTGATCAAACAGGCACGTGCCAGAGCAGCGGAGCGGGAACAGACAGACCAGGGCAAAGACAACAGGATGCAGGTGACACACGAGGTGACATACAGATAACTGATGTGGAAACACAGAAGGGGTTCAAGAAAATGGACAAAATTCCTCTTCACAGGCATTTAATTGTTTTACTCTCAGCTCTTTTCACAAGCATTTCCCCATGCTCTGCACTTGTGACTTCCTGACAGTCCCATGCTGTTGGTCCTCACCTCCCAGCTGTCACACTGTAGTATCTGTAGAACATCACACAGGTAAGGAAAGGCGGGATGATGATTCTATGGGATGAGTGTTCTTCCCCTCTGGGAATCGGACAGAAAACTTCAATCTCCACTTTAGCTACGCCAACAACTTGATGTTGAAAGCTATGTCTGTAAGGGTGATTTAAAGGTGTAACTTACAGCTACAGGCATATCTGTAAGCAGGTTTCTGAAAATGTTCTCTGCATTGGCTTTTCATCACTGTATTAGCCATAAGCACAGTAGTTGTATGCATTTATGCAGTGGCAGCTAAAAGCTGCCATCCCTCTCAAGGCTACCAAATCCTGCACAGCCTCCCTCCCTGAGAGAGGGCACATCCCTACTCACAAATGCTTCAAGTTTCAAACACAGGTAAAGCTGTTGCCTTCAATCATCCATCTTTTAACTCCATAGTAACGTTTCTCTTTTGCCAGAACTCTCCATGACACTTGCACTTCTTTATTCTTAGTGAGGTCTCTTCTTATGCTGCTTACAAGTACACAAGGAGTTTCACCTTCATCTTCAATAATTCCTTTAAGCCTCAAAGACTGAAGATTTTCAGTACAATGGTGAATTTTTCACTTCTAGTTACAGTATGCAACAAACCCCCCACTTTAAAATGAGATGCCTCAGTCTGACACTGAAGCTTGAAACAAAGTGATACTTAGGCTTTGATCCTCAATCCCAACTCACAAGTCAGCTTTGGAACCACATCCAAAATTATCAAGGACCAATCACTGAATCAATTTCAAACATGACCCAAATTGTCAGGCTTGCAATTAAGATCTGCTCTGCAGAGATTAACATTGTATAAATTGACATAAATTTAATTTCTCTCTCCTGAGGTCTAACTTTTTACATCCATATCACTTGACAAACCTTCCATTTAAGCTCCAGTTAAGGTCTAGCTTCACTAGAACTCCAACCTCAAGACTGAGCTTTTTGATACCATGAAATCTGTCTCTTTTAGACTAACATAAATCAGAAGGGTTGTTTTTGCTGATGATATATGAAGATAAAACAAGATGCATTTGTTTTTCATGTCAATGATGTACCCGTTTTCCTTTCTTGCCCCCTTCAAAACAGGAGCCTGCAGCTTACTTCTATCATTGTAACAGTCCCTAGCAAAGCCAAGCAGCATGAAATAAAAGTATCAAAACAAATCACACTGGTCAGGCTTGCTAGAAAAGTCCTAAGAGACTCTCCTATGGCTTCTAAGTACTTTTGGCCCTCCTGTCAAGTAATTACTTGTGTTTTCCAGTCCTATGCACAGGTGAAAATGTCTTTCTTAAGATGTTGTTGCTGAATAACATATTTCAGGAAAATGAAAAGCAGTCAAGTACAAGACAGAAATTACAGCTAAGAATAACTGTGGCGGTAAAACACAAACCCTAACAACATTAATCAATAATGCCCCTTAAAAATGTGATCCTTAGCAGTAGAAAGTGGTATACTAAATTGCCCATAAGATTAATAAATTCCTGTCATAATAGAATTGAGTGACACAATTGACACATAGGGAAACCTGTCCTTACTACTAAGTATAAAGTGCTCTCACTGTTACCTCCCAATTTAATCTGAAATATTTGTTAGCAGTGATAACCTAGCCACTAAGGTAGTAACTATCAGAATGAAAAGCACTGCAACACAGAAAAAGAATACTAATTTGCAAATTAAGGATACATGTCAAAAGGATAAAAATGTAAATTAATAATTAAAATTTTACTTATCGGCTAATTATTCCAATACAAACTTGCAGAATCTGTTGCTAGTTAGGTTGACACTTCTTGGCTGAACCCACATATGTTTATTCTGCTCACTCCTTTGGAAATACAATTTCCCTCCCTCCACACAAACCTTCTGCAGAGCCAAGAGTAAGGAAGCCCCAATGAGCATCTGTTCCTTTTTTTCATACTTACAAAAAATGCTTCTCTTGCCTTAACATCAAGCTGCAGGCAATGGGTCAGAGCACACTTCCTACAGGCACCCACAGGTTCCAGTGGTGTTCTTTATTTCATTAAAATATTTCTTGTAACAATATTAGGTTCAGTAATCTCTTTTTAATTATACTTAAATTCTGACTCAAAAAAAAAAAAAAAAGCTATCTGGTGACACATTTCTCCTCAGTACTAATGCCCACTAATGGGAGTACTTGAAAATCCAACAAAAAACAAGATCTAAAAATCCAATTAGGTATGTGCTTTCATCAGGTTTTGCCTGTTTCACCATCAGTTCCATCTTGAGAGGCATACCTACATTAACTGTAAGGAATGGCCCAGCATGGAGTAGCATGGTGTAGTTTGCATGCCAGCACGACCACAGCCAGACAAGAGGGCCAGCAGGTTCATGGCCGAAAAAGAGGAAGCAACACAAGCCATGACCTTCAACGTTCTTGCACATCACCAGCTAACTCTGCCAGGGACCATACAGTTGGAAAGCCAGTCTTGTTCCTCTCTGAACATGTTCCAAGCTATGTGTGTCAATTTAGCAGAAAGTAATTGGTTTTCCTTTGAATAAATATTCATGATGAAAGAGATTCCCCTAGTAGGATCTGTCTATGTAATGCCTTTCTTTTTCACCCCCAAAGCATCTTCACATTTAACATCCAGACCTGGGAAAGCCTAAGAGCCAAGACTAACTGTAACCCATTACACAAAACATGAAACCCTTATGGACATGGTGGCAGAACAACTGGCACAGCAAATTCTTCTCACTGCCTATCATTCTGGGCTCCTCTGCAGCACAAGGCCATCTGTGATGCCTGTCAGAAGAGCTTTTTCAAAGGTCAGTAAGATAGTGGATCACACAAATGAGCTAGCAAACCTACTGCCAGGGCCCTGAGGGCACCAACAGATCTCAATTGCCCTGACCAACCTCCCTAGAGTTTCACCTCTGTCACCAGGACCACCTCTTCCTTCCCAGTTTGCTTGTCCTTCCTGTGCTGTCACTGCCCAAAGACATGATAGTTCAGTAGTAAGCATGGAGCTTAGTAGGTTGAACTTCGGGCTCCTCCAACCAGTTCCTGAATGGTTATGGGCATATGCTAGGAGGAAGGTTAATTTTTCTGATTTGGCCATTTTACTGCAACCTAGTCTCCCAACATAGCAGACAACCCACAAAAGCCACTGTCAGGAGCAGCGTTCAAGGTCAGTGCTGGGGCACAGCTCATCCCCGCACAGATACCATGAGTCCACGCTGCTCATGGAGCCAGCTCAGCCTAACAACCTACCAAGCAGGACACCTGCCTGCCCTAGGAAGGAGACCAGCTGACCAACTCACCAAGCACAAGCTCATCGTATTGGTTTAAGCCATCTCAAGATAGACAGTGAAGAACACAAGTAGGAAGCTGTGGACAGCCTATGCTTGGCTTACCATGCTGCAAACATGGGTGTACGTACCCTTACCCCAGTAGTAATGGAAGTGTGAATGTTCTCTCTGTCCATACGTTGGAGCTCCCACGAAGCACGTATTTGACACAAACCCATTTCAAAGCAATTGCAGAAGTAAAGTGGTAATTGGGGGTCACACACGTTCACACTTGAGTTTGAATAAATCCATCAGAATTATCAGTTTTGGTAGCCAGAAGTTGTTTTCAGCAGTAACTTTGTTTTCTTATTGTGCTGGTGCTACCCCCTACCTATGTTGAACTGGACAGGTTCAGAGCAGCTCTAGTACATATGTTGCCACTGCCTGTAAGGCACTTCAGATCTGGTCTGAAGTGTGTCTACCCCAGGACTCTGCTTCAGCAGAGCCATAGAGGTGGAGTGGGCCCTGGCACTGCAGAAGAACAAGAACAGAAGTAAAAGCAAAGGAGGAACAGACTCCTCCTTCCTGATGGCTAATTGCTATGGTCCACTTGAATATGAACTCATCTTTGCACCCTCTGTTCTGGATCAACATCCTTCACAATAAGTCCCAGTCATACTTTAGCCATGAATGCAGAAACCCAAACACGGGGTTCTCAGATCACATTTACAGCATGACCTCCTTGCAGCCGCCTCGCCTCGCTTGCGTATCAGAAAGTGAGACACATTTGGGGCATAAGCACTCAACTATCAATTTAGACCTCTCAACCTTGTATTGTACTGACAGATTATTGACAGCCTGGGAAGACAAAGCTTCTCTATTTCCTGGGGTCAACCTCTTCTCCCTAAGGGCCAACTTATAACAGACAAAGAAAGCGGCAATTAAATAAAATCCCAGTCTTATTCACTGAACTTGACAACGTTTTCACATGTTAGAAAACAGCAAACCCACTTGCCAAAGGGCACAGGAACAGATGGGAACTGAAAGGGCTATTACATAAATTAAACATGCAAACACTGGTTGTCTGCTCAAAAACCAGCTCCTTTAATTTCCATGTGTGCAGCACTTGATGTGGCCGTAGCATTGTTCCCACATGCCTTCACTTGGGAGAGATGGGTGTACATTTTTCTGGTTTCCTACATAACTATGTTGTGCTTAAAACTGCCTGTAGCTAGAAAATATGACATACATGACAGGACCCTGTTATTTCCAGCAAGGAAGTTAAATGTGAAGAAAAAAAAAAAAACAAAACACTCCACACATTTTTAGGTTATAATTGAAATTTTGAAGTAGTTCCCCTTCTGAACATTCAAGCACTGATGCAGTGTGCTGGCAATTGACTACTAGCCAAAACTTACGACAGAGTAACATTTTTCATAACTCAATGCAAAATTCATCCCTGACAGATGAGCAAGAAACAAACCAACTCCAGAATTTCAGGCACAGGTACACTTTTTGCTGTACTTGTTTGACTATGAGGGGGACGCGGGAAGTTGAAGATCAGCAGGGAAAGGAAAAGGCAGGAAGAAAAGTATTCCTAGACACCTTGCAGCACTGACAAAAGGTCTGTCTCTTCAAAACGCCTCACTACAGCTCACAGACTACAGCAGTTAGTCCTATGCAGTTGTGGGAAACAATCACATATGTTCAGCAACAAAGATGGGAAGTTTTTTGTTTATATTTCCAAGACTGAAGTAGAAAATACCTTTCTAAGATGTTAAGTAGCATCAGTTTCCCCACCTTGAACTGCATGAAGCATTACTTCCAGTGCTCCAGAGACCTTCACAGGAACTGAAAAAGATGCTAGATTTAAATCTGAGGCCATTCTGAGCAGTAGCAAACACACCCATGCAATGCTTTCTGTTTCAAGGAATCAATGTCAGTAATCTCCCACAGCCACCACAGAAAACACTGAGGTCTAAAAGGGAATGATCTGGGAGAGCATCAGCCAGCAAATGCAGCCCGTCACACAGATAGCTGATGTTGCCTTCTTGATAAGTGACAGGAACTTTGACCTTGAAACTGCAATAAAATAAGAACGAGCAAAGTGCAGGGACAATGTGTCTTACAGAAAGGCAATATTTTAATTTACAGCTATGTTAGTTATGGATGTGTGAGTAAAAACCCAGGATGCCTTATGCACCTCAGCCTTACCAACACAAGAGCTTTGCTGACATAGGGAGACCATAAAAAAGGATATGGTTTCGTTGTATGCACTATTTTTTCTTTTCTTCCTTATTTTAATAAACTTAGATTTGCTGGCAAAACCTCTAGTAGACCTGGACACAAGGGCAAAAGAAAACAAAAAACCAAAAGGAAACAAAAACATTTATAATCAATCCAGCAAAACTTCCACTGGCAAAAGCTGTCCAAGCACAACATCTGGAGTAAGACAGGCTTATTATTCCAGAAAAGAGATTTCTAAGCACAGGCATGGCCCCCACCTCAGTTTGTATATGCCCAAACCATAACATCTCAACAGGATGTTGTATAATGGCATTGCCATGACATTTCCACCTAGACAGCTAATTTTCTGTGTTGAACACTACATAGAAGGTGACCTTTCCACACAAAAACAAGGCTGCCTGTTGCTTAACTAGGGCACCGACAGGAGAAATCCAGTTCCTGAGCTGCAGCATCCCTGTTCCTTTAGGCAACACTATGCAGCCAGTCAATGACTACATCTCTCAAGCGATGGAAGCACCAAAGATGTCCAATGTTTCCTACGGAGCAGACTCTCGCTGTGCTCAACTTGAAAAGGTGAATCTTTTGCTCCTTGCTTCCAAGCTCTGTTTATGCAACCTGACTTCAAGTGGGCATGCAATGGTGAAATATTAGAAGCCACCAAGCAGAATTACTTCCCAAGAGCTTTGATGTTTTTCCTTCACATATGTTTTCTACTTCTGATCGAGAAAAGAAAGGTCATTCAATATTTTTCAGGTCATACACAGGGAAGATTTACACTTCAGAAACCTAAACCCAAAGGCCAAACACAGTGAAAAATTAGAAACAATAAGTGGTTTTGCCTCTGCTCTGTAGTACAACCAGAGAACATCTGTAGCTTAGCATCAGGGCTTGGATGCCCCGGAGCACAACTCATGGTCTCATAGAGGCAACACTTTGTACAGAGACATTCAAAAGGAGCTCTCAAAGCCCCCATGTATCTGCAACAGGAGCATTTTCCTGGCAGGAGCACTTCAAAGGACACAAGACTGTCCACAGCAGTCATCCTCACAAGCAGAGAGCACATCTGGAGGGGGCTGCACAGGTGTCCCTTGGGCTGAGTGCTGGGACTTGGGCTGTGTCTGACATTGAGTTTGTACTATAGTTTATTTCAACCCTAAAGGAGATTGCAGCCCTTACATCATGCAAGCTCAACAAAACCATCCTACCATCCAGTTTCATTCCTCCATATGCCACTAACCTGGTGGGAAAACATTTAACAAATCCCTGCACACATATCCTTCCTGATCACGTCTTGGTTTCCCTAGCTATAGAGTGAGAAAGAAAGCACTTATAAGCCTTCTGATTAAATTAAGTCTTACTACCATAGAAGTAGACTTGGACCCAAATTCTCAAAGATTTCCAGAAACACTGGTCCTGACTTGCTGCTAGTGAAACCTTACAACTGCAACAGACAGCAAGAAAGCACAGACTCGACATTAATCAATATACAACACTCATGACTTGATGTTCAGTAGTGTTTTCAGGCTCCCAAAATGCTGGAAAATACACCAGGCATAAACCATTCTGGCAAGGTAAGAGTAGCTGAAGTACAATCTGATGACAAGAGATCCCCTCACAGCTGGAAATGGAACATGAAATAAATCTTCTGGTCACATCCCAATGAATGCAGAAACAAGCATGAGGTCTGAAGAGTACAAAGAAAACTAAAACGAAGGGGGAAAAGCCTATGGAAAGACTGGCAGTGGGAGAAAACCCAAGCTACTTTGGACATACAAGAATTATGGTCTGTTTCCCTTGGTGCCCAACCACACTGGGGGGAATGAGACACATTTCTAGTTGCACAAAGAGTTCTCACAGTAACGTGTTACCACTCTGGCTATAGCATTCTTGAGATGGATGAGGCTGTAAGTCACTGACATTATACTGATGTATGGGCTTCATGAATTACTAATCATTCAGACAATAGTCCCATGTATATTTTTGTTTTGCAAACTGTAGCTTAGTCTGGCATCCATCCCCTGCAAAAATTCTCCTTTCTCTACTCTGGAAGATTTTAAGACTTTGGGAAACAGGCACAGAATGGGGGGAAAAAGCAGAAACACTGATGTGTTTGGGGGGGGGGGGGGAAAAAAAAGAAAGCCTCACAAGCTGGCTCAAGACAGCCAAATACGAAGACAATTTTAATTAAATCATGTCTGGTTTACATCACCCATTTCAGCTCATTTAGTATCTCAGAACAGTTTTATCTCAAAATAGTTAACAGCTCCAGAAGCCCCAACTTTTCCCCAGTTTTTTCTTTAATGCAATTACACTTTTGCTGTCATATCAGAAATATTAACAGCTTTTTCCATGTGAGACAGAAAAGCTGTATAGCAGGACAAGACTTCAATCATATTGATGATCTTCATGCTAATGGTTACATATCACTTATCCATCAATGTAAATTCTACTGAAACTATTGAAAACAGACATCCCCCCCACCCCTGGAATACTGGAAGCATGCATCTCTATAGGAAAAAAACTTCTATTCACCTCTCCTAAAGAAAAGACTCTGTGAAGGATAAATAAGTGGGAAAGCAGAAAAGCAAAGCTGATATTCTACCATATATTGCTCTGTACGAAGACAAAAAGGGACAAATTCTGCTTTTTGTTACATACCTTTGATCCAGAATTGATATGACCAAGTGAATGGAACTGACCCAGATTTACAAGGGAGAAAGAGTTCAGAGCTCCACCCAAGCCTGCAATCCTATATTTCTACCTCCACAGGGGATGTGTGCCCTTTATGCAATTCAAAAAGCCTCTGTTCTAGCACAGTAGGCCCAACCCAGTACTCACTAAAATCAACTGAAAAGCAACCACTGACTCCTCCAGTCCATCATTCAATCCATCCACCAGCGAATTCAAACCACACAGTGTACTCCTTTTATAAAAAGAAGTAATAAAATCTTATGGATTGCCCAAAACAAAACCCCAAACCCAACTAGCCTAACAGGGAGCTACGTTCATCCTATTTGAGCTTCCCTAACCTTGCCACAAAGGACGACCAAGTCTGATTCAGGAAGGAAAGGGGAGAGGCAGAGATCATCTGGCACAATCCACAGGATTGCCAGTGTCATGTGGCAGGAACTTCGCACAGAGTCCACGTGACTGATCCTGTAACAATTACTAAAACCAGAGAGTGGGACACAGCAACACCTGGGAGGCAGAGTGCCTATGTCTGTAGTCACCCTTGTAATACACCATTCTCTGGTGTGTCTGTCCCACTTGATTAGCAGTAACATCAACTTCATAATTACATGTACACATACACATGCTTAATTCTAAAGATAAAGCGTTTATCGCCATCTGGAAACTCAAATATATTTTAGAAGTTAATCAAGACCAAAATACATAATCAAGACAGGCTTTATCAGTTTTATATTTATGACCCCAACTGACACATTTTATTAATCACCAAGTGTTTAAAAGCATTAATGCCCTCCTCCTCTGTTACTATAAATTCTCTGCTCCCACTTCCAACACAGGCTGTAAAAATACAGATTACTAGAAGGACATATTCAGCTCCTGGTACCCACCAGCGTGGGTGCAGAATGTGCTATTCCATGTCAGGTCACTTCAGATAATACAGACATTTTTGTTCTGCCTGCACAGCAATCAGCTTTAAAGCACTCTAATGCAAATAGTCTTTAAAAGGATTTTAACTACCTAAAGCTCTTTGTTTTAAAACAAGGTATTACAGTAAAGATCATCCATAAGATCCAATTATAGTCACCTTATTAACTATATGTCTACCTTGCCTAATTCAAAAACCCCTACAAGCTATCCATTTTAAACCTTTTGATTCCTTTATACAATCATTTATCAGCCAAAAAATCATGAAAATGAGTAGGAACAATGTCATTTATTAAATTAATTCAGAAGGCATTACTCTGAGGGTCTTGAAAACTACCTTTTCACCATCTACAAAACGTATGTTGAATTGTCAGTGTCTTTAAAATGAATAGAAACTATTCACTTATAAAATAAAGGAAAAAATCCCATAGTCCTCTGCTTTTTACAGAGCACAATGTGTTTGAAAAGTGGATTGAAATCCAATGAAGCCTTTATTCCTTGTGGATTTTTATACGTGGACTCCGCAAGTAAAAACTATCGTCTCCCACCACTCAGACAAAAAACATAAAAAGGCACAATCTTTTGATATTAAGATATTTTAATATGGCATATTTTAGCCTGAGACAATGGTCAAAGCAGCAGCAGTTCCTCTGCAGATTAAGCACAGCTGAGAAGGATGACATATCCTCCTCCTTCACCTACTAGAGAAGAAAGAGAAGGGGGGTCCGATCCTGCAAAACCACACATTGATCACTTTATGCACATCCTTGAAATCAAGGCTGCTTCTCACTGCAAAATGAAGAGCAGACAACATTTACAGGATGTGAGCATTTCACAGCTGTTTTCGCACAGTGCAGTCCACCTACCCCTTCATGACATTTGTTGGATAGAGTTACCATCTCCCAAACCCCCGGAATCACAGTGCTGTGAGAAATTCTGCTCAATTGCATTGTTTGTATTTTCCATTTCCCCCAGCACCTTCTTTTACGTTTTTTCATAGGAGTGTGAAGCCATTGCAGCAGTGATTGATAGTAATGGAGCAAAGTCATCCTTCAGTGTCTACAGCCCGGCACAAACAAGATGAAGGCTACCTTGAAGAGGCACTCTTACTGTTTAAACTGATATACCGATAAACTACAAAAACTCCTGCTCTTCCACAGCCTAGAAAGAATTAATAAAATCATTACATCTCTCAAGCTGGATGTTTTCAAACACGTACAAGTTGAGAAGGAAGAACAGAAATGAGAAACCACACTTACTACTCATTTCAATTAGCAAAATAACAAAGGCACCTATGTGGAGCACTTGGCACTTCTGGGATTTCTTTTAATAACAAAGAACTTGATACTCCTTACAGCAGCCTTGTTAGGAGAAAGGGTCTGCACTTCAGAAATCAATGCATTTGGATTACCTGGGCCACCAACTACAGATTTTGTAGGGGGTGTGAAGCTGGGTGAGTGCACAGGCACACTCATGCACGCACATTTGTGTGCAAAGCCATCTTTTTTTTTTCAGTTAGCATTTTATAAGGTTCATACTCAGCTTTTTTAATGCAGAGATTCAAATTTGTCAAGGGAAAAAACCTGAAATGCTAAGTTTCCAAATCTAGCCTCAATGTCAGTCAGTATGTTCTGATGAACACTTTACTTCAAATGTTCGAGTAGCAGCCATCGAATTTTATTTCTTTTACATAACATCTCCTTCTGATGCTTACAAACTAAATGTTAATGCCTCATTCAGGACCTCATCTCTAGTGTGCAAAATTAATATGGTCAAAAGCAAATCTACCTTTTACTTTCATTGCCAACAATAGGCACAGTGTAAAAAGCAACGAAAAAAAGCATTATTATTTAAAAATTTAAAAACCTCCTAGATATTCAAATGTTAAATGCATAAAAGAGTGAAATTTCTTCAATACAAGGAAGCCTCCCTGACTCATGTGGACACAAGGTTTCCTTACCGCAAATTAAAAAATGCTTGTGCTGCACCTACTTATAGCATGTGGTGTATTCAAAGTCCTGTTAGCTTATCACAGAAATGAGTCCTGTCACCCACTCTGGCTCTCTGAGACTTGCCACCATAGAGCTTTCCAATCCTCTAAGTTCACAGAGTGGAACAGGTAAAACAAGTCAGCTCCAACAGACACACCTGCAATCCTCCTGTTCTGTATGAGGGGCTCCCCACCAGCCTGCAGGGACCAAAGTGGACATCACAGAAAGGGCAGAGCAGAGGATATACACTGTCACAGGATAGTCAGCACCCTCCATGCACTTATTCCTTACAGATAAGGAATTATCTGTGCACAGGTTGCCTTTCATTAGGTATTTCCAATGATGCTACAGGTAGTGTGACAACCTGAGAAGACAGTGGGGAGGGAGCTGAAATCTAACACAGGCCATTCCATTTCAGTTTGACAGAAGGGAACGGATCTACTCCAGACAATTTTATCAACAGCTAACTCCTTATTAGGGAGCACAGAGACAGGGCAAGAACACAAACCATATTCCTTAACCAGTGTTAAGTGAAAAATGGGGGATAACATTATGCAAGAGAAGTGACCCAGAGTCCAAGCGCATATGCAGTAAAATTTTGATTTATCCAGGAAACCTTAGTTTCAGGTGCCAAACAATTACATGAAAGGGGGAACACACTACATCCTCCACTGATTACATTCACAAAATTGAAATCCAAGAAAATCCCAATGTCTGAAGGCATGAACTAGAGATAATTAGGAACTGAATTCTTTCACTGGTCCACAGTAGTCTCTGGTGATTTTATCTTCTAGTTAAGAGTATGAAGCTTGTGCCAGAAACACCACTTCGTCATATGCAAGTGTTCTACCTGAATACTGAAACACAAATAATGAGGAATTAATCGAACTCAACAGTTTGAATTGCAACTGTAAGGACATATACCTCATCCAAAAAGACATTATAGGAACTCCACAGGGAACAGGAATATCCAACAAAACAAGAACACGCTTTGAAATGTTATCCTTGTAATATAGTAGGTGGCTACTGAATCTAAATGACCCACTACAGACATCTCTTCATCCCTATCCTGGACATGCCAAGTCTACACAAGTAGATCATTCCTGAACTTAATTTTATTCCTTTAATGTGAAGGGAGAAACTCCTGCTCTTTTTGTTGATTTGAACTGGGCCCATCACCCATGCATCTATGCCTGATTTTATGTATGTTGACACTCAGACAAGTCACACACAAAACTCAAACGTTTGCTTTGAACAACACAAACAATCAAAAAGAAAAATCATCAGATTCAAACTGTTGTGTCCCCAGCCCAGTCTTTAATTCCCTTAACTCCCTCAGGATCAACCTAGAGTTGATACATGATACATATGCATCAGCCTAAAAGGCTTGAGAGGAAAAAAACTGTGCTGGAATGACATTCACACAAGGACGACTGCAGCAGCTTTGTCAGGCAGCATTTGATATAGTACATCTGGCAACAGAGTCAAACAAAATACAGTAGTGCTGGCTTTGGCAAAAGTAACACGAATCTAATTTCTTCCAATCCTCTGAACCCCTTTTAGAGTTAGTGACATAGTACAGTACAATATAAACTACCTGTCACTTCTAAAAAGTAATGGAAACAATTTAAGAATTCAGAAATATGCTCATATTTCTGAATACGAGATAAAACTGAGATACCAGTTGCACTCAATCAACTGTATAAATTTGTTCATAAAAAGCATTGGGAATTTCTGCTCTGTATGCTTTTTTGCTAGGGAAAAAACAAAGTTTCCATTCACATTGACTTTATCTCTGAAAAGGTTACTTTAGCTAAATCATGATACTTTTACATCTGTGACTAGAGTGTCCATGCTCTGCAAGTCAGCACACAGTTTCTCAATATTGCTACACATTAATATAAAAATTAAAAGCTTATAAGAACCTACATGGTAAAAAAAATGTAACTGTGGTGTAATAAATATTCTGATAAATTAAAATATAATAAAATCTTACTCCTGACAGTAATTACTCAGCTAATTTTTACCTAAACACATTCAGAGACAGATTTTTATTTCTTAAGGTCAGCAAGCAGTTGTTGCAAAAAGCTACACTCATACGTACTCTGACAGAAGAAGTTGCTCTTCTAGTAAGATTAATATTCACTAACCAGGAGGATTTTTCACAAGAGCAGTTTAACTCTCAACTTAAAGCAGTTCCAGACAACCAGTATCTTTGAGAAGAGGGACCAGAGAAAGTTTGCTCACACTGATGACAGTTGCATGGAAATCTATGAAAAGCTTGTAGGGACACCCACACAGAGATACAGCACAGTCCCCTCCCAGGCACACAGCAGGGTTTCTGCCTGCAACTGGGGGATGCATTTCACTGCATGCAATTAAATGAGGGCCAGTTCCTTGTGGCTGTCAAACAAACTCCATTTCTCTGTATCCCAAACGGAATAATTTAAAACCAGTACACAGGGTCCATCAAAGGAATGCCACACACCCACTGCTTTGCAGATCTCATTCTCCTTTGTAAGCAGAGGAGAAAGCGAGGATCAATTGCAAGATGGGAGACTGCTGCATTGATTTTCAAACAGAATCTTCCATCAAAACCAGTGGTGAGTTTGTCTTCAGATACAAGGAAAAAATCCCACACCGTCTGAGTTGTTCTGACATTTGAGCAGAGGTAGATGTCACCTATCACTCTCACAGTACTGCATGTGTAACTGAGATGATCATGAAGAGGAGACAAGTCTGAGAATCTAACCTTTGCTAGCATCCATAGGAGAGCAGTGGAAGTCTAAAACAGGACATGAAAAATGGACCAAAAAATTTCTGGTCAGGGGAGGGAATCAGGTTAAGAATAAGTTAGTTTCATAAAACTGTCTCAGGTAAGATAAAGATAGCACTAATTGTTCTACCTATATAAGGAATTTCTCATCTTGAGGGATCCTAACACAGCACCAGTCTGACTCCCAGCCTAGCAGAACAGCTCCTGCCTGCACTGACTGACTCACAGTCCCTGAGCTCACTGCAGCTGGGATGCCTACAGAAGAAAGCAAACACATCTGTGAAAGTGTAGGCAGGCTAAAGACTAGTAAGCAAACTTATTTCCCACAAAAAGGAGCAGATTGGCTGTCATATAAAACGCCAAGACTGATCTATTTCACATAGACACAAGATCCAGGAGCATGGAGCAATAATCAGCTTGCATTCAGTTAGATAGATAGCACATAGCAGGAGAGTGAAGGGGGAAAGTATTCTGAGCAAAAGAGCTGGGGAAAATCAGCTACACATTGCTATATGTCAAGCTATAGCAAACACTGCAGAATGTTTTTTCAGAAAAGGCTAGACAGGGGACAGGCAAACACACTGAAGGCCCCGCTACCATTTCCTCCCTTAGCAATAAACAGACCCTGAACCACAACAGCCAGGATCATATCCAAAGTCTTCTTTACAGTGCTCCCAAGCACTGGAGAGCAGCACTGTTCACCTTCCTCCACCAACAACTGGATGGTAAACCTAATTGGGAAGAGTGGGTTCCCTAGCACACCTGATCTCCTTCCAATATGAATATGTTGGTATTTGAGATACAGCACAAGGGACACACATCATAATCTTTTGGGAGGATAAAGCATAGCTCATCTTCCCAGCTTCAGGCTTTGTGTGTGTTTGTGTCGTTAGGGGGTTTTGTTTGTTTATTTTGAAGAAAAGTTTCTGTTAACTGTGTCAGTTTTTTATTTATTTATCCCAAAGACAATAAAAAGCTATCAGCAGAAATTTGTCTCTCACATTTCTAGCCAGAGTTCCACACTCAGATCTCTTAAAACAGAAAATTCCCATCTAACAGATGAAAAGTTGCCTTAGCCCTGAAGGGATTGGACTCATCATTTGGTGGCCTTCTAGCATCTTCCACCTTGGCTGTCTCACATCTAAAATTGTTCAGAAAGTTTGTAAGCAGAGTCTCCTGAAATTTGCCAAGAGAACCCAAAGGGTGAAGAAATTGACAATAAGGAGCTGACACTTCTTGCAGAGAATTTAACTGAAAACCTTATTTTCCATCCGAAGGGTTAGGGAGGAATTTTTCATCTAATTCTGATTACAAAGTGCCTATGTTAGACAGCACGGTTAAGCTACCAACAACAGTGACACTGGCAAGCCAGAGTATGAGAGACAGCTCTCTCCTGCAACTGGCCAAAGACATGCTTCAGTGGAGACCAGCCAGGATTTAGAACACCCTCCACTAAAACAAAAAAGGACATTAGCCAAGATTTTGAAAGCTCTTAATATCTCCAGTCCCATCCCACCTGACATGCACTCTGCCCAGGGTGTAGCTCCAGTAAATTTAGACATACATCAAGAAGGATTATGATCATATCTTAAAATAAAGATCTAATTCCTAAAAATTATCTGCTACCTAATGTATATCACATTGACAGGTCTACTACCTCCCTCTCTCCTGACCCTCCAAGAACTCTACATTCATCTGTCACTTGCACTACCAAGATTGTAACACACACAATTGCATAACAGATACCTGGGAAAGCAGCTGTCCAAGCCTTACAAACCATGTGTAACACAAATGGGCACACTCTATACAGGACTACAGTAGGGCTTAACAGCTTTCCAGCAGTTTCCATCGTTGGAAACAGCCCACACGAAAAAGCACAATCAGTTATGATCAAAAAGGTACAATAATGGTTGTGATCTATTTATTTCCAGATCTACGCCACTCAAACTAACGACCCAAATATGTGTCAAACAGAAAATGGGTACATGTTATCCTCCTGGTGATTTCACAGCATCACATTCCCTCCTTGGAGTTTATGCTAAATCCTTTGAATTGTACTAAAATCTCAACCTATTTATAGCTTCACAATACAATGAATACAAAGCCATAATCTCCAACAGTTAACTACAAAGCATATCAAGAACTCTTAAAAGACAATTCTTCTACACTCAAAAATTCACAGAAGAAGATTTAACCTAATCTCTCACCTACTGCATGCTGAGTTTGGGTTCCAGCAGTATAACTTATCGGAAACAAGGAGAAGTGATAAGTTATGGCCAAATTTTTGGAACACGTGTGCAAACTATATTATCTGAGGAATGCCACTAATTAAAATATCACACTTCTATTAAGTTGGTGAAGCTCTGTTACAATCAACAATTCTGCAGAGTGCCTTGAAGACCTGAAATAAAGCCTTCTCCAGGTCTGCTAAGGACTGAGCACTCCTTGTGAAGCCGGTAAGCATAGGGCAGACACAGCAGGAAAGAAAAGATATGCTAATTTTTCCGAGAAGTTGGCAGGTATTAACACAGATGGGCACCATACGAGAACACATTCATCAAGCAAATGATACCAACTCTGGAGGAGCAGACAGCTGGTAGAAAAACACCAAATGGGACTTGGCTTCACCACAGAACAGCATAGCTACTGATTCCTAATTCTATCAGTGCACTAAGGCTCTACCATTTGACAAAGAAAGTCTCCAAAAACTTTAAGGAAAAATAATTTTTCATAGAATCATTTACATTGGAAAGGATCTCTAAGACTGAGTCCAACCATTAATCCAACACTGCCAAGTCCACCACTACATTACACCCTTAAGTGCCACATCTACATGTGGCACCACAAGGAGTGAAGGAAGGACTCAAACTGAATACATCCTTTTCCTTTTTACCAAATTACAATTCCTTTATCAGCTACAGCTATACGCCTGTAGCCAGGACACCTGCCAACACTCAGTAGAGATTAACAGGTATAGCTAAGAAGACTCGCCTGCCGAGGAGTGTGGCCACTGTCAGCTACAACTGTTGGCCCGCTTAGAGGTATCACTCCCTCTTACAAGCCTCGCTCCTCTGTTCGGCTTGTCAGATCCCTCCAAAAAAGACACCGCAAGTGCAATTTCCACCTCATTTCTCAGGCAGGAAGAGGAAAAAGCGAGACAGACTGACAGACCAAAATTAATTCTTTTTGCCGTGATGGACAGATTTCACAGCCAAGCCGCGCAAAGCAGCCTCTCTGCAATCCACGACGGGTCTGTGCGCGCAGCAGACGCCGCATGAAGTTTCCACAGCCCAATCCCACCTTTGTATGAATCAGCAACTGACCTATGTGCGACTTCCACGAGAGCGCCTACCCGCTACCCCTAGCACAGCTACATCGCTAGCGCCCACCGAGCTTGTGAACTGGAAAACTTAAGTCTCATTAGGTACCCAGGAGTGTGGATCCGAGGTGATCCACGTACCCCTGCACGGCGCTCCGCAGCCAGGGTCCCTGCGGACACCCGTGCGCAGCCAGCGGCTCCACCGGAGCTCTTCAGCCGCCCGAACACCCAGGACTAGTCAGGTCCGGGCAGCAGCGCCCCCGGGCAGGGACGGCTTGGGCCGGGCAGGGCAGCCCCCCCCGCGCCGCTCCGGCTAAGTCGGGCAGCCGGCGCGGAGCCGCCGGCCGGCGATGGCGGGTGTCCC